>LPNX010141756.1:151081-211633 GCA_001517045.1 Pseudotsuga menziesii
TCTTACCCCCATCAAGAACATTGCTATGACTATGTTCCTGATCTACAAGTATAGGATAAATAACATGGGATACCAAAGACTTTATAAAATTACTTTAAAATACAGTCAAGACCACCTACTACTCAAGAGAGGTTGGTATAAAGATTCCATTCCCTGGTTAACCATTGGGAGATTGACGAAAATGTCACTTTGCAAAATATCAATAACATTAAAAATATTATCACCACTAAGTTTAAAGATAAAATGTGGGGCGAGAAAGAATTAGAGACTAAAATAGTACTTAGTACTACAAGGAAGTGATTAACCCTAATATGGAAGATCAAAAGTATCTCTTTGTTTTAATTAGTTTGAAAAATAAAATTAATATAGCTAAGATAACAACGATCTCTCATGAGCTACATAATGAAACAAGATGTTGAGCAATTCCTAAAACACCATGGGTGGAAAGGATTTTCCATTTTTGTGAGGCTATGAGCGTTGAGTATGAAAGTTAGTTTCTCTTAGAGAGCGTTGTGTACACCCACATTAGATCCCAGTTTCATAATCTTTGCTACAATACAAACCTCCCTAACCTCTTCTAACATGTCAAAATTATGGTGACCCAGCAAAGCTTCTTTCTAAGATTTTTGAGCATAGGAATAAAAGTTTACAACAATCCAAATATTTCCTTTCTTTTCTCTTAAGGCTTGATAGACCAAAGTTGCTCTCAATGGACGTTAACCACCACCATTGTCATCATCATTAAAATAAATTATATATATATATATATATATATATATATATATATAATAATTTTATTTTTTAAGATTGGTCTATAACACCGATTTGATACCTTATTTGTGAGTTTGAAATTAATTGTGCTACTCCAATTGTAGCTACTCCAATATGTTCTCATTATGTGTGTGGTATTTGGTGGGTATTTGTGGACTCCTTCAAAGCAATGACAAAAGAGTCATCCCCTAAATTATATTCTTCACATATTATCAAACACCTACTTGGGAAAAGCTTAAGATTGCATAACAAAACACCACCACGTTCTATTGAGGAGGAATTCACCATCAATAAGGATTAAAAACTAATGCTTGAAACATGGACCTGTAAACTTAGGTGTTGTATGTTAGTGGTTTCATGATATTAGGATCAAAACTCAAAGCATGCCCTGTTGTCTTTTCCATTAACAAACAATAAACCTTTTGAGAAATAAATTTATAGCAAAAATCAAAATGCTAAGGGATGCTTATACCAAATCTATCTAATATAGTTTCCCATTTGAAATCAAATAACATAGTAGGTGATTATTAGTCATCTCCAACATATTTTGTCTACAACACAACAAACTTAAACAATTATCCAAATCATTTGATCAAACCAACATTGAAAACTAACAATAATATAAAGACTGCTAGTTTACCTACTTAGGTGAATACGCCAACCTAGTGATGTTTTTCCATACTACAAGATTTTCATTGTGCAGGAGATTGATAAGGAAGAGACTCTAGTTTTTATTAGTATTAATGATATAAAGTGCTAATCCCTTGTGAACATAATAAATTTTCCTAGCTTTATAGCTCGTTTAATCTTTTTTTGCTTGTGGATCGAACCAATTATTCCTATATTAGTATAAGAAATCAAAGAGCGTTAATTTAGAATGCAACACAATTACTAATATTGATCGACCATGGCTACATGAAGTTTTATTTTTATTATTTAAAACTTTCATATGCATACATGTACCAACTTGTATCCATGTAATAAGGATTGTTGGGGTCAATTTCAAAGCAATTAACCTCATAATTGTGTTGTTGAGGTTCACTTCTTACATTCTCCCTAAGGGATGGAGCAATTCTCATTTGGAATTCTCCAACATTTATTCTTTTCCAATTTTTCCTTTTGAATATGCACTAAAAATTTTCATCCTCTTCCTCTACAAAATGTGATATCTCGTGTCAAATTCCATTACATTGGATCATATGCAACACTAAAATGGAAACAACAACTAAAGAAAACAAAAAAATATTTCCCGAGTATCATGGTCACTTGCAAAAGTAGAATAAGAAAGACATGCATAACACAAATGATTTAGACTGGTTTTACAAATCAAATAACCAATGAAAACTCAACAACACATTAAGAAATATGGTCATAATTACACCTCTATTGAACATAGGATTCATGCTAGAATAGAAAATGAAAAAAATATAGTGTTTATGTACTTGGTTAATGATTTCCAATGTTTGTAACAAAAACAAACACATTTGGAGATAAGAACTTGAATCATTAAATGCTTACACAATTCGTCATTGCAAGCATCTATTGAATGCCATCTTCGATATATTTTTCATAATTAAATGCTTGCATGGTTCCTCATTACTGTTGAAACATCATCTCTAACACATTTTCCCAAAAAACAAAGTGATTGTACCATCACAATTTATGCCTTGGGTTTTGTCTCACCCATCTTCCCTACTTAATACTTGATATAAATGTGATCAAACTGTAGGGTTATAATGTACCAAAATGGTGTGCTAAGAAGTTGTGGAAATGGTAAATTCCACAAAGAGTAACATGCTTCATGTGGTTATGTTTGGAGAATAAAATTCTCACTTGGGATAATCTTTTGAAAATGGGCTTTGTAGGTCCTGAAATGTGTCAGTTATGTTGTTTTGAGGAAGAATCTGTTCTTCATATTTTCTACAGTTGTACCTTCTTTAGGATGGTGTGGATAGATATCTCTGCTTTCTTACATATTTAGGTTGATTGGTATTAAAAGGCATTTTAGTACTGTGTTTTACATTGGGTGCATAATTGCTCTGAATTTAATGAACTTCCTATGTTTACTATATGGGAAGGGTGGAAGGTTCACAATAAGATTATTTTTTAGGAATGAATCCTTTGGTTTATTTGGTGAGAATTAGATCTCTTAGTTTTTTTTAATATTACAAAGAGAAAGCTTGTTCTAGAGTCTATATGCTTGTCAAGCTAGTGGAGGTGGAAGGCTTTGAATTTGGTTTCTTTGATGGGGCATCTCAAAATGGTATTTGCGGAGTTGGAATGGTTTTGGGATTAAACATTATCATTGTTTATATCTTCGGTTGGGAGTTGATCATGGAACAAATACCAGAGTTGAACTTATTACACTTTGGGGACTTTTATGAGTTGCTCGAAGAAAAGGTTTATTTAATATCAAGATTTGGGGTGATTCTTGGGTAGTGATTGACTGGGTGACAGGTATCATCCTTACAAGTCATCAATTTGGAATTCTGGTTGAACAAAATTGAGGAGATGAAAGAGTACTTTTATTTTATTTCTTTCAATCATGTTTACAGGGAATTAAATACTTTGGTTGATTCCTTGTCAAAGAATGCTATTGGGGAAATGGATGGTTCCCTATTTTTTGAAGAATATACGGAGGAGCTGGTGTATTCAAGGAGTAATGATATCTTTTTCTTTTTTTTTAGTTGTTGGGTTGTCTATGTATAGTTTTAGTTATGTCAACATGAACGCTAAATGTGACCGTTGTTTTGGTTACTTGTTACTTCTTTTTAGCAGTGTGCAAGACAATGAAGGTATTATTTTGATGATGTAAATTTGATCGATAGAAGGTCCCGAATAGTTTTTGTTGTTGCAGACATCATAAATCTCTATTTTTAACAGGAGCTTTGTCATTGAAAAAATCATGTTGTAGATTTGATTCAATCTTTTGAATATCGTCACTATTTTTTTTTCGTTCAAACTATTAAAAAGGTTTTCAATATTTCATTCAAATTGTTGTTTACAACATAAGGAATTTCCTCTCATGTACTCTATGTTTCTGCCTCCTTTGAAATGCTATGAGATCCGTCAAATGTGTTGGATGACCATCCGAGGCCTCTCCACCATTAGTGTCAATGCACAAAAAAAATGAAAATTTATAAAAGATTTATTTCACCTTCACTTTATGCAGAGATTCTTACTGGACTCATTACTTACTATTCCAAGCTTTCAACCATAATATTTTGACACGATTATGGATATATTGCATAACAATGGAGGCCCTGTTACTTGAAAATATTTCACCAACTCCCATGTCATTCGCACATTTATTTCTTATTACTTCGGCAATATATTAACACATACATGGGTATAATTTCTTGTTCCTGTAATTCTTAAAAGAACATAGAATAGAGCTTGAGCTTGGATACCAAAAATGATGCAGGAGTATTATTTGTTATATCTTCAAACTATTATATTAGAACAATTCAACACCAACAATTTATATAAATGGTGCAAAGGGAAAATCCTTTAATGCTACTTTGTCCAAGCAATAATTCACACAATCTAATGCCACAATCTATAACATGAAACAAAGTAATATGAAAATATTATGTGTTTCAAACCACCATCATCGATGGGACAATCTTATGTGTTTCAAACCACCATCATCGATGGGATTTCTGACTCATAAAATGATAATGCCCAAATCTACAAGGGTTAAGATCGGTTCAATTTGACAAAGGAACAAAAAACATCAATAGTTAATCAATGCAGCTAGTTCTCATTTCCTCTACTAAAGAGTTGGTTGGATTATGAAAATGCATAAGGATAATAGTGGACATGTAGCATACAAAACAAATGGGTAAAATGTGGCATGTAGAGTTGAGCATAAAAGAAGCAAATCGTGCCAATTGCATTGATTGGTCGTAGATTTTTTCGTGTTCCATAGTTAAATTGAACCAATCTTAACCCTTGTAGATTGGGGAATTATCATTTTATGAGTTAGAAATTCCATCGATGATGGTTTGAAATAAAGAATGTTGGCATACGCCTTTGTCTCTTATTATAGATCATGGTGTCATCAGATTGTGTAAATTAGTGCTTGGACAAATATGGCATTAAATGATTTTCCCTTTGAACCATTTATATAAAATGTTAGTGTTGAATTTTTTTATCTTACCTCATCCATTTATATAAATTGTTGAATCCATATATTCGGTTAAACTCGCCTCGTCCATTTATATGAATTGTTGAATCCGTACATTCACTTAAGCTCACCTCCTCTTGCAAATTCTTGACCATATATACTTTACTAGTGTTTTTTTTAAACTTAGATGGGATCTACCATTGGCTAATAACCTTATGCATACCATTCTTCATACCCTTTTATGAATATATCTATCTGTTTTCCACTCATGCAAATTGTGGTGAAAACAATTTTTAAATCATAGAGATATTTGTCAAAATAAAGCATTCTTTGATATCGCCTCTTTGACATATATTTGGTTCTGTTGGATAGGCATACTATGCAATTCAGATAAATTCATTGGCTTAGATATTTAATGAGATTTTCTACCTTTGGAACATATGGAAGACAAGGAACATATTTATTTTTGAAAATATTCCTCCAAATGTTGGTATGTGTAGTATAAAAAGCATTTCCCTTTATAAGGAATTTGATGGGATATAAAGGAGAAAACTCAAAGGAAAAATTACAAACATGTGGTTGTCTCTTATGCAACTGTTAGTTTTTTTTATGGCACTCCTAAGAAGGGTTATTGTGGCTGTGGTATGGTGCTTAAAATCAACGAGTCACATGTGTTCAACTTATGGATGGGAGGTGATACAAAAGCATAACTTTTGGGCCTATGGGGAGTTTTATATTTTGCAAATAAATGTAGAATAGACTCTCTGTTTTTTTATGGTGAATCTAAGGTGATAATTGAATGGGACAAAGGGTATTTTAACCTACAGGTTATTCATTGAACAGTTGGTGCAAGAGGGTAAAATTGTTGATAAAATATTTCCATAGGACTTCGTTTCTACACATTTCCAAAACCTTCAACAGGGAAGCAGACATACTTTCAAAATTGGTTGTAAACAAATGTTTTGGAACCTTATATTTTGAAGAAGTCCTTGAAGGCATAGTTGTGCAGGAAAGGTCGAAAAACTTAAACTTTGACTAATGTCAGTTTTTTAAGCTTGTTTTAAGAATGTAATAGCTTGCAGCAGTTTTTGAATGGTATGCTAGTTTTAGAGTCAGTTATTTTTTACCTTCCCGTGAGATTGGCACTCAGGTGGAGATCAAAGTCTAGAAATTTTTGAATGAACTCTGAATTCTTGAAAGGCGATGATGTTTTGGAAATATATAGTGAATGTTTGTAATTTCTTTGATTCAATAGAATATCAAGAAATGTTTTTTTTTAGGGAAAAAATAGGTTGCATTGCTAAGACTAGAAGGTAAAATGAGTTGTCTTCTTATCCATAAATAGTAATTTCACTAAGTTGAGATGTTGCATGCAAAATCACTCTGTTTGGGAGGGTACCTGATATTTGAGATGAGCAATTGCACAGAGGTGTTGAGTTTGTGGCTCATTATGTTAATTTGTTGAGTTTGAGCTATTGTTCCCAATCACTTGGTTGGGATGGTACATGCCATCTAAAGATAGGGATTTTTATTTTCTTAAGGAGAGTCTTGATAATAAAAATCAAACATACAATGCTACACAGGGAAACACTCAATAAAATCCTTGAACTCTTTTTCCATGCAACCAATCGGTAAGGTAAGAGTGATTAAATGACAAATATTTGAGGTAAAGAGCCTACTCAACCATAAGGTGAGAAATTTGCATGTGGAAACTTTCTCCTCCAAAAATGAAAATCCAGTTCGTTGGGCTCATGTGCTTGATTACAAATTGTTGAGTAAGGGAGGAAACCTACTTCCAAGGTGATGTTGTCACCGAAGATTATAAAATATAATATTCCTCTAATTGGAAGTTTTTTTCCCATAAAATAAAAGTCAAACGCAGAAAATCATGTCAAAATTATCACATAGAAGTGAAAGCCACTCCATGAAATGTGTCTGCGCACATGCTCATTTTTTTTCTTCTTTCAAAGACCCAAGTTGTAATTACATCGTAAGGTGTTTTCCCTCTATGAAGCATATGTATGTTGTTAATTTTAATTCCGATCGTTGGATGCATTTGATGATCAAGGAAGTGATTTAGGACGTCCATATTTGTAATAGCTCGCCTCCTTCAATGTGACTCACAACATCGTCTTATGCATCCTACGAATACAACCGATGTCATCTTCTACATGGGATGAACTAGATCATCTTAATATTTATAGTCTGATTTCCAAACATGTGAGGCCAAAAATATTGCTGGACAAGTGTATGGAAATGAAGTTGGAAGATCATTCTACGTTTTGGACTTTTCAATGCATTTTTTTATAATATGGTGACAAATATTTGTTGAAATCATTATTTTCATTGTTTAAATCCCATTTTTTATTCCATAAATGGATTTGACACCCTCCAAAACCATTGGAAACCCCAATTATGCAATTTCAATAACATACATTTGCAATATAGTAGTTTCAGGTAGATTTTGGCCAAAAAAAATGGTCCAAAATATAGAATGTTTATCTTACACCTGTGGGGATAAATTAATATGCTACATTGTCAAAGAGAAGAATGGACATGCTTCCAGATCCAATGTCAATAGCTCTAGTAATTAGTACTCATCTCTCTAATTTACATATCCTCTTAATGTCCTATGTCTCAAGGGAATTTTGACCTTTCTTGCACAACTATGCCTTCAAGGACTTATTCAAAATATAAGGTTTCTCAAAGGATATACTTTAATTTAAAGTGTAACAAATTGACAAAGTATGGATAAATTATATATACTACTAAAAGGTTTGTTTTTAATATATAGGTAAGGGGTTCTAATAATAAATGGATAAATGAGATGCATGTTGTGTGGTAGTGGAGTTTAGAGGTTGTGTTCTTCACCACCAATTTTAAATGCTTAACGATATTTTTGTCTTGGTTTGTCTCTTTCATGTATAAGAAAATTGTTTCAAACTATTAGAGCCAAAGTATTTATAAAGGATACGTTATATATGACAATGATCTAAAATGGATCATCATGTTATTTGTCATCTATTTTGGTACTTTATGGGTGGAAATATTGGAGGTATTAGCTTGTTTGGCCCATTTTATGGGTCAGTCACAGTTCAGTGATTTGGGAGAACATTTGGGATCCCATTTAAGACTTAAATGACCAGTTTTAGGGTCAAAACTTTGACGTTTATCTCCTTGTTGAGAGATTTTCAATGGAAAAAAAATGACCTCAATTAGAGTTCATATGTACAATTTATGCCTCCCACAAATTGACCTATCCTATAAACCAACATGGTACCAAGTGGATTCCATGTCAACTTTCATCACTCACACATATGGACTTTCAAGAAGATTCTAAAGGGTCTAAAACTCTAACATTAATTGGGGGTTGAGGCAGGCAAAAAACCTAACCCTAATTGATCCAAAATTAGTGCTAAATGTCTACAGTTCTACTAATTCATATTCTTTCTCAATTTCTCCTATTTTTCTTAAATAAATTTTCTTAATGAATTAAAAACCAACAATCAAAGTCTGGAATTTAAAATTGGAATTGAAATAACACATGCAATTCTCAACAAATTGATAATGGAGTTCACACTAAGTGAAGAACCAATCTATTAAGAAGGAGGACTACAACTCTTTACATCAATGGAATTTAAACTATAAAAATTATTTATGTTGTTCTCTAGAAAGATATCAAAGGTTTCATCCGTCAACAAAATGGACATGGGATTCTCTATTCTCCCAATAAAATGGATTCTCCTTTGAATTATTTTGTAGTTCAAATGTCATGATTAAGCCAACACATATGCCCAATCAATAGAGAGACAATTTCCATGACATTCTCTTTGTATGAGGCCCACACATCTATAAAGGTTGAGCACAAGGTATGAACAAGTTGTGTGAAACCAAGTAATTGAACAAAGAACTCGATGGTTGAATGCACGATCCCCCATGGCCAAATTTTATTGTCTTATAGCATTTCCAAAGTGTGTGGTGTATGACTTAGGTGCTTATCCTGATAGTGTTTGAATCCCTTCAAATCCACCCTTCTTTACCTTTTCTTAGTGTTCCACATATTTCTCTACAACAAGAAATCTTTGAAAACCATTTTGAAGAGTTGGGAGAGAAAAATTTGTTTCCTTATGATGTGAGACGATGGTATGGCTATGCATGTCACCCCGATCTTCTCCACCATGGCCTCCAAAATCTTGTGATAAAGCATAAATTATCCAAAATGCTTGGGGTTTGGGTTATCCCATTTGTTGCAACACTTTGATTGGATTGATTATCCTCCTAGATCATTCCTCCCAACTAAGAAGCTTTTGGACCATAAAAAGTCTAGTTTCATTCAGCAAAAAAAAAAAAAGTGAGGATACAACTCCCTCACTTTTCTGGTTTCCGTCTATCATGCTTTATGTTGATGCATTCCTTTGAGACCCACATGAAGCTACTCAACATCACCTCTTCGCGGAGTCCTCACCCTCTTGTCATGAATAACATCTTCCTGCAACTCATCTAGATATTTAGGAGAAATCGTCATCAAAAGGAACTTGAACATTCTCATCTTGATCCATGATCATAGGAAGCTCATATAGTCTCAATTTTTTAAACATTAACCATGGAATACATATGCATATATGGAGGTAACTTTAACTGGAAAGCATTATTACCAATATTTTTTTAAAATGTAAATGGACCATACCTGATTGGATTGATCTTTTTACCTTCAACTTTAAGGAATTCTTTGCTAACGTATAACCAAACTTGATCGCCAACTTAGAAGTGATCGTCAACTTGATGCTTGTCATGCCTAGCCTTATAATTGGCTTGGCTATTTTCCAACTATTCATGTACGACTTAATGAACCAATTCGATCTTTTGGATGAACTTCTTAGCTTTGTATGCATTATTATATACATCCACCACTGAAGCCTGCCCAAAAGTGAATTCCAAATGAGTCTTAGGAAAATATCCATAGCTTGTCTAAAAAAGGATATCTCTGTGTAGAAGAATGTATGAAATGGTTATAGGCATGTTGTACATAATACACTTCTCCATCCCAAATTTTAGGATGCTTATTACAATATCCTTCGAGTAAGTGTATCACTGTCCTCTTGACCACTTATGTTTTCCCATCTATCTGTGGATGAAAGGAAGTCCTCTTCTGAATATTAATGTTCATTAAATCCCATAAAGTTGACCAAAATTTCCCAAGAAACCAAGAGTCTCGATCATATACAATATTGGTTGTGGGAAAACCAAAATGAACCCATACATGTTGGAAGAACAAATGTGACATCCCTTCTCCTGTCACTTGTTTCTTACAAGGCACCAAAACACACATTTTGATAAACTTATCCACCACAACATATAGATAATCACGACCTTCTCTAGATAAAGGAAAACCCCCTACAACATCCATAGACACACTTTCCCATGGATGAGAAGGTACATGAAGTGGCATATACGAACCCAAATTTATGTTAGCTATTTTTCTAGTGGCACACATCACACATCATTTTATGTATTTGGACACAGTTTCATACATCTGAGGCCAATAACAATCATGTTATAATCAAGCTATTGTTTTGGATATACAAAAATGACCAAAATTGAGAGACGTATGTGCTTCTTTTATTACATGCACTCTTTGGTCTTGTGGAATACACAATTTACCAATATGATATAAGAATTTGTCATGTACATGATAATCCAATTTTTCCACTTTAGTACCATGGATTAATGTTTCATAAACATCCTTAAAATTTTCATCTCTAGAATATTGTTGAATGTAACTTTCATGAGCTAATGAACTATGCTACAAAACAATGGATGTGTTAACAGAAGGTCTAGATAACACGTCAACAACTTTGTTTTGTATACCTTTCTTGTACCCGATGACCAGATGGGATTGTTGCAAGAATCCCATTCACCAAAAATGATGTGATTGTTGTAGCTTGGTTTGTGATCGGAGATACTACAAAGCCCGATGATTCATATGGATGATTGTCTCTTTTCCCATCAAACAGTGTTTCCACTTCTTCACACTTTGAACTAAAGGATATAATTATTTGTCATAAGTAGGATCATTTCTGACGCTTTAGTGAAGGTCTCATAATGGTAGCAAATCGGTCTCCTCCTTTGTATTACACTGGTCCCATGGAATAATCAATTGCATGAGCTTCAATCTCAAATGGTTTCTATAAATATGGAAATTCTAGACCTCAGGTTGTATTTATATTTTCTTTCAGTGTATCAAAGGTTTTTCGTTGTTTACCTCCCCACTAAAAGACATGCTTAGTACTTGTGAACGCATGTAAAGATGATGCGATAAAAGAAAGTTAGAAATGAACTTCCTCCAATATTGAAATATCTCTAAGAAGCTCCTAACTTATGTTACATTATTAGGCATAAGCCAGTTCATAATGGATTCAACTTTAGAGGGATAAATTTTCAATTCACCACTCCGTGCTATATAACCCAAATAAACTAAAGATGTTTTCCCAAATTTACATTTTGACATATTTAGGCACTCTTTCTCTTTCTTCATCACATTAAAGACTTTCCTAACATGATTTACATGGTCTTCCCAAGTTTTACTGAAGATCAATGTATCACCTAAGTAGACTATTACAAAATCATCTATAGATGGCCTAAATACATCATCCATAACCCACATGAAAGTAGTAGCAACATTACAAAGCCCAAAGGTCATATCCAACCATTCAAATAAACCTTGTTTTGTTGTAAAAACCGTTTTCCAAATACCATGTTCAAAGGTCCTTACTTGATGATAACCACTTCTTAAGTCTAACTTAGTGAAATAAGTTGCGTTTCAATTAATCCAACAAATCATTCATAATAGGGAGAGGGTAATGATTCTTCATTGTAATTTTGTTCAATTCCTAGAAACCCACAAACATTCTCCATGTATCAACACTATGGGTGATCCACATGAAATACTTGGCTGGATAATTCCTTTCTCGAGCAAATCCTAAACTTGCTTCTTTATTTCTTCATTCTCAAACACATATATAACCTATACATTCCAATGTTAGAAGAGGTGCATCATGTTGCAACTAAATCTCATGTTGTATCTCTCTCCTTGGAGGTTATCCTCATGGTTCTCGAAACACTTCATCATAGTTAAAAATAATATTAACTAATCCATCTTTATGGTTAGGATCACATCCTTGAAAAGATTTGGATTTATCATCATCATTAGCTTTTACAATCATGAGTACAAAACTCTAGCTTACATTTACAAGCCTTTTCAATTGTCTTGTAGTAACAAGAGACAAGTTAGTCTTCATACGATGGGCTTTTACAATATACTAAATCCTATCCTTTATAAGATGAAACTTTCTTGTCATACATATAAAGATTTCCCAAAACAATCCACAAATATCAAGTGGTATGACATCTATATCTATCACGTCTATGAACTTGGAGGTGATTGCAAATCTAACCTTACATTATTTAGAAACATGTAGCTTTGCATTTCGATATACCCATCCTAAAGGATACGATTTTGGATGAGGCTTAGTTTCAAGTCCCAATGTTTTAACATTTTCTTTAGAAATTAGATTAACTTGTGAAGCATTGTCAAAGAGTGTATCAATATTAGTGTGTTTTGAGATAACTTGAATATGGAATAGCTCACTACTTTTCCTTTCATCGTGCATAGATTCATATTTTAAAGAATATTAGCGCTATAACTAGAAGAAGAATATGTACCTTGTATTCCCATGGTCGTGATCTTGGTTTCATTACTTGAATTCGATCCAAGATCGTGTTGGAGTGTAGCAATGGTCTTCTTATTACCCCTCTTATTTATGAACCTCTTTGGTCTTAGTTATGGATAAAGTTTCCAACACTTAGCATCAACATGTCCTTCCCTTTTGCAATGTGAAGATGAAGACTTCTCATCTTCTTTATTTACTGTGGTTGTTCATTTCATTTACCCATTCGTTTGTTCTTGACTTCAAGAAGTTGAACTATTGAGAAGTTGTCCTTATCATTCTCATCAAGATTTGTTGGATTAAACACAAAAATAGTATGTCTCAAATAACTATGTATCCTGTCTATATACTTCAAAAGAGTTTCTTGTGTATAAAGAAGAATACCCAATGTCATTGCCCTCTTTCTAAACTCTTGAGTATAGTATTGCACATTCTATCCTCTATTTTGCCTTGGATTATGCCAATCCGTTATTGCTCGTTGTTTATACCCTAAAAAATAGAATTGCTTATTTAATGCAACTATGAATTCACACCAAGAAGATATTGTTTTACCTTTCTTATTGTGTGAATGAAGGAAAAAGTGGGCATACTTAGCAAATCGGCTAAGGGATGCCACAAGGCTTTCCTTAGGCATGCCCTTAGGGCGATTTTGTTAAGAGGAATACAAGAAAGTCCAAGGAACAAGTGACAAGGCACACCTGAGATGTGTTGAGGCAGAGTGCTACCCGTCCGCGGGAGCAGATCATTGTAGAGGCGCAACCTTGCTCAAGGGGAGCACGCTCTCTTGGAAAAGTTGTGTTGAAATAAAAGTTGAGCAGAAGAAGAGGTGGAAAGCCAAAGTAGTCTTGTAGTTTCTTCTTTGGAGAGGTTAGATGGGCGCTCCATTGTTGGGAAGGCTGCTCCACTGTCATTGTCATCAAATTTCTGTTTATATAAAGTAAAGGGCGCATTGGTTTGGGCACACACCTCTATACTTGTGTGTTATTTGTTACATGTGTATTGTGCTGGTTATGTGATATGAAAAATGGATAAGTGTTAGGTGGTATAACAGGGAGGAGACACATTATAATTCTTACAGAAACTCACAAACACGATGGATGCAAGGTTCCAGAGTTGGAGGGTTACAAGAAGATCTCAGTTTGGAACAAGGGAACAGGGACAGGAAAAGGGCATGGAGGAGTCACAGTGCTAATAAATGAAAAATGGGGTGGAATGGTAAAAGTGGAGAAAGAGGACCCAAACAAACAGTATATTTGGCTGCAAATAAAAGAGAAAGAGGTTACTTTCAGGTTGCCTGCTTGCTATTTTGCTCCCAAAAACTCAAAAATTTATAAAAGAGGCAATTTAGATAGTGAAGATCCATATGCCTCTTTGAAAAGAGATATATCCCTCTTTAGTTCTCAGGGAGAAATAATGTTAATAGGGGATTTTAACGCAAGGACAGCTAACAACCAATCTCTCCAGCTCAACAATGAAGGAGGGGAAAACAATCCCTTATGGTTGGGAGAAAGTGGAGACCAATCATGGGAAAGAGTTTCATGGGATGGTGATGGGGAAGTATCACATTTTGGGGCAGAATTACTGGGACTGTGTAGCTTGTCTGATATGGTTATTTGCAACGGAATGAGAAGGTGGCCAACTTCAAGGGGTATCACATGCAAAACCTACAATGGCCAAAGTGTGGTAGACTATGTAATTTGCTCTCAAAGCTTTATTCCTAGAATACTGAAATTTGACATAGGGGATCATCTTGTTGAAATGAAATCTAATCATGCCCCGCTATTTGTTAAATTGGACTTTGCCTCCACTAGCCCCTACAATAATCAAAATTTTGGCACGAAAAAGATTACTCCCAGCAGAGGCAAAATCCTCCTGAATCAGGAAAACATGGACAGATTTAGTGCTTCCCTTAAACAACAGTTTCTAGAAATGAAAAGTAAAAGGCCAAATATGACAATCAACAAGGCAAAAGGTCATAGTCATGTGCATAGTAATTTGCTGATTCCAATAATCCACAAGGCCTTAAGTGCCTGCAAGCGATCTCGTCCTAGGAAGAGAGCTACAAGTACTTTTTCGGCAAACCCGTGGTTCGATGAAGACTGCAAGGCAACCAAGAGGTCTTTAAGAGAGGGAAAATTCAACAAAGAAAACAAGAGGAGGTATGAGAAGCTAATATAGGCAAAAAGAGAGGATTATGTAAATACAAGAAGAAGGGAGTCAATATATCTTGGAAAACACAATCCAACAAGTTTTTGGAGAGAATTACAGCAAAGGAAAGAGCAGACCGAAAACAATATCACAGATGTCCAATGGTTAGAATACGCGAGGCTTCTATATGAGCGGGTACAAAAGGTTACTCCTCCCACAGTGGAAACATCAATGGAGTTATTCATAGTGGACGATATCAAGCAGGGAACAAAAAAATTAGCAAGTGGCAAAGCAGAGGACATAGATGGGCTTCAAGCTGAATTTCTAAAATGGGGAGTTGAGCTCCTTGCCCCTCACATAAAGTAAATTTTCAATGAGGTCATCTGGGATGGATTTCCAGAAGAATGGACCACCAGCGTGGCCATTCCTCTCTTTAAGAGTGGAGATACCAATAACCCTTCTAACTACCGCACAATTATGGTCAACCCCCTCATGGGAAGCTTTTTGGGAGTATGATAGAGAGGAGAATCAGCAAATGGACAGAAGATGAGGGAAAAAGAGCAAAAGGGCAAGCGGGTTTTAGGCCTAAGCACTCTACTATTGACCATTGTATCACCCTTAGACATTTAATAGAGAAAATATGGGACAAACAAGGTGGGACAACATATTGTTGTTTTGTGGACTTTAAGAAAGCTTTTGATACAGTGCCGAGAGACAAACTTTGGAACATAATGGAAGGGTTGGGTATCCCATATGGCTATAGAGCGGCAGTACACAGGCTTTATGAAAAAGTTCGTGTTAAAATCAGAACAGGCGATGGAATGTCTGAATGTTTCGGTAGCGATATTGGTGTTAAGTAGGGTTGTCCTTTATCCCCCACGCTGTTTGGTTTATATATTGATAAGTTAGAAGCTTGGTTGAGCAAAATAGATGGGGAGGATGTCCACCTAGCAGGTTATGTGGTAAAGCTACTTTTGTATGCGGATGACCTTATTCTAATTTCGCAAACAGCACATGATTTAAAAGAGCACTTAAGAGCCCTAGAACACTTATGTCAGGAGGTCGGGATGCAAGTGAACATTTCCAAGACCAAAATCATGATCTTCTCCTTAAGTAGAAAAGACAAACCAACCACCTTCCTCTTTGAAGGTAACCCATTGGAGATAGCGAAGGAATACAAATATCTTGGGATTGACTTCCACTATAAGCTCAGTTGGGAGACTTGTAGGGAGAAAAGGGTGCAGGGAGGATGGAAGGCCTCATTCTCGCTTCAAAACAGGTGTAGAAAAGTGGAACTTTGGGATTGGAAAACGAAAAAGACCCTCTTTGGTTTGCTGGTCACTCTGGTTGTTCTTTATGGTTGTAAAGTCTGGGGAAGCAGCATGTCAAATTGCAGATGGAGACAACTAGAAAGAATCCAGAAACAATTAATTACTAGCAATCTCAAAGTTAAAGCCACAATACCATACGAAATACTTTTAGCTGAAGCAGGTGCTTTCCTGCTAGAGGCAACAGCGATAACCAAGCTAATAAGCTATATAAAGAGGGTTAAGAACATGGAGAATCAACGCTGGCCCAAGGTAACCGTGGAGGAGGAGTTAGGCCGTAGAAGGAAAACTTGGATGAAACAAAACAAAAAATGGCTAAGTAAGTGGAACATCAAGCTTCATGAATGTCCTAGCACCAAGAAAGATTCGTAACTAGAAAATTTAGGATTGCCATGTGGACCAATCACAAGGGGTGTAAAAAAGACCACTACATCAAAGAGTTTAACCCAAACTGCGATCATGGTGAGAAAGCATATTTAGGGGTTGCCGCCAAAGGAAAGGCAAAGCTGTTATTAGCGCAGTTGAGGACAGGTCCACACCACCTTAGATGTGAGACGGGTAGGTGGAAGGTGCCTAAGGAAGAGTGGGAAGAGAGAACCTATGTTTTCTACAATAAAGGCGTGGTGGAGACAGAAAGACACTTTATTATGGAATGTGCAGCATACGAGGATATCCACATTCAGTATGAGGACAGTTTAAGGGCCGCCAACATGCATTATCTCTTTGAAGAAGATAAGATCAATCAGATTGCAAGTCTTCTAGTCAAGCTTTGCAGCAGAAGATCTGTCACGGAAAAGAGTTTGGAGAAGAGATAGGGCTTTGTTCTTTTTGATCCCATAGGCTGCTTAGCCTCGTGGACGTTATTAAAAGCATTCATTCATTCATTCAAGAGTAACAAGATAACAAGTGTAAGCATAAGCTCAAGAGAACAAGTGTAAACATAAGTTAAGTTTTGAGCTTCCGCAATGGAAAGAAAAGAGTTAGGTGTAGTTTGTTGGCCACCTACCGGGCTGGCCTCGACCCTTGTAAGGCACCAGAAAGTATTGCACAGACCCTTGGGATGACTAAGTAAGTCCGACGCCAGGAAACCCATGACAGGTGGTATCAGAGCATGCTACATTGCAGAAAGATGTGTGCATAAGAAAATAAAGACTTGGGCACACATTGAAGTAGGCTGCCAAGGTGAATTCTTGAGTTCTCTTGCAATTTTAGCACTTCGCTAATCTGCTAGAGGTGGACGAAGCTGCACAGGTTTCTTGGAAGGCCACAACCATGAGAAAGGGTCATTCTATCATGAGTTGGTCACCACAATAGGTCGTAGTTCAGGTGTGGGCAGTGTTCGATTGGCGCAGGTGCGCTATCTTCCCAGTAGCCACCTCACTATAGTGCAGATTCGTAGCAGAGTGTCTTGCAGGATGCAGGTGACAATAACTAGTGGAAAGAATTGAAGTTATTGAGGTAAGTGACAACCAAGATTACGGATTTGGAAGTTAGTAGGCACTCGATTAGTTTGGAAGGTTCAAGTGCGTTGGGATCCTATTTGAGACAGTTGAACGAGCACATTGGTTTCTAAAGAGCATATTTGAGTGGGAAAAGTCTTGCTAAATCTGGCAAGAAGGTGTCGTGCAAACCCACAAACGAGTGGTCAGTGGGAGTACGCTACCTGCAAAAATGACTAAGGCAAGTAAGCGTGTCGCATAATCGATGGTGGAAACCAAGATTGAACCAGAAGTGGCTTCGGACATTGAGGAGGAATCCTTATAGGAAGAGCATGCAAAGGACGTCTCATATGAAGCCGAGAGGCTCAACGCTTGAGAAAGGTGCGGAGCAGACAACTACATTACTTTGCAAGCAAAGTGAGAAGTCAACACCCTATAGACAAAGTTGATCCGAAAGCAGAACCATCTCAATGGAATTGTGGGAAAAATCCAAGAAGCCGTTGACTTAGTGATAACTTTGGAGTTGAAATACTTAGTGCAAAAAATGTGTGTGATAGAGGATGCGGTGGACACCGTCCAATGCCACATTTTGAACAGAGAAGACTCGGAAGGCCGTGTCCCAAAGCTAAAAGGATAGGTATAGGAGCTTGAAGATCAGTTGAAAGACCAAGATGAGACCATTGTTTTGTTGAAAAAGGATTTGTAAAATGGACATGGTGCGGACTCAACCATGAAGATAAGAATGAAAGAATCCGAGCCATATGACGACACCTGAAACACCAAGCTGCTTGAAAAAATTTGTTGGGGTGTGTAACAATACCTTGCTCAAATGAACGGTAGTTTAGATGAGGGTAAGGTTAACACAACGACAATGTTTCTCACAGGGATCACAAGTTATGGTGGAGAAATCGAGCAAAGTATGTGGCTAAGGGAAAAGAATTGGAACGGATTGAAAATTGGAACCAGATGGAGGCTGCTTTGAAGGAACAATTTGGTCCAGGGAACCAGGGATGGGTTTCCCGTAACAAGTTAATGAAACTAAACCACAATGGGCATATCCAAGTGTATATGAAATCCTACCAAAACCTCATGCTGGAAATCAAAGACATGAGTAAAGAAGATAGATTTTACCACTTCATGAAAGGCTTACATCCTTGGGTGCAGATAGACTTGCGTCGCCAAGGTGTAAAAACTCTCGCAGTAGTGGTCGTGACATGGTCGTGACAGCTGATAAACTATTGGACAGCAGCAGATGGAAAGGATGAGTCGAAGGAAGTTGAAGACAATGGTGATACTGATCAAGGGAGATTCAAGAAGAAAAAATTGAAAGGTAAATCGAAGCAGGGTACGAAGCGCAAGGACGATAAGGTCAAAGGTGCGGACTCGGAGTATCCCAAGGAGAAGAAGTCAGTTTCATGTTACATTTGTGCCAAAGATCACTACGCCAAAAAATGTCTTCTTAGACCACAACAATTGGATGCAGTAGAGCACATGGACAAACCTAGTGTAGGCGTGCTGCAAGTTCTGAACGTTGTTCTAGAGGATGAACCAATGACAATACAAGAGCCTGACTACACCAAATTATGATACGTGCCGACAGAAGTGAATTGACATCAAGTTGTTTCCTTGGTGGATAGTGGTGCTATGCACAATTTTATCAAAGATGAAGTTGCACAGAGGCTTATATTGCATATTAAGCCGGGAAGTTCTTCGTTCAAGGATCTGAACTCGAGCAAGGAGAAAGTGGTTGGGCAGGCTAATTGTGTACCTTTGAAGATAAAAGAATGGATAGGTCAGAAAAACTTCGCACTTGTCCTATTCAATGATTTTGAGGTCGTCCTTGGGCAAGAATTCATGAATAGAGCTAAGGCAACTCCAATGCCACACTTAGAATGTTTGGAGTTTTTTTTGCAAGAAGTCCCATTCATGGTGCGAACAATGGAGAAGCTGCAAGAAAGAGGAAGAGTCACATCTATGATAGTGACGTCTTTTGAAGGCGCAACAATCTTCTGCAAGGTTGCGACTAGTGGACAAGGCAAAGAAGAAAGTTCGGATGCTGCGGTGTTGGATCCGACTAGTAAGGAATCAGTCGTTCGGTTGGAAGAGAGCATGAATACCATGGAAAAGGTTGTGGATTCGACCATGACAAGTTTGGAGAAACTTCCTGAGTTCTACATCAACATGGAAAAGAACCAAGGCTGCGAGATGGGGTGCATAGAAACCACCCAAGCCAACGAAATTGCGCCAAGAAAAGACACAGATACTTCTGTTGCAGATGGGAAGTTAAGGTTGGATGACCCCGAGACAAGAAAGTTGTTTGTGGAAGGAGATGGCATGATCGGTGGCAATGTGACCCTTCTCCAGCACTTGAGCAAGCAAGTTGCAAGGAATCCAAGTGTGTACAACAACTAGGGTGATGGACAAGGGCACCATCCACCTATATCATTTGATTAAAGTATCGAGAGGGAATGCGTGCTCTGCCTTTGGTGTAGGTTGTAGCAACCACAGGTGCTACGAGTAGAGAGCATGCAGATTGACAAACTCCAATTGTCTAGATTGATATCTAAATGATTATGAGAGACGATGGAAGACAAACCATGCAGTTTGACAGAGACGAAGCATAGGGGATGGACCAAGAGGCTTGATTGAGTGCAGCGAGAAACAATATGGCGAAGGTTTCCAAGTGGCGGAGAAGCGTCAAGGAGACTTTGACAAGGACAATAAGTACTAGATGTGGGGGAGTGATCTGGATCTTGGGGGCTGAGACCCAAGAGGCTTGCATATCGAGATACGAGGAAAGAAAAAATAGTCACAAAGCTAAAGCAGACAATGGACTAGTTGTGAGAAATACACGTCAACGAGATATAGGTTGTGAATATCCTAGACAAAGAAACATAGAGTAAATATTCCACATGGAGGGGTGAGGCTCAAAGAGGGTTTTTTGAGCCTCACCTCTCAAACTATACTAAGAAAAGCACTCAAAACCAATAACCCAATAACTCAATAGAATAAAAGAAGTGTAGGATGCCAAAAATCCTTGAATGATTTATTGAGAAGGCATAGAGTCGTTTTATAACATTATTACAATGTGCTTTGGGGCCATACCATGGGTTGTCAAATACCATGGATGGGATAGGTACAATGTGCCTTGAAGCCATACCATGGAACCAAACCATGGGTTCTCGAATATCATGGATTGGGAGAGATCCGCGGATTGGTTGATGGTTCGTCTCATGAGTATTATCATAGACCCTTCATTGAAGGGGTTGCACAGATGTGACACTTTTTTGGGTCTCTGGTACTTTCTCGGTGGTGGAATTTTCTCTATTTGGTCGTTTCAGTTGTTTTTTGGCACTGCTGGTTTTATTTATGTCTACTATAATTTTTTTGAATAGTTTGTGTTTCTAGTGAAGACATATCTCTAAACAATTCTGGATTTTTATGTATACTTTACAAGTTTTATTGTGGACACTGGTTTGGCAAGGGTTGAACTCTCGTCCCTTTTTGTATGTTTGGACCTATATGGTTTATTCTGAATACACATGTTGTGTATCTACAAAATGTAATTTTGTTCTAGAAAGATGAAATGAAATTATGTTTTTTTTCCCAAAAAAAAAAGAAAGCGTGGATGGAAGAGGGTGGCCTCTCAATTTAATTCTGTTATGATGAATGGGAGAGGGTGACCTTTCCATTTATGCTTTTATGATTTATACATCCGAATTTAGACCGTATGCCCCCTGAAATTCAAATCATTCTCCCCCCCTTAGAAAATGATGGTCCCCATCATTTCATGCTAAAAAGATACCCATGCTTACAATGTGTCAATTGCTAATGAAGAGAAGGGTTTTATGAGGTTAACCCATAACCATGGGTTTTGTGTCGTTGAATCGTAACCGTGACCATGACCGTGGGTTTTGTGTGGTTGACCCCTAACCAAGGGTTTTGTGTGGTTGACCCATAACGGTGGCTTTTGTGTGGCTAACCCCTAACCGTGGGTTTTGTGTGGTTGACCCCTAACCATGATTATAATACATAACTGTGGTTTTGTCTGCTTGACCCATAACCATAATTGTGGGTTTTGTGTGGTTGACCCATAACCATAATCATGGGTTGTTTGTGGTTGACCCATAACCGTGATTACAATACAAAACTATGGGTTTTGTTTGGTTGACCCATAACCGTGAGTTTTATGTGGTTGACCCATGACCATGGGTTTTGTGTGGCCCCATAAACATGATTACAATAGGATTTAATAAAAGTCAAAAAAATTGGAAAATTCATGACCTTTGGTGTAGTTGATGTCTTGCTGCAAATCTATTCATAGCTTCTAATTCCAACGATGAAATTGAATTCCATTAAATACCCATTTGATATATCGAAGAGACTTTTCCATCCATGTAACATATTTTCTCTTTCGTGGCCCATAGAATGAAAAAATGTTTGTTGAAGCTCAAGGGACGTGTGCGCATTGCTTTTGTAGACATGTGTTACTTCAATCGATGATATCTCTAAAACCAGAAATCCAAATGAAAAACCTTGAAATACCCATTTTAGCTGAAGAGAATACCTTTCCAATGAGATATGATAGAGCCTTTTATATGTTATGTGGAGTCATTGGTATTTGTTTAAAGTTGATGTATGTGAGGACGCATTGTATACAGACATGTGCTACTTCAAACAAGCATATCTCACAAACTAGGAAGCCAAATGAAAAACCACGAAATATCCATTTTAGATGACAAAAAAAAAATCAAATGAGCTATGGAAGACCCTTTGAAACATCTTGAATAGATCACAATATCTCTCTAAAGTTTGCATAAGTGGGTTGTCCTCCATAGATTAATGAGTGTAGGTTGCCAAGGGTTTGTATAGCAACATAGACTGTTGTAGATATCATGGAATCTCCAAATGCACCATAGAAACCAGTGCATGAACCAAAAAAAAGACTCTGAGAGTGCCAAAAGGAGGTTGGAAATTCCTACAAATCTTTGAATCTGAACTATGCTCAAACCCTCATTCCCATGGAATGCTTATGTGCTCTAATACCATTGATCTGGATCTTGGGGGCTAAGACTCGGGAGGATTGCATACCGAGAGAGGAGAAGAGAAAATATAATCATAGGGCTGAAGCGGACAATGGACCGGCTGTGAGAAATACATGACAACAAGATCTAGGATGTGAATAGCCTAGACAAAAAAACATAGAGGAAATATGCCACATGGAGGGGTGAGGTTCAAAGAGAGGGTGAGGATCAAAGAGAGTTCTTTGAGCCTCACCTCTCAAACTGTACTAATAAAATCACTCATAACCAATAACCCAAAAACTCAATGGAATAAGAGAAGTATAGGATGCAAAAAATCCTTGAATGCTTTATTGAGAAGGCATAAAGTCTTTTTATAACATTATTACAATGTACCTTGGGGCCATACCATGGGCCAAAACCATGGGTTGTCAAATATCATGGATGGGAGAGGTATAATGTGCCTTGAATCCATACCATGGAACAAAACCAAGGGTTTTCAAATACCATGGATGCGAGAGGCTGGCCTCTCCATTTAATTCTTTTATGATGAATGGAGGGATGGACTCTGCATTTAATGATTTTATGACTTATACATCCAAACTTAGACCATATGCCCCCTGAAATTTGGATCAAGGAGGATGCCATGGCTCAGTGCAACCGCCTCACCCACTCAAGTACGACTTTCCAAGAAGCTTGTCCAAAGGGGCTCAAGTAGCACATGGCACGATAGTATGACTTGGGAGCATGACACACATGGGTGTGCCAAGTTGGGAGCATGGGCACACTTAACATAATTATTGGGTGAGCACGACAAGTGTATGTGAATGAGGGACCAGAGGTGTGCGGTTCAAGAAATGCACCAACGACAAGTGTTGTACTGGTAATCCAAGGCTGGGCACATACCCACACCACAACGTCCACATAGAACACGGGTTGGAGGCCCTGACGCCTTAGCATGGAAAGCAAGGCAGAAGTGAATGCATCGGTAAGTGTGGCAATAAGTCAGATTGGAGCATGTTAAATGGGAGTGTGCCCAGTGGAGATACCAAGTGGCACATCAAGTAGGCCAACACGGGTTGAAAGCATCAAACGAAAGTACAAAAAGAGGTTATCATGCAAATGAAGGCAAAGGCGAACATACTGAGCAATTCAGCTAAAGGGCACTACAAGGCTTGCGTTGGGTGCACCCTTAACCCATGAGCATGTATAAGTAAGGAAAATGAGTTTGGAAAAGGAATTCAATAAAGTCTAAGGAGCAAGTGGCAATGCACACCGAGATGTGTTGATGAAGAGTGCTATCCGTTCGCAGGAACATGCCGCTGCATGGGCATGACCTTGCTCAAGAAGAGTGTGTTGTCTTTGGAAAAGATATGTTGAAACAAAAGTCGGGAAGAAGAAGAGGAGACAAACCAAAGTAGTCTTGTAGGTTCTTCTTTGGAATAGCTAGTTGTGCGCTCCGTGGTTGGGCAAGTTGTGACCTCCTCCACTATCATTGTAATCAAACTTTTGTTTATATAAAGGAAAGGGCATGCTAGTTTGGGTTCCTACTATACTTATGTGTTCTTTGTTACATGTGTTTTGTGTTGGTTATGTGGTATGAAAAATGGCTAAGTGTTAAGTACCATAAGAGTAACAAGATAACAAGTGTAAACATAAGTTAAGTGTTGAGCTTCCGCAAGGGAAAGGAAAGAGTTAGTCGTAGTCTACAAATAGAATAAAACTGAAGTTGTCAAAAGTGGTTTCGAAAGAACAATTTGGCTTCTTATCCATAAGGGAAATCTTGGATGCTATAGGGGTTTCATAAGAATGTCTCCATTCGATAAAAGTTAAAAAAACATAGTGCTTTAATTTTGAAAATGGATCTTGCAAAAGCTTATGATAACTCAATTGGGTCTTTCTCAGACCTATTCTGCTACATATTGGTATTCATGTTGAAGTTACAAATTGGATCTTGGCATGGGTATCCTCGACAAATTATGCAATTCTTGTTAATGGTGCTCCTACTAATTTTTTTGCATCTCTAGAGGACCTAGACATGGGTATCCTTTGTTCCCCCTATGTTTTTTGTTGGTAATTGAAGGTTTGAGTAGAATGATTATAGAGGCAAAGTTGAAGGGCAATCTTACAGGCATAAAAATATAATCTGCCCTGAAGATCACTCATCTTCTTTATTTATGATGTGATTATATTTGGTTAAGGTAATATTGAGGAATGGAGGACTCTTCATGAGATCTTAATAGTTTTTTGCTCGACATCGAGCATGAAAATTAGTCTGGAAAAATCATTTTTTTTATCAGCATAAGGTTTATGAGGAATTTTTGACACAAATCAGCTCACTTTTCAGTATAAAGTAGAAAGTTTAGAATCTGGGTTTAAATATCTTGGATATTTGTTGAAGGCCAACAACTATAGGAATGCAGAATGGATGTGGTTGGTAAAAAAATGGAAAAAAATGGAAACTGGGTATATAGATCTTTGTCTTTGGGTGGAAGACTTACCTTAGCTTGTGCAGTTCTTATGAGTATCCCGGTCTATTCGTTCTCACTAGTTATGATACCTAAAGCCATTATCAATATTTTTTTTTGTGACTAGGGGAATCGACAACTAGGGACTGGGTTGGTACTTGCTTGACACGGGGTCTAGGGATCCATTCCGGCTACCAATATACCCCTAGGTTCTCCACAACATCTCGCAAGCATGGGACACAGGTAAGCCCAGGTGTGATTTGAACTTTTTGACCTCCTTTACAACATGTGACTTCATATCAAGTGAATCACCAATGAGATACACCCGTGTAGTCCAAGCCATTATCACTATTATTCGAACTAAAGTTTTTCATTTCTTGTGGGTTGGTACAGGAATAGAGCAAAAATTTCATTTTGTATCCTAGGAGAGATTAGCTTTGCCAAAATCTATGGGAGGATGGGACATAAAAAAACTTGAAATGGTTTAATTCGGCATTATGTATGAAGACCATGTGGTGTAATCTATTTAATATTGGATTATGGAGGTCAAAATAACTTAGGGGGGGATCTTTAATGAGTTGGTTTAGGTCTGCAGAGATAGTGAGCCATGAGGCATCTATCATTTGAAATAGTTTTATCAAAAAAATTCACTGGACCAACAAGTGGACATCATGGGATGTAGGGAGTGGAAAAAGCATACATATAGGCATCGATCCCTTCATAGGTGACAATGGGAATTTCTTTATGCCTTTGTAAATTTTGGAACATATTGTTGGAATTGGTTTCGTTACTCTTAATCAAATTAAGAGACCGTGGTGGTCAATTTTAGATGGTGACTATTGGCTTAATTCTAGAGATATTGGCCTGCAAGGTAGATGGGTTGATATTTGGGATACTTACATAAATTCTCTCAATAATGTTGGAATCATATTAGTGTATTCAGAGGATATATTAGTATGGGTTTGGAACAAGTCTACAGGTCACATTACTGCTAAGGATGCCTATGATGCCATTATTACGTCTCAAAATCAGGTTGATAGGAAATGGTGGCATTATAAGCTATGGAAATGGTTTCTTCCTAAAAAACTTAAGTAATTTTTTTGTCTTGTATTGGAGAATAGATTACTTACTATTAAATTGAGCACATAGATCTGTGGACCAACACACAACTCACAAGATAGATCATACAATTTACTCAGGAATTGAAGAATGAAACAATGCAAAAATGGCTTGGAACTGTGAATGCTTTCATTAATCAAAAGTAAATAGATAATAATTACAATGAAGTACAATGGCTAAATAGGCTCATGCAATTCGAATCCATGTGAGGAAATTCGAATTGGTTTGAACCTACTTGATTGAATGGTTAACTGACCTTGTCTAAATCATTATCAGAGTTCAAAATCCAAGCTCTAGTGTCTAATTCAGTGTTAACTAGTCTAACTAACTAAGGTAGGAGAGTAAATGTGCCTCACCTGCATGCATCCATGCGATCCTAGCGCTAACTGAGTAGAACTGAATGTAATCGACTTATACTGAATGTAACTGACTCCTAACTAAGCTTGACTAGTCACCAACTCAATTCAACTGATGAAGGTTGGTATCAGCACTCCCAGTGGCTCCTAATTTGTAGGGATTGATCTAGGAGGCTCCTAAAATGATGCATGCAAGTGCAATCAGTGGCACTTGACCTCAATTAGTGTTCCCCACACATTAGTAACTGGAACATGTGCCCTAATTAGGCCAAGTGGACCCAATGGTGCTAGTGACTAAAAATAGACTAAAATGACTCTGGATTTAGACATAATTGACCAAATTGGACAAGGGAGGATTATAATCCTAACACCCCCCCTAAATGCTAACTTGGAAATTTTGTGGGCCTTGGTAACAAAGACCATAGGTCACCCATTACAGCAAGTAAAGTAACAAGTCAATACAAGGAGTTGGGGAAAAAATCCTCCCTTTAACTAAGCAGATAGAATTAGGATTCAAGTTTGAAAAACTTGAAAATATGTTGCTGCAACCTCTGTGATGTAGCGAAGCAGCATGCCTGATGTTCTGTGCATAGGTATCCTGGGCCCTAGCATGTAGACTTCTCCATCTTCTCCAAAAATGATGATGGAAGGAAGGAGGAATGTAAGCTTTCCCTCTTTCTGGTTGAAAAGGTGTATGATCCACTCTATTCTTCTGAATGCAGTGTGACTGATCAGCCCTTGCCATGTAGCATCTCACAGGGAGTTTGTTGCATCTCTCTGAAGGAGGTGAGATTGCATGGCATAGCGCAAGGGTCTTTATCTTCTGAGTGTCAGATGGATTTCCAGTCATCTTCCTAGCTTCCCGCTTAGGAGTAGGGAATGGATCTGGATCTAAATCACCTGGAATCTCAATCTCATAAACTAATACAGTTGGTTTTGCAATACAAGTGGAAACTGCAAAAGAAGTAGATGGAATGTTTTTACTTTCCCTTGCAACTGGCTGTTGAGAGTGCATAGGTTCTGAAAATGGTATGAAGTGTGAGAACTCATATGCCTTGGAGGCATGATTTGCAGCACCCTTCGCTATGATGTTCCCAATAGAGATATTTGTGATTTCCACTGGGTCAGGACCAAATATCACTTTCTTTGGAGAGCCAGTATGAGTCATCCGGTATACTAATAACAGATTTGCAGCTAAGGAGGGCACATAAAGCACATCATTGAACTTTCCATGCTCAAGCTTGATAAACCCCTTCCCTTTGGCTCGAATTTGACTGTTACTACCCATCTGAATACTAGGACCATCAAAAGACTGCAAGGAAGAGAATGATTCTCTAGATGCAACCATATGATTGGAAGCTTCAGATTCAATGATGAAGGCATGTGTTGTTGAACAACTAGCCTTCATTGCATGGGATGTCTCTTCATGTTCTTTAGCTTCTTCTCTATGGTCAGCCTTCCTTGCGCTAGCAGGTACAGTGATGTTATGTTTCTTTAGAAGAAGAGCCCTCTCATCAATTGTTCTTCTCATACAGGATCTTTTTGGATGAAAGCCCCTTCCACAGTAAGAACATGGGATCTTTCATTTGCCATTCTTCTTGCTTCTCTTCGAACCTGAAGGCTCATTTGACTGCTCTTTCTCCACAGGAGACTCATCCTTTTGCTTCCCTTTATCATTCGCTACCTTAGGTCCTCCAGCAACTAGTGCTTGATCTCTGGAAGATCAAATGATCCCCATTTGGATCAACTTGTCATGCTCTTGAATGGGAGATTCAATGAAGGAGTTAAGAGTAGGCATCCTCCAATTTGGAGTAGTGAGCTTCACTAAATGAAATGTTGATACAAAGACTGAGTAGTATGCACCAAGTTTTGAGAGAATGGAAAGGATGAGTTGATCACCCTCCTTCTCAACCTTGCACAACTTCAACTGGAACACTAGATGCTTGAATTTGGTGAAGAAGTCATTTAGTGTTTCGAAATTGGCTGGATGAAGAGAAATCAACTCATTCTCTAGCTGATAGATCCTTAGATCATCCTTCTTCTCAAATAAGGAAGCAACCTTATCCCAAACTTGCTTGGGAGTCTTCAATCCATTGATGTGGAAGAGAAGATCTCGAGAGATTGGGAGGCACAAGCATCCATATGCTTCATCAAGCCTATTCCAGTATTTTCCTTTGTCAACATAATGTACCAGCTTTGCCTCTATCTCCATTGTGAGTATGAAGAGTCGTTTGGAGCGTAGCTGCATCTCCATGTCCTCCTTCCACTGGTGGTAGTTGAAAGGAGTGAGGAGCTCCATTGGAGGGGCCATTTCGAATGCAGTGAAGGAGATTGAGCTGTTGTAGCGAATGCAGTGAAGGAGACTGAGCTGCTTGTAGCGAATGCAGTAAAGGAGACTGATAAACCCGTGAATCACACAATCAAACAGATAAAATGAGGTCGACAACCTGCACTTTTGGAATTTTCATCACATCCAACATAGTTGATCAAGCAAGCTTGATCAACAATTCCTTTACTTGGGATATTAAGAGGTAAATTCTCCGCTTCTGGTCCAGTACTGGAAGGAGCAATTTTTCTCAAATATTTTTTTGATCCAAGTATGGATCTATAGTAGGAGAAGTGCCTTGTCCTGTCGAGGCTCTAATACTATATTAAATTGAGCACATAGATCTGTGGACCAACACACAACTCATAAGATAGATCATACAATTTACTTAGCAATTGAAGGATGAAACAATGCAAAAATGGCTTGCAACTATGAATGCTTTCATTAATCAAAAGTAATTAGATAATAATTACATGAAGTACAATGGCTAAATAGCCTCATGCAATTCGAATCCATGTGAGGAAATTCGAATTGGTTTGACTCTACTTGACTAAATGGTTAACTGACCTTGTCTAAATCATTATCGGAGCTCATCGGAGTTCAAAATACAAGCTCTAGTGTCTAATTCAGTGTTAACTAGTCTAAATGACTGAGGTAGGTGAGTAAATGCGCCTCACCTGCATGCAACCATGCAATCCTAGTGCTAACTGAGTAGAAATGAATGTAACAAACTAGAACTGAATGTAACTGACTCCTAACTGAGCTTGACTAGTCACCAGCTCAACTCAACTGATGGAGGTTGGTATCGACACTCCTAGTGGCTCCTAATTTGTAGGGATTGATTTAGGAGACTCCTAAACTAATGCATGCAAGTGCAATCAGTGGCAGTTGGCCTCAATTAGTGTTCCCCACACTTTAGTAACTAGAACATGTGCCCCAATTAGGCCAAGTGGACCCAATGGTGCTAGTGAATAAAAATAGACTGAAATGACTCCGGATTTAGACATAATTGACCAAATTGGACAAGGGAGGATTATAATCCTAACACTTAATTGGAAGAGTCTTATGAGAAAGGGATGGAATGGTCTAGGTTGCTGCGCTTTATACAAAAAGGATATTGATTCAGTTGAACCTTTGTTTCTTCATTGTGTTCGTAGTAAGAATGTGTGGTTTATGGTGTGTGAAGATTTAAATATTCATACTCTATAGGGGGATTCAAATTTAGATGAAAGATTCAGAATTGTTGCCTATATTTGTAAGTCGAGTGATATGGAAAATGTGGAGCAAGGTAATATTTGAAAATATTTTCCCCAATATCTATCAATGTAGTATCAAAAGTAACAGTTTCTACAAGGAGTTTTATAAAGAAGAGAACACAAAGTTATAAAAAGTTTTATCTGCTCCTGTATTCTCTTTCTCATCTGCAGTTGTTTTTTTATGGTGCATATGTCGATGCTTGTTGTGGAAGTGGCATGGTATTTGAGCTTAACAAAGATCATATCTTTAAATTATGGATGGGGAGTGGAAAAGGAAGTAACACTAGGGCATGACTGATAGGGTTATGGGGAGTACTTCATTTTACAGCTCTAAATGGAATTGATTCACTTAAAAATATTGGTGATTCAAAGGTTGTTATTGAATGGGAAATGGGCAGGTTTAATATTCAAATTCTTCAGCTCAAACATTGGTGTTTAAGGGTGCAAAAACTAATCAGATCTTTCTCTCATATCTCTCTATCTCATATATCCAGAAGTTTCAACATAGAGGCAGATCAACTATCAAAAATAGTTGTTCTGCACAAGGAAGGATACATGTTCTTTAAAGAACATTTGAAAGGTTCGATTATCTGTGAAGGGGTGGAAGGTATTGTTTGAAATATATGTATTGGATCATTTTTGGGGGTTTTTTTTGCATGTTCTATGTTTTTGTTTTCCTCCTAAAAATGAGGGAATTGCTGGTGGTTTTATTGATGATTTGGTTAATTATGAATACTCTTGTATGGAAGACATTTTCAGAACTATGTTATTTTTGTAGGCAACTGAGAAAAAATATGTTAGTATGGAGGAGTAAGATGTAATTGTCACATTTTCTTTGATTCAAATGAATAGCAAGAAAATAGTTTTTTTTTTATCGATTGAAAAAAAAATAAAACACTCCTTAATAAGATATTGTAAAATATTGGAAGATCTATTGTGACAAACTATTTTCATTGGAATATCCACAACAATTTATATATCAAATAAGGTTATGGATGGATATGTATATGTATATGTATTTATATATATGTGTGTTTATGTGTGCATGTGTGTGTGTGTGTGTGCGCGTGCGCGCGACTATATTTAATAACTATTTGTAATATCCTTTGAATTTAGAAGTAGGCTCATTATTGTTCAATTCAGGGATTTAGGGGTGGGTTCCTCATAATTTTTTCTATGGGCAACTAATTATTTGCAGGGGAGAACAAGGGTTCTAGTCCAATTTCTTTTTTCAACCTAGATATTACATCAAGCACCTATGCTAGATGTGAAGTTGCCACTGTGGACATGAAATCTTCCTCACGGAAACCCTTCAAGGTCTTTCTCGCATTATGTGATTAGCACTTGGAGTAACTATTGCCAATGTATGACATGCGTGCTTAAAACCAAGGGACCCAAGTGGATTTAACCTTGTGACCCCCTTGGCCATTATGACTTTGACATGTCAAGTCAAACCAATTGAGCTATCCTTTATGGCTTCATCACTATCATGTTATCTTTTGATGCATGATAACGAAGTACATGTAAATATTTTCTATATTCTAAATAAAAGTTTTTTTTCATGAGACAATGTAGGAATTAATTCACAATAGAGTGCATGCTTTCCAATTTTCCTTTTATCTCTGATCTCATATGTTCCTCAAGTCATTCTGGTGTGTATGATTCTCATGAATCCTTCCATATTGACATTTTCAAATGAGGGAAATGTAAAAATGAAACAAAATTTGGGAAGTGAAAAAAAGGGATAGCCTCATAGTCTGCAAATTTTGTTTGCTTATGAGTTTTTTTTATATATTTTTATGATTGTTGCTCTAACATGAAGGCACTTTTATATTCTTATACTTTAAGTTTTTCACAAAGTTTAATTCGAGATAGTTTTCCTACATCTATGTGTAACCAATGTTTTTTTCTCAAGTATGACTTTGAGTCAGGCTTCATTCTTCGGGAGGAGTAAAAGTCATCTAAAATGTTATAGCGATATACTTATATTTGAAATCCACATCTTGGAAAAACACCAAATGACATTAATAGCTAATATAGATGTTCCATAAACCTTTTAAATTTCATTTTAAAAAATCTTTGGTCACATATTTCCTTTTCTATTTTTCAAAGTCTTTATACACTAAATTACCCCGTTTGCTAAAGGAGTAATTATAAAAAAAAAAAATTATTCAATTTGTAGAATGGTTTAAAAGTAAATAAATTATTTTATTCGATTTAAAGAGTGATTTAAAAATAAATAAATTATTTATAGAATGATGCCTACATACACTTTAGAATGATGCCAATTCCTTCGTTTAATGTAAATCAATTTTGATCCAAATTTTAATTAAAGTATCAAAACACATACATTTATTGTTTTGCAAGTTTTTCTTGTTTTAATAAACTATGTTTTATAATATTTATTCAAATTTCTCGATTAAATTTCTCTTGTTTAATAAAGTTTCATAATATAAATTTATTTTTATGTATTATAATATTTATTAATTTTTTATTATTAAAACTTAGTTTCTTAAAATCATAAAATAGACAAAGACTAATGCCTTACCAATATGTAAATTCGTGAAGTATATAACTTCACATATATTTTTATGTTTTTATTTTCGCATTGAGATTCCTTTCCTTTTGTAAAACCAATGTATGTGAAAATTCATTCTCGAGAAATAATTAACATATTCCTAGAAACATGGAAATGAAATATTGAAGATAAATTGAATATGCTGAAAACAAGTCTTATATTTTTATGGTAGGCATTCTAGTCAATAAAATTGAAAGAAAAACTCTATTGCAATAATAAGTTATAAATAGAAATTCATGTAATCTATGGCAAGTAAAATGAAATGTACATTATTTTGTCACACAAGAAAGTATACATAAGTGAGTAAAACAATAAAGTGGTAGGTAGTGATCCACTTTGACTCTAATTATATTTGCAATCAACATTGGTATTTTCATTTGATTGGGGGGGGGGAGGTGCAATGATTAAGGGTTGCAATTTTAAGTGTGAAATGGACAAAGAATGGAAGCGTGCCTCTTCCTTCTTTCAAAGTGAGACATATGAAGTGTCTTTCATCTTTGCATAGTGTTTGAAGGATAACGATAGTGCAATTCACATTCCTTTTAATGTTGTAGAAGGTCAAGACTTGACGCTCATTGATTCCAATGCCAATGGTTGACATTGTTAATGTCAGTCCTTGGGATTTATGGATAGTCAATGCCCAAGCCATATTGAGGGGGATTTGTTTCTTTTTACTTCGATTTATGGGTGGAATTGGTATGTGATTTGGTTGAGATTGGTCCCATGGAGGCCCAATGTAATTAGCAAATGCCATGGCAACATAGGCTGGTAACTTAGGAGGGCTAGATCTGGGTGTTTATACAATTTGCATGACCACTAAGAGTGAACCATTTAGTAATCATGACTGGATCGATAAATTGCAGGATAGCATTACTCGCTTCCCTACACATAACAATATTTGTTTTTGGTTGATGAGCATCATCTTGCTTTGCATCTTAACCATTGGGCAAATCTGCGACAAATAATGCCATAGGCATAGTTAATGCTTCGAACATGTATTTGTTAGGATTGTTCGCAAGATTGTTTGTTGCAAAGAGATGGATTGATGTGTCAAATCTTGAACGCTTCTCTGTTGACAATAATCTATTATTCTTAAATGAGAGGAGGCTCCAGTGTTCCTATGTTGGTGTAGCATTGTGGATGTTTGTCAATAGTTTTCGGAAACAAAGTTGGGTGACATTGCACCCCTTTGACGAAAGATTGTTTGCAAAATCTACACCCTTTATGAATTTGATTGTCAAACAAAAACAAGAAATAATGGTTTCAAATCCAATTTCATAACCAAATGCACTTCTCATTGTATAACCATAGGATGTAAGATTCTAGGACTTTTAGTTTATATAATCTCACCAAACTCTAAACAAACTTAGTTGTAACATCAATGCTTGTGGACTTTTTATATAGTCTTTAAAATCCCTAAGACTTTGTGGGCTTCTTATGAATCACTAAAGAAAGAAACATGAATTAGAAAGTCATCAATATACCATATTTTCTCTTGAGGTTGTTGGAGCTCTGTGCCATTGTTGAAGACATTGTAACAATTTAGAGGGTTGTGGGTTGTGAGCAAGTGACAACCTCCTGAAGTTCGTGTGAGACTACAATGATCTCATTGCTACGTTTCCAAATCTCACTGATGAAGGTAGGATTGATCAAGTCAATGGAAACCTATGTGTGTTGAATCTCCATGCTTTCCACTACTAAACATAGTAGAGTTCATTGCATTTCCAAATCGCAGTAGCGTCGTTGGATTGGAGGCAATGAACGGTTGTGATTGCTTGGATAGTCAAAGACTTAAGGTCTTATGGTTCAAACTAATACACACCAATAAATGTAGACTTCATAAATGATTACTATGGAATCACATACATTATGTAAACGTTGGTCAATTTAATAAATAGTAACTTTAAGACAAATCACATTCTGCTACAAATAAAAGACAAATCTCATTTGTGTATTTTGAGTGGGAAACTACTTACTGTTCACCTGAACTAGAAGGATTGCTCTTCCACTCAGCATTGCCAACACCATTAAAAAATGGTAATGAATAGGCCAAAGAAATAGCTCTCCATCTCTGAATTTTAGCAATCAATGAGATATAAAAAAAAAGTTGCAAGCATCCTTATAGTTCCATTCGCAGGATAAACGACCTGATATCACAAAAGAACAAATGTCAATATTAAATAGATTATTCAATCTTTACACATCTAGCTAGTTGGATTTCTCATCTCCAATGTGCACAAGAGTTTAGTTGATATCAACTATGAGACCGTAACCGAGCACAGTGACAGTGAATTGAGCACAGTGAGATTGTGAACCGAGCACAGTGACAGAGGCAGAACTTGTGGGGATTTTGCAATCGGGAATAGTGAACCGAGACCGTGAATCGAGCATAGTGACAGAAGCATAATCGGTTTGTGAAGCAAGAGTTTAGTTGATATCGACTATGAGACCGTGACCGAGCACAGTGAGACTGTGAACTGAGCACAATGAAAGAGGCATTACTTGTGGGGATTTTGCAATCGGGCACAATGAACCGAGCAGCACTGAGGGAACCGAGAGTAGAGGCGGGACCGTGCAGAGCAAAGGGAACTGGGCAGAGGTGGGAGGTTGTGCGTTTTCCAAGGAACTGAGTAGAGTAGAACCGAGGGAACCGAGCAATGGTGGGACCAAGCAGAGCAGAGGGAACAAAGCAGAGGTGGGACTGAACAGAGCAGAGGGAACCAGGCAGAGGTGGGTTGTTGTTGTGCGTTTTCTGTAATAGGGAACTGAGCAGAGTTGTCAAACCGTCGAGGGAGCAGCACTGGAAGAGAGACCCAGTCTCATTAAGGGTTTTTAGTGGGGACCCAGTGTCTCTTTTCCTTTCCAACTGGTGGGGTCGGGCAGACGACTTTGTGAACTGCATCTGCCCATACCCGAGTCAGGTATCTAGCTCTGCCCCATAGTTTGTGTTTTTTCTCTATGACAATGGAAACATGGTCAACAACTCACATAAAAAATGAGCAAGGAATGCCCGCCACTATTGAAACAAACCATTTAGGCCAAGTGAAAATCTCATCTTCAAGCAAAACAGGGAAGTGGGCATGGGTTAATGCCATACAGTTTCGGGGTATTTTAAAACGCAGAGCAACCCATTCAAAATGGGAGCAAACAAGGAAAAAAAAGTCCCAACGAGAAAGCATCTTGGTCCTGCATAAGAAACAATCGCCTCTCTTTCAAAAAGGGGGCAACAACAGAGCCAAAGGAAGAAAAGATTATACCTTATATAGCCCCACATCTACACCTCTTACTTGGTCATCTGACCTATATGTGCAAGAGCTACTAAATGCCAAGGGGAGACTGGAGACTTTGGAGGCCAAAGAACAGGAGAGAGACCTCGGAATCCATATATTAACAACATAAATTCAGGGTTTAGCAGAAAGCAACAAGTTTTTAAAAGATCAGGTGTATCTATTGCAAGAAACTCTTTCGGTAGGAAGGGCGGAATGGCAAAGGATGAAGGATGCTTGGCAAAGCATGAAAGACAGGGCAGGGGAAAGCAGTGGTAGGATGGAATCTAAAACATCAAAGGAGGAGGGGAAAGCAGTAGCACAAACAAACAATCAGGGAGTGAAAGGAAGGGAAGAAGAGAAAAGAAGGTCCACGGGAAAAACGTGGGCACAAGTTGTTAGCAAGTCTGCCATTAACGTAGGAGAAGCAAACATCCAGGGGAACACCATACAGGATGATGAAATCAGAGAAAGGAAAGTTAGAGCAACAAACACAATTATTAAAGGAGTGAGAGATTATGGAGAAAATGAAGGCATGCTCGATCTTACAAGATACTTTTTGAGTGACATGTCACTTTGGCAAGGGTGAATTTGCCAAGCGTGGAGGGTGGGTAAGCCCAGTGACGAGAGGGCTAGACCCATAAAAGTCACAATGTCAAGTACACATGACAAGCAAATCTTGCTAAGCAAGAAGCAACTATTAAGAGGCTCTCGTTTTTTTCTAGAAGAAGATTTAACTATTGCCTTTTTTGGCCCATCAAAGGTTAGAGTAGCAAGAGATGAGGGCAAAAGGGCATGGTTATACAGAGGCAAAGCAGTTATTGCCTTTTTTGTCCCACCTAAAACAAAAAAACAAGGTGGTAATCAAGAAAGATCAGCAAATTCCTTAGCAAAAAAATATGAAAGAAAGACAGTATGGGCAAATAGGGGTGAGGGCTCGACTTTGAGTCTAGTACGTCAAAACAAATAACAATCAAACTCCACTTAGGTTTCTTTAAGTTTGGTTTGTTGGAACTATAGAGGCCATCCTTGGAGGCGGGGAGCTGGGTTAGGGCCTATTGCGGAAGATAGAGACATAGTTTGTTTAGTGGAAATGCATGAACGTGAAGGGTGTAAAACACCTTTATTTGAAGGGTATTTGAAGATGGTAGTGTGGAACAAGGCAACAAAGAACGACAAGGGACATGGGGGAATCATGGTTATAGTAAGGGAAAAATAAGGACGTCTCATTCAGTTAGAAAAGGTAGACTCAAATAAACAATTCATTTGGTTTAAAATATTGGAAAATGGAAATATCATTAGAATTGCAGCATGCTATTTTGCCCTGCAAGTTTCAAAAACTTACAAAGGCAGGGGGCTTAACCACAAAGATCCATTTGCAACCCTAAAGAACGACATTGCAACGTATTCCCAACTAAGTGAAGTCCTTAAAGTGGGCGACTTTAATGCTAGGACTACAAATGAACAAGCTAGTATTCCCCGTGGTAAGGAAGACTCCAATCCTATTTGGCTCATAGAAGAAAGTAATCATCAATGGACAAGATTTTCAAAGGACAACAAAAGAAACAATCTTTTTGGGGAGCAACTACTTACTCTATGTGGAACTTTTGACTTAGTCATCTACAATGGTTTGGATAGATGGACGAATTCAAGAAATTTCACATGCAACACTTATAATGGCGCAAGTGTGGTGGATTATGCAATTTGCTCTCATGGCATGTGTGAGAAAATGGAGGAAGTTCGGATTGGGGATCAAATCCGGGATCTGAAATTTGATCACAAACCAATATATCTAAAATTCTCTTGGACTGAAAAACAACAGTGTGTGATAAAGCCTAAGTGCATTAAGCAGTCACCTCCAAAGAGTAGGATTCTTTTGACACAAAAAAACCGGAATACCTTCAAGATTGAATTAGAGAGGCTTTTTAAGAAGGAGAAAACTCAATCCCAGAGCCTTCATAGCCACGAACTAACATATCTAATTCAAAGAGCACTTTCAGAATGCAAAAGAGCAAAAAATAAGAAATCTGAAACAAATTGCTTCCCGGTTAATGCTTGGTTTGATGAGGAATGCAAAAAAGCAAGGAGAACTTTGAAAGAATCAAATCTGAAAGAAACCAACTTCAAAGCCTACAAGCAGATTTTAAGAAAGAAATAAGCTAATTTCATGATTTCACGAAGGGAAGAACTAATCTTCCTTGGGAAAAACAACCCCAAGTTATTTTGGAAGGAACTTCAAACCAGAAAGAAGCAAACTAAAAACAATATCACAGCTTATCAATGGTTTGAATATGCAAAACAACTTTATGAGCAAGATCCCAAGGCTGACCACCCCCTCCCCCCCTCCCCCTTGGTCAACACCGCTACTAAGCTTTTCACAGTGCAAGAGTTTGAGGTGGGTATTAAGAAGTTGGGTGCTGGAAAAGCAAAGGATTTAGTTGAACTCCAAGCAGAGTATCTAAAGTGGGGTTTGAAAACTCTTGTGCCTCACATCACGAGAATTTTCAACAACATCATTCAACAGGGCTTCCCTACAGATTGGACAACTAGCCAGGAAATACCTCTTTTCAAGAGTGGCGATGCCAATAATCCCTCCAACTATAGGACCATAATGATAGATCCCCTGTTTGCAAAACTATTCGGAAGTATGCTAGAAAATATATTTAGCAAGTGGGCGGAAGAAAGAGGTAAGTGTGTTAAAGGACAAGCAGGTTTCATACCCAAACACTCCACGGTTGATCACGGTGTAACATTAAGACACATCATTGAGAAAGTGTGGGAGAAAAAGGAGGAAGCCTTTTGTTGCTTTGTCGATTTCAAAAAGGCATTTGAAACAGTGCCTAGGGATAAGCTCTGGCACAAAATGGAAGAACTTGGGGTTCCTATGCATCTTAGAGCAGCTGTCCATAGATTATACGAAGAGGTTAAAGTCAAAATCAGAACGTCAACAGGTATCTCTGAAAGTTTCAGGGACGATATTGGGGTCAAGCAGGGGTGCCCATTGTCCCCTACCCTGTTTGGCTTATATATTGACAAACTTGAAGAGTGGTTAAACTTACAGGACGGGGAAGGTGCTCTGCTGGGTGAGTTTGTGATAAGGCTTCTTTTGTATGCAGATGACCTTATTTTGATTGCTAAAATTGCTCTTGGCTTGCAAGAGTACTTACTTTCCCTCGAGCACTTTTGCAAAGCAGTGGGGATGCAGGTTAATACTAGCAAGACAAAAGTAGTTGTCTTCTCTAGCAAGAGAAAACATAACCAACATAAGTTATACTTTGAAGGAAACATTCTTGAAGAAGTGACAGATTACAAATATCTTGGGATTGACTTCAACAAAAATTTACGTTGGGAAGGTTGTAGAAAGAAAATAACTTTTGGAGGTTGGAAAGCATTATACGCCTTTCAAAATAGATGCAGAGAAGCAGAGCTATGGGATTGGAAGACTACGCAATCTCTTTTTGGGTTGTTAGTGATCTCAGTGGTTCTCTATGGGTGTGAAGTGTGGGCCAACAGTACATCTGATTTACAGTGGCAACAAATTGAGAAGATTAAAAAACGCTTGATTATCAACAAGTTCAAAATTAAAAGCTCAATCCCCTATGATATCATGCTCAGTGAATTGGGGGAAGCCCCCATTGAAGCAATTGCTATGGTGCAACTCATAAGATATCTAAAAAAGATTGAGCAAATGGAAGACGTTAGATGGCCTAAGGTGGTCTTCAATGACATATTATGCAAAAGAAAGAAGACTTGGATGCGGCAGCACAACAAATGACTTAGTAAATGAGAACTTTACTTGAACACATGTCCTACAAATAGTAAAGAGATAAATGCCTTTGTTATCGACAAGTTCCACAAGCAAATTTGGGACAAAGAGATAGGGAGAAAGAAAAAGTACTATATTGAAGAATTTAATCCCACATACAACCATCATCAAAAAGATTATACAGGGGCTAATATATCATGGAGGGCCAAAATGCTTATTGCTCAAATAAAAACCAATTCCCACCAACTACGTTGTGAAACTGGGGGCTGGAAAAGACCAAAAAAAGCTTGGGAAGAAAGAATGTGTACTTTTTACAACTCTAAAAAAGTGGAAACAGAAAAACATTTCATTGAAACGCGGTAGTCTTGAGGAACACCGTCGCTTAATAACACTCTCGGTGTAATTAAACATCTTTGCGTCAAGGTTAGAGAAAACTTTGTTTAAATTTTGTGAATAATATGAGTGGTTAGTGCAAAAGGTTAAATAAAAGAACGTGAGCCACACATGATTATGCAGGTTAATAATTATGATGACATTCAACAGCGAGCGATGCTTAAGGTATGCTGTGTGGGAAACTCAGCTATGGCGTGTCGGTGAATCTCTTCCTGAATGGGCAATTTAAACTTCCCTAAGCCTACAATCTTGTGACAAAACAAAGTATACAAATCCTTCATGGAAAATTGCATTTCCCTGCATGGTTTGGGGTACACCCCCCACCTGCATCTCAGTTGGCCTTCAAAGATGTCATCGCACTTCACATGGCCACGTCCGAAGTCGACTCATCTCTTATCTTTCTCACATGCAAAATGGGATGCACGTCCGAAGTCAACCCGTTTCTTCTCTTTCTCTGAAATTCCAAGACTTGCAGGAGTTTTTCACAATCCCAACAAGGCTCTTATCGTTAGAAGAAACCTTAGAATTCAATGCAAGGGAAGCAATTCTTCCGACTTGCCTAAAACACCAACAACAATAACAACTCCTAAAATCCCAGAAATGGGGCCTTCAGTGGAAATGGATTGCATTGGCACTGGATTGGATGCTGAATCTGTTGTTCCTACCACTGCCAAAGAAGCTAATGGCAAACCTACTGATGCTGAGGATGAAAAATTGTTACCCAACTCATCCTCATCCAGCTTTGATATGGAAGGAAAACAAGAGATGGGTGGGTCGCTGAATGCAATTATAGGTGCACTTATTTTGATTTCTCCATTCTTTTTCTGGGGTACTTCTATGGTGGCCATGAAGGAAGTTCTACCAAAGACAGGTCCTTTATTTGTTGCTGCTGTAAGGCTTATTCCAGCTGGACTCCTTTTGATCAGTTTTGGACAGTACAGTGGGAAGAAACAACCCTCTGGGCTCATGGCATGGTTGTCTGTGGCCCTTTTTGGTCTGGTTGATGCCGGATGTTTTCAGGTGGGTAATTTTATTTATTTTTTCAATCTGGCATTTGTAAATCTGTGTTTCAAGAAGTTCCTCAAATAATTACGATTGAAGTTGTGGCCCCTGGACTCTCATCATTCGCGCACATTTATTTATTTAATGAATCATGGATTATGAAAGATAGGATAGTCAATGATTCATGCTAACAAGAAAAAAAATTCTTTTGATTTCTAACAGAGTAACCTCAATGCTTGTGCAGGGATTTTTGGCAGAAGGCTTAGAGAGGACTAGTGCAGGACTAGGAAGTGTAAGTGGAATTTAAAATTTATTATTACTTTGATTCCGGCTCTCCTATGGAGATACAGATGATGCAAAATAAAACATAGAATTCTGACCATCTAACATCTTTTACATTCCATTATCTCATTTCTATGCATGCCTTGAAGTTAAATTGTATGGAAAATTTGGCACAGATTGTGTTTTCTTACGCTAGCCATAGTGTCTTTCATCTAAGAGAAGTCTCCATGCTTTTATCATGTCCGAACCTCTATTAGAATTCATTGAATTAGGGAATTATAATGTTGTTATGAAACATTTTCCTTAAACCAGTATTTGCCAAGATCTCTGGATCCTAAGCTTCCCCAGTTGATCTGTTTATTTCCCATCAAGATTTTGCGAGATCCTCTAGAAACTACAAGGCACGTGCTTTGCACTGAAAGCCTCAGATGACTTGGTTGAGCTGGGGATTCCTTCAGGTGCTCTTTATTTTGGGAGCGAGTTTCTAAAGTTTCTTTGGCAGTGCTTTTGAATGTCAATGGGATACATGTTACTTCTTGCAATGACTACATGGCCTCTGTATTCTCTATTCCATCCAGGCTGTTCAGATTAACCTATAATTAGGGTCGAAGCATATTAATATTATATTTAAATTTAGCATTTTCTGTTGGTTATAGGATAGCCTTTAAACTGTTAGATGTCAAATGTTAGATATTAGACAACAGAAACTCTCCATTAGCAATTAATTAAACAGTTATATAAGAGGCTAGCCCGTAAGTAACATTTAAAGATTTCAATAAAAGAAACACTTTCGTGAGTCTTCTCTCATTATCCCAATGATTTATTGGGTTGAACACACTCTAAAGAAATCTGGTCTTGATCCCTCACGCAGCTCACATCAATTTTTGGTAATAGTCTTGTTTCTTCTTGGGGGCGTTAGCCCCTCTACATAGCGGTTCCTCTGAATTGTTGCACCTATCAGAGTTTGTTATACAGTCTGTACAATATATAGATGTAAAAATAATGTAGTGCCCACAAGGCAAGTATGGCAACTAGAGTGTCTTTGCAACTTTAACTCAAGCCTCATGTTCCTACCATATTAGTCCTAAATCCTCCTTACTCTGTAAAGAGGCAGCAAAGAACCTAAATTGCCGCAGATTGTCCAACATTGTAATTTTAGCCAAGTGCAACAGACTACATTGACTGACCTGTGCACAAACATGACAGCAAAAGAAAGTGCTCCCATAACAAGACAAAATGCATGAAGATAAATCGCATCAACCGAGACTGTGCACTTTATAATCCATTAGATATTCATAAGGATATACAGAATCCAAAATTGTTATGGAGTGATTTATGGAGTCATTAGTGGAGTGATTGATAGAGAGATTAGTGTAGTGATTAACCACTGTCTCTTTAACTTGGGATTTAGAAATAGAAACATACCAATATGGGACATTATCCAGTTTTACCTACTAATTCTTACCATTCCTACCCGCTGAGAGGAAATTGTCCCCAATACTAATTCTCACCATTCCGGCCCACTTAGAGGAAACTGTCCCCAATTTCTGCTGTAGGTGCGGAAAATAGTGCACAAATGCTAATTGGTACAATCACTTTTCGTGGGTGTGTAAGGTCCCTTGTTGTCTACTTGTCTAGTGTTTGATATGACCCCAAGGGGGCGTATATGGGGTTAAATGTATATGTAATGGGGTAATTGTATATGTAATAGGCATCGGCCTAATAAAGGGCCCACATGTTCCCCTGAAAAATGAGTACATGACATCTATATATACCTATTCCCATAAAAATGAGTACATGACATCTATATATTCCTACTAACTCATTGTTTCCATAAAAAATGACTAAATGACATCTATATACCTATTCCCCTAAAATAGGAGTACATGCCATTTATATATACCTACTCACTCGTTGCACACATAGTACCTTTATTAGAACGACCCCTATTACATATACAATTACCCATTACAACTACATTTAACCTAATATATGCCCCACTATTCCTTTTCAAGGTGGCTGCCCCTTAAGGCTTCTAGTAATACCTGTTGAATTTTTGTTGAGCTTTTGATTTTTAATCTTTAAATGCGGAATAACTGAGTACTTGAAATCAATGAACCATTCATACACATAATCATTCACACATAACATAGCATGTACCCTAGGGAAAACCATCAAAACAGTGAGAGTGAAAAACCCCAACAAAACTTCTCAATACAATAATGATAGATAGCAGAGAATGTCTTTTACAATTGCAGATTACTTTTGGCACCCCAAGTGCAAGATAAGAGAGATTTCAAACACCCAGGTGTAATCACTGAGCAATAGAGAAGATAGATCAACTGGATGAACTTTGCAATGTGTCCGACACATTAATAACTTGCCAAATTCAGTCTCATGCAAGATGTAGCGAATGCCTACATGGGGAATTAGGCTATCATGCAGAAAGTAGCGAATGCTCTCAAGCAGGATTTGTTTTGCACCTCGGTCTTTTCAATCTTGCATAACACAATGCGCAATGCCTTTCATCTTTGACATTAAATCCATGCTCTACTGACTTCAGGATGAACTCGCCTCTAACTGGATGCTAGACCACTTAGTTAGGATGCTAACTCAAGTGTCGTCATGCAAGTGTTGTAACTCAAGTGTGTTGTATATATTAAATAATACATAGAACTAATAAAAAAGAATAAGAATATAAATAAACAAAATTATATAATACCTATATATATCCAGAAGTCTTATGAAACATCATGACTATATGAATAGTCATGTTACAAGGCTTATATAAAGCCAAAGTATTTTCCTTAATAATCATCTCGGAATTTTTATAAAATATATATTTCTATTAGCACGATCAATTTTTTTTGTCTCATTATTTGTTTGCTCCATTGGTATCAGAGCCTTGTCGCTTGCTGCTCCAAGCCGTCGTCGACCAACACACCATCCGTCCACGCTTGTGCCTCCGGCAGCCATCTCCTGCGTCCCTTCTTCCCTCCATATCCTTTCTTCCTTCATGTCTGCACTCCACGCTCCCTGTCATGCGCAACTTCCACCTTAGTCATTTCCGCCCGCAACCATCCATCCATTGTGTGTGCCCACCACCATCGGCCTTCACTGCTCATCATCCGCCTCCTGCGTCCTGCGTCTTGCTCCCCGTCGGCCGTCCCCTTCCCTCCACTTTCTGCACTACTTCTGCCCGCGTCTGTGTCTCGACTGCTTCCTCCTCCCCTGCTCGTCCCGTGCCCATGCCTTCCCCAAACCCGCCGCCCCTCCTCTTCCAACTGCTCCTCCCTATTGTTTTCCTTCTGCAGTCACCTTCCCATCTGCAATTGCCCCCTCAATTGCTTCTGTGCCAACTCCATGCAAACAAAAAAAAAATTTAATACAAAAAAAAAAACTTACATAATATTAATATATTATTAATTTGTTTTAAAAAAAAAAAATTATATTATTATTATTATTATTATTATAAGAAAAAAATTGTGGCTGGTTGGCTTTAAACAACCAAATAAATCATGGTTTAGCGCAAAAAAAAATCCCAGTCATCGCCAGAATGGGAGATGTTAATGCCAGATTGGACCAATTAGATAGAAGATATGCAGAACTCAAGGCAGACATCGACATAAACAATAGTGAATTAAAAGGATTCAAGACAGGAATAGAACAAGGCATCAGACAAATGAAGGCAAATCAAAAGAAAACTCAAGAGTCTATCAACCTTTTGTTGGCTAGACTATCGCAACACACTTCAATTCCCTTACCTAACTATAACCTAGATCTTTTCAATACACCTCCTCCAAATACGCCTAAATCACCCGGCTAACATGACACGACGCCGCCACACGAAGTCCCCCCTTTAACATTCAGTCGATATCAATTCCCCAAGCCCACGGATACCAGATAAGGATAAAGCTAGAGTTACCCAAATTTGATGGTGATGAGAAGCAGTGCATCCCATGGATCAATAAAGCCGAGGAATACTTTGATATCCATAACATACCCTACGACAGGGAGAAGATTAAGTACGTTGCCATGCAGTTAGAAGGACATGAGTACACTTGGTACATGTGGTGGAAGACGACAACTTGAGTATGTTCCTTTAATTGGAACACCTTTACAATTGATCTTCTTAAAAGGTTTCAAGGTGTAACCGAGAAAGACTTATTTGCCAAGATCACCAGGTTGAAGCGAAAACGCAGTGTAGACGAGTACACATGTGAATGGGAAGCTTTGGAAACTCGAGTTGTAGAACTAACCGATGACCAACGTTTTCAAACATACATACATGGACTAAAACTACACATTCGGGAAGAGTTATGTTGAGTTATGGTGTAACTCAGGATGTCCTCCATGTGGACTGCCTAGCATGGAGGCACTTATCAACATAGGCAGGAGGGTAGAGTGTGAGATTCACTCTGCCATGTTTCATGGATCCAGCAGTGGAGGCATGCAATGTATCTAGTCACTTTTGCCAGTACATGTAAAAGTGCATGCATGCAATTTGATTTTTGGCACCAAAAGTGAAATTAGGGTTTGGTGACCTAATTTCAAGTTGTCTTATAAAAAGGAACTGGGGGTGCATAAGTCATTATCTTTTGTGTGCATCAGGAGATCAGAGTAGTTGACCAAAGGAGGGCATGCGATCTGAGATAGCTGGGGGCGCATTCCGGAGGGTAGTGAGAGATTAGATTCTCAGAGAGTGAGGAGATCCATCATCAAGGCGGTGAGAGAGAGAGTCTCCACTATGCATCTTCAGAGACTGAAGAGTAGCAACAACAACAGAGTGAGTAGCTGGAGGAGGACGTGAGCAACAATACGTCACACGTGTGGGACGTGAGGGAGCTGTTGCACATCTGCTAAGGGGGCAAAGAGGGCCCAAAGAGTTGTGGGTTTTCTTTAGTGACTGAGGAAAGACTTTTAGTGATCAGTCAGAGTCAGACTGATAGTAGATCGACTGAGTTGTGCCTCAGAGAAGTGAGGACGCAACTGTTCAGCTGGGGTACGTTTTCAGTGATTGAGGACGTAATTCCACTTTCAGATCCGAGCAGATAGCTGAGAGAGCATTCTTTAGAGAGTTAGACAGAGAGTGCAGTGTTTAGTGATTGATAGAGTTTGAGTTGAGAAATCCAACGTGATGGTGTATTGCTGGGGGCACATTTTCCAAGGGCAGCAACTGCAACTGCTGCAGATCTAGGGCTTTGGCCCTTCAGGTTCATCTGCTTGATCATCTTAACTCATTCTGTACCTCTTCTATATTTAATTGTTTGTTATGGGCTCGAGAAAGTAGAGAGCCCCACAGTTTGCTGGTTTTCCCCATTGGGGTTTCTAGGGTAAAATTCCATGTCTTATGTGATTGCCTGATTGAGTAAGGATTTTCATGCGCTGCAAGTTCTAAATAGATTTGAAGTACAATTCATATTGGTTTAGTGAATTTTGTTGCCAAATTGATTATCCTGACTTCTCAAAGCGAGTTGAGACCTCTGAGAAAGACTAATAAGTTAGAATTACATAACACTTCTACTATGGAGAAGGAAAGACGTAAGGCCAAGATCATCGAGAACAATTTTAAACGATCCACTCAAAGTAGTTGTTGCCGCCTTTCACACACCTAGGAGGGAACGTGGCAAAAATCTTAAAGCCACTCGGTGTGTCCTTGGGGGCAAGTTTCGAGTCAAGGCTGTCACTTTGTTGTCGACTTCTCCGTTTAGGCCAACTCCTAACGAAGCCAAGGGGGGTAGATCCTATTTAATTGCTAAGGCTGTTAAGGCTTAGTGTTACGGTGAAGATTAAGAATACTTAGGAGTTTGATGAAAGTAAATACTAACACAAGATATTGCAACAAGTCTTAAATAACAACAACATAAAAGTCAATGTATGATATATCAAAGCACATGAAAGCAGATGATTATATAAAATAAAGAATCAGTGCCAAATGGAGTCCACAGATAAAAAGTGTTGTTGTATTGCTAAAAAAAAGTGTTGCAAGTGCTCTTGGTCAGTTTTAAGTTAATGTGGAGATGAGTTGATTAACTTATGGGAAAGAGGGAACTCCAAATATACCCGAAGGTACGAGGAGTATTCCCAAAATCATTATCCGATGCGGCTCCCTGCAAGGAATATGTGCGCTAGTTGGAGTCTCTGAGACGTGTTCAAGACTACACCAACAAGGGTGTAGCCTAACGGTGTCTCGAGGTCGCTACCCAGTTGTTCCTGCTTCCTTTGTGGATTTTCCACCGCAATAGATTAGTTCGAGGCGTTGGTTTTCGCCTGGGGAGGTTAATTGGGGTGTGGAAAACTAATTAATCTAGTCACCCACGTTGCTTTTGATGCAACCAACTGTTCGGACGAACCGCAATGGTGCAGAGCATACACAACAGAGTCTAGAGGATTTTAAAGATTTTATGAGTAGTTGTTTGTTAAAAAGAAAAAATGTGACCTCCAAGAGTCTCTTTCGATTTAAGTGAACCTCAATCGAGAAAGCAAGGAGGGGTGGATTTTATTTATGTTTTTTGTAGTGGAATTAGAATTAAAGTGCAAGAAAGGACACAACAAAAGTTATCTAATTAATCTACCACGAATCTCTTTCCCCTTTTGGGTTACTCGGGAAATCGTGGGGTGAGTAATATTATTACTTTGAAATATGGAATGATGAGATCTTGTAGCATTAAACCAAGTATACTATCCTGCAGATGAATAAAACAAACTAAACTAAAACAAAAAATGAGAAAAAAAAGTGCGGAAAAATGCAAAAATGTGAAATTGACGTGGATTCCCCCTAGGGGGATGGGGAGTGGGCTCGGAAGAGCCTACTCTAGATCTTTTTTATTGCTCAGCTACAATGCTTAATGGAAAATACCACTTGGTTATTATACGAGACGAACCTAAGGGCTTACAAAACAATCCAAAAGTGAACACGAAAGATGGGGAAACTCCTGGGGAGCTCTGGATGGCCTAAAAGTCAGTTTTCGGGCAGCACCTCCTCCCCTTTTTGGATGGACCTGCTAAAAACCAGCAAGCAATATTAGCTTAAAAAAAACCCAAAAATACTTAAGAAGTGTATTTGGAAAATGCCGAAAAAAATTTGAAAAAATTCTAAGTTAAAACATTGTAAAAATGCAAAAAAATTAACCAAGGAAAGCAAGCTTTCCTTGGGATCTTGGATTGATTTTGGGAAGCCCACACGTGAGAGAAGAGCGAGAGGGGCGCAACCTAGACTTGGAGTTGCTCACGCCCTCTCATCCACTAACTGAAATGACCTGCCGTTAGCCCCAGTCTAACTCGCCTTCAGTGAAGAGAGCCGATGAAACTGATTTCAGTCAAATCGGAGCAAATCCCACTGATTTAGGAATTTGGGAATATTCTCCATTTATTAATTATTTCTATTTTTTAATTAATAAATTTGATTTTTAGGAGATTTTTGACTTGGTGATAAATTTATCACTTAGAACTTATGAAAAGTGGGTTTTTGGGTTAAACAAGTGCTCTGAGGTAGAAAATGAGCACCCCCAAGGCCAAAATTGATCCCTAACCACACTTTTATTACATTTCCAATATTTCCAATTAGACTATTAAAAAATAGCCTAAATTTACGGATTTTTTTTACCAAAACTTAAAAAAAATTGTAGGGGGACCTAGCACATGTCCATATGACTCAATATTAATGCCTAGCATGTTTATAAACATTGACACATAGACTCTAATAACCCCCTAGGTTTAAATACCAAGACGACCACCCCAACTTTGGAGGTATGAGTGAAAAACTCAAAAATTATTAGTCGTTTATTCAACAACCAATAATCTCTAAGGGAAAAAACACTCTGGGCTAGTTGAATTGATAGATAAGTCTAGGAGACTGAGTCTTTTACATACACCACCATGCTAGAACATTTTATTACAACTCCCCCAAGGGGGTATGAACATGTGGTACAAGAAAACTTTAAAATTTTTCCCAGAAGAAGGTTGAATGACTTCTGAACTCTGAGTAATGAGCAATGACGTATGTTCGTTTCATCCGGATCACTTGATACCACCAACTAATTATGACTTAGTGGGTAACATTTGGCTCCATCTAGGGACACGTGCTCTGACTGATCTTCAAATAAAAAAAGAAGATGTGAGAACTCTGGATTCTTTGGGTCTTGCACAAAAACTAAAGTCCATCAGTAACACATATATGAAAGGAAACCAACTGGGAAACTAAGCTATTGCACAAAGTTAGTATATAATGTACAAAAAGAAAAACTATTTTACAACACTAATATACAACAAATACCTTCAAGGTTAGTACTAAGATACAACATCTATAATACAACAATATGATACATGAATAAAATACATGCAAGGATAAGTTTAGAAATAGGCCCTGATACCATCGATGCCAATAAAGGCAACACACCATCTCGGTGAAGAACATCTTGAGCAGAGGACCATTTACTGGCAGGTTTAATCTTTCCCCTTTCAGGTCATTTAGATAAAAAGAATTAGCGCTTGCTACTTCGTCAATGATATAAGGTCCCATCCATAAGCTGTTGAATTTTCCATGTTTTCCTGTTTTTCCCTTCGTTTGTCCCATAACAAAACTGTGTCACCTACTTGAAAAGATCCAGGTCTAGTAGACTTATCAAAAGTCCTCTTGACTATATCTAAATTTCTGATACTTTGGTCAAGGGACTTCCTTCTGTTTTCATCTAACTCAATCAACTGATTAACTCTGTTCTGAATGGCATATTGATCTGAGCTAAAGTTCTAGAGAAGCTGATACACTGGAAGCTTTAAATGGATTGGTAAGGTGACATCTAGGCCATAGACAAGCTCGAAACGACTCTTTCCGGTTGAACTCTTCTTAGTAATTCTATCAACCCATAATGCATACTTAATCTTTCTATCCCATGCTTTCTTGTTATCACCAACTGTTTTCTTGATTATGGTCATTAAGTTTTTATTACTTGAATTAGCTAGACCATTTCCTTGAGGATAATTGTTGGATGAATGTGATAAGATAATGCCATATTTGAAGCAAAAAGATGACATTTCTGAGGAACTGAAGCATGGGCCCTTATCTGTGATAATTCTGGTTGGCACATCGAATCTTGTGATAATCCTATCTTCTAGGAAATCCATGACTACAACATCAGTTGCCTTCTTGGTGGGTATTGCCTCTACCCACTTAGTGAAATAGTCCGTGGTGGTAAGTATCCAAGAATAACCATTGCTTGAATTGTCTTTAAACTTACCTATGAAGTCAAGCCCCCATTGCTGGAAAGGGGTTTGGACCACTATTGGCTTTAAGGGCAAAGCTTTCATCTTTTGCTTCTCGGTGAACAACTGACACTGCGGGCAACTTCTGACAAACTTATGCACATTTGAAAAAAGATTCGTCCAATAGTAACCTGCTCTCAGGATTTTGTGGGCGGTTGTTCTTACTGCAAAATGTCTACCACAAAATCTTGCATGGAACTCAACCGTGAGTATTTTGGACTCAGGTTCATCAACACATCTAAGTATTAAGCCATCCGGGTTTCTCCAACCTAGACCATCCTTTGTTAAACAATACTTAGTTGCTTTTAACCTTGACGCTCTGCGTTTATGGCCAAGTAGGTGATTAGGGCATGTAAGGTTACGAAGGAAGAAAATGATGTCTGAATACCAAGGCTGCTGCTCTAATCTTTGAAGCTCGTCTGATACACTTTGTTCTGGATTACTGTTCTGACAAATCATTCCTAAAGCTTTTTAATTTCCCTGAGTTAACATTTTTGCAAGCCCTTGTCCCTTAATCAATTTAGCAGGTTTTATTTCTAAGTCATATTCCACAATCTTTGAAAGCCACTTACCCCTGATGCCTAGATAATCTTGCTGAGACATGATGTCTTTGAGAGCTGCATGGGGTACATACCCAATGGTTTTAGAGTATCCGACATAAGTTCTAAAATGTTTAAGGAACTTGACAAGAGTGTAAGCTTGCTTTCCATGGAGGTATACTTCAATTCTAAACTTTGCAAGGCTATTCTCATAAAGGCTATAGGTTGCTCTTGTCCTTCACTGTTTTTTTGAAGCAAAACACCAACAATGGTGTCTTCCGAGGCGAAAGAGAAAATCTGAAACTCTTTGGAGTAATCCAAACTAATTAAGACATGTGACCTGAATATAGCATCTTTGATATTTCTGAAAGCATCTTCCCCTTAATCCGTCCACGCAAATTTAGTATCTTTCTTTAATAACTTCTATAGAGGTTTCATTAGTTCTGCGAAATTTGGGATGAATGTCCTTATGAAATTTATCTGACCATTAAAAGACTGGAGAGCTTTTAAATTTTGGGGCAAGGGGACCTTCTTAATGGCTTCTACACGTTCAGGATCAATCTTGACCCCATCCTTGGAGATGATGTGTCCCAACAACTTGCCTTCGTCAACCCCAAAGATTGACTTGGCAGGATTTAAGGAAATGCCGTATTTACGACATCTTATAAATACTTGCCTGAGATGACTTATGTGGTAAGATCTTTCTTTTGAAAAAACAGTTTAGTCATCCAGATAGATTTCAATCGCTTTGCCTATGAGTTCTTTAAAGGTAAAGTCCATGGCTCTCTGGAAAGTGGCACCTGCGTTTAATAAGCCAAAAGGCATTCTGAAAAACCTGTAAGTGCCCCAAGGTGTGGTAAAAGTTGTTTTATATTGATCTTCTTTATTTACTAACACCTGGTTATATCCGGAAAATCCATCCAACATGGACATCATTCCTGAACCTGTTACTCTTTGAAGCAATGTTTCCATGTCGGGCAATGGGTAATTATCCTTTAGGCTCGATGTATTTAGATTCCTGACATCTATACATATTCTAATTGACCCATTTTTCTTTCTAACAACAACTAAGTTGAAGCACCACGATGAATGTCTTGTAGGTGCCATTATCTTTGTTGCTAGCATCTTTTGTAACTCTTTCTGAACAATAGGGGCCAACTTAGGATTTATTCGCCTAAGTTTTTGCCAGAAATGTTTGACCTCTTTAGCTTCTTCCTTAAGGGGAATAGTGTGTTGAAACACATCTTCTCGATAAGCTTTAAGTTCATCATAGCTAAAAGCCAAAACATCTCTATATTCTTTGATTAGATTGATTAAGCTATTCCTTTCCTTTTTCGAAGTACCTTTTCCAATTTTTATTAACTTGGGGTCTTTGTCTGTACCTATGCTTATTTCCACATAATCCCCAATCTTTATTGATTCCTTTTTATTTTTATGACTATCCTGTCTGTCAAACAACTTCTCAAAAGCTGTAAGGTTACTTGAAATGTTATTTCTAATATTATCCTCATGCTCTTGATACTCTTTACCCTCCTGCTGATAACCGATCTTACAATCCTCAAATTCCTGGAGATTATGGATGAATCTTAAGAGTTGTTTATCATCATTAAAAGCTTGCCAATGATTTATATTATAAGGAATTGAAGGCCGGAAATTTATTTCCATTTTACCGTTCCCATTAATCATCCCATCTGAAGGTTGGAGGGTGGATGTCGCTACTGCCAACTTATTTGCTAGACCATTCATTTCCCTAGGGATTTTTTGAAGATTAAGTGCATCAAACCAATCCATGGTGTCCCATATGGCATTCCTATACTTCCTTAGTCAATCACTTTTACACTGATACTGATTCTTAAGTTGGAGGATGACTAAGTCTGAATCACCTTTTATGTTCAACATTTTTATGTCCATGTCCTTAGTAGTTTCTAACCCTAGAAACAAAGCCTCGTACTCAACAACATTGTTTGATGCTTCAAACTCCATCCTAAAGCCAAAGTTGTAGATTTTATTAAAAGGAGAAATGATTACGATGCTCGCACCCTTTCCAGCCTTGGAATAAGCTTCATCAAAATACATTTTCCAAACCTCATCTACCTTTTCATTTTTAATATTTTCTTTAATAGGGGCCATGAAGTTGGACAAGATGGCATAGTTTCCAAAGTTATCAGTACAATGCACAACTTCATTTCCCGACTTCTTAGGATTTTCTACATGCCGCTTTCTTTCCTTTTCCTTGTGAAGTATAACCCTAGTGTTCTCTGATGCAGGTATAGTTGCATATGTCCAATCCATTTGGATGTGTCCACCTAGAGTTGCAACCCACTTTTTGGACAAAAGCATTCCCCAATTATTTGGTATATCAATTACTACAACATCCATTGTCATATCGATGTCAGGATACTTGCAGGTTTAAGATTATCCCTACCACATCAACTTCTCTTGCATCCATTGCACAAACATTGTGGTAGGGTGGTGTGATCCTTAGATTCAATTGTTCCCTTACCTTTTTTGTAATTACGTTTGATGAGGCACTTGAATCTAACATGCAGTTATGGAGGAGCAGATTATCAACTATAAGAGAGACATAAAAAGGCGAGTGATCTTCTCTTCTTGGATCAACATTATGAAGGACTATAGGCATATCCTCAAGGACAACAGGAAAATCTTCAAGGATGGAATTATTACTTGTAAGAGCAGTTTCTTTGACAATGTTATGATTACTTTCTAAAGTTTTCAACACTTTTTCTTTTTGACCAGGAATCTGAAGGATGTCGGTTGCATAAGCTGAGACTTTAACATTATTTAACCACATTGCCATTTCAAGTTTTGATTCTACATCAACAGGGGGGTTTATAACAGGAGGAGTTGTTACCTTAGGTTTATACTGCTTAGTTGGTGTAGACTTCTCCTTTCTTTGGTAAGTAGACCCCTTAAATCTAGCATTCCTCATTTCTAAGACCTGCTCCTGAGTAGGTTTTTCACCATAATGTTGAGTAATGAAATCCTTCTTTTGATAATATACGACCTCTTGCCAATGTTGGTTTGACAAAGGGTAGGCTTGGCCTACCATGTTCACGAACTCAGGCTCGCTTGACAGTGTATTCTGACTACTAATTTCAGGGAGTCCCCGTTCCATAACTTGATTTGATATGTAAAAAGTAGTTTCTTGATGAAACTGAGAACAAGGCCTACAAAAGGAATTACATCCTCTACCATGTTGGCTGAATCTAACTGGTTTGGAATCCTAGGCTCTTGAGTTGATACTTTCTTTTGGTACATTTGATTAGGCTTTTGTTGAAAGTTCCTTGGTGCATGAGAAACATGATTTCTCTCCATCATAGCCAACCTATTCTGAATATGATTCAATTGTGCAGCATGATTAGCCATTTGTTGGTTTTGATTAGTTACCAAGGTTTTCATCATTTCAGTTATTTCCTTCATAGGATCTTTGGATGATTCCTTGCACTCTGACTCAACAACTTTTCCCTTAGCTTCTTTGTTATAGGAAGAATTTCCTCTAGTGAATCCAGGTATGTTTGAATTACCAGATGATTGCATATTCTTTTCAATTTTTTCGGCCAATTCTTGGGCTTGCTTTAAGTCAGCAGGTTCTTTATCTCTTAACTGATACCTCAAATCTCCAGTGAATGCTTCAATATAATAGATCAGGATAGCAGCATCATGTGGCTTAATGTCTTTATGAAGGTCAAAAACAAGGTCTCTGAACTTCTTATTGAATTCCTCCATAGTTTCATTTTCCATCTTTTTAATGTTATGGAGAGTAGCACGCTGATGTTTTGGTTCCTTTTTCTCTCCCCATTTCTTCTTAAAACCCTCCAGGAATTTATTAAGTGTTTTGTATGAATTATCAGCTAAGTCCAGGTACCACTCTCTAACATCTTCTTCTAAAGATAAAGCAAAAAACTTCATTTTTACGTCGTCATGGTCATGGGCAGCTTGATTGCAATAACCAACTAAATGCCTAGAAAACTTCTGAAGATGGGATTTAACTGTGATGGCGTTATTGCCTTGAAATGTAGGCAACTTCTTGATAGCATCATTCGGAATGGCATGAGGAGCACCTGCGATCTGAGAAAGATCAAGGAGTTTGAAAAAATCAGACATTTCTTTAGACTGATGGATGTGACTCTCTACAAATAGATGATGGATATCTGAGAGGGATTGGAACCCTAAATCTTCAAGGTTTCTACGAGAAGTCTGTCTATTCAATCTCCTTCTATAAGTCCTTTCAGGCTCAAGGATGAGATCAAATACTCCTTCGGAGTTCCTTTGGGTAGAATACCTTGGAGGGATCTTGAACAGTGGAGTTGCCAGATGGATCGAGTTTTAATTTTAAATTTTAAAGACAAGATCTATCAAAATTTTTATTTTTTTATCTTTTTGAAACAAAAGAAAAGTTAAGTCGTACTAGAGAATAAAAAGATTTATCCCCGGCAACGGCGCCAGAAAATGTTGCCGCCTTTCACACACCTGCGGGTGAACGTGGTAGAAATATTCAAGCCACTCGGTGTGTCCTTGGGGGCAAGTCTCGAGTCAAGGCTATCACTTTGTTCTTGACTCCTCCGTTTAGGCCAACTCCTAACGAAGCCAAGGGGGGTAGACCCTATTTTAATTGCTAAGGATGTTAAGACTTAATGTTACGGTGAAGATTAAGATTACTTAGGAGTTTGATGAAAGTAAATACTAACACAAGATATTGCAACAAGACATAAATCACAACAGTATAAAAATCAATGTATGATATATCAAAGCGCATGAAAGCAGATGATTATATAAAATAAAGAACCAGTGCGAAATGGAGTTCACAGATAAAAAGTGTTGTTGTATTGCTAAAAAAAAGTATTGCAAGTGTTCTTGGTCAGTTTTAAGTTAATTTGGAGATGAGTTGATTAACTTATGGGGAAGAGGGAACTCCAAATATACCCTAAGGTACGAGGAGTATGTTCAAAAACATTATCCGATGCGGCTCCCCACAAGGAATATGTGGGCTGGTTGGTGTCTCTTAGACATGTTCAAGACTACACCAACAAGGGTATAGCCTAACGGTGTCTCGAGGTCGCTACTCAGTTGTTCTCGCTTCCTTTGTGGATTTGCCACCGCAATAGATTAATTCAAGGTGTTGGATTTTCGCCTGGGGAGATTAATTTGGGTGTGAAAAACTAATTAATCTAGTCACCCACATTGCTTTTGATGCAGCCAACTGCTCGAACGAACCGCAGCGGTGCAGAGCATACAAAACAGAGTCTAGAGGATTTTAAAGATTTTATGAGTAGTTGTTTGTTAAAAAGAAAAAATGTGACGTCCAAGAGTCTCTTTCGGTTCAAGTGAACCTCAATCGGCAAAGAAAGGAGGGGTGGATTCTATTTATGTTTTTTGTAGTGGAATTAAAATTAAATTGCAAGAAAGAACAAAGAAAAAGTGTATCTAATTAATCTACCACGAATCTCTTTCCCCTTTCGGGTCACTCGAGAAATCGTGGGGTAAGTAATAGTATTACTTTAAAATATGGAATGATGAGATCTTGTAGCAATGAACCAAGAATACTACCCTGCAGATGAATAAAACAAACTAAACTAAAACAAAAAAATGAGAAAAAATAAAAAGTGCGGAAAAAAGCAAAAATGGGAAATCGACGCGGATCCCCCCCTAGGGGAATGGGGAGTGGGCTCGGAAGAGCCTACTCTAGATCTTTTTTATTACTCAGTTACAATGCTTAATGTAAAATACCACTTGGTTCTTATACAGGATGAACCCAAGGGCTTACAAAACAATCCAAAAGTGAACAAGGAAGATGGGGAAACTCCTGGGGAGCTTCGGATGGCCCAAAAGCTAGTTTTCGGGCAGCACCTCCTCTTCTTTTTGGATAGACCAGCTAAAAACCAGCAAGCAATATTGGTTTAAAAAATGGCCAAAAAAACTTTAGAAGTGTCTTTGGAAAATGCCGAAAAAAATTTGAAAAAATTCTAAGTTAAAACTATGTAAAAGTGCAAAAAATTTAACCAAGGAAAGCAAGCTTTCCTTAGGGTCTTGGCTTTCTTTTGGGCAGCCAATACAAATGCACTTAAATGCTAGAGATATCTTTTAAACTCTAAAGGAAAGGCTATGCATTTCAACAAGCCTTTAGATCTACTTTCAGAAACTTGTAAAAAATGAAACTTTCCTAATCTAGATCTAGAATACGTATGGAAACTTAAAAAAAAGAGATCTAGCTTTTTGAATGCTTATGTATGAGATTTAATGAAATAATTTGCAAATAGTAAACAAGAAGCTCATGCATTAACAAAGTAACCAAGTGAAAGTTGAATTTTTTAAGAAAGGAGGAAGAGGAGTGAAGGTTGGTTTGTTGTTGGAATGAACCAAGCTGAAAGGAGGCCCTTTTTTGGAGCAGCAAGGGACAGTGTCTTGAGATTTTTGGATGGGGAATGGCGTCAACCTTGATCCACACCTCATCCGATTGGGAACTTGCAACAAAATCATAAAAACTTGCACAAACCTGTGAGATCTAGATATAAATGTATGAAAAAAAAGCATGCAAAAATAATCTTATTTAAGCAAAATAATCTTATTTAAGCAAAATCTTAGATTCTTGAGCATACACAATATGAATAAATAAAGCAAGTAAAATTAATTTCCAAATCTAAACTCTTAATGATTCAACTGAATCCTTTGAGGCTAGTACACAGAAAAACACAAAATTGGAAAAAATTGCAGTTACCACATTTGCAGCATGACGCTGGGAATCCTTACAATACAAGCACTACACGGTATAGCCTCCAAAGCTTCTTTATTCAACAAATGAATGAAAAATAACATTATTATAATAGCCCCCAGCTCTTATCCAACTCTAACTCTGGTGTATGAGAGGGATGGTCTTTATTTATAGCTAGACTTGCAAGAGGGGCGCATACCTGACTGAGAGAGAGAGAGAGTGGGGTTGAAGTGGAATTGAACCAAGTCTGATCTGATCCTGAACTGAGCTTTAACTTAGTTAAGGTGAGAGGATTGAGGGATGTGGGTGCCACCTCTCCTTACCAACCTCACCTGTCCTCTCACAATTTGCCAACAAGCCCGCATGTGAGAGAAGAGAGAGAGGGGCACAACTGTTGAATTATTGTAACTTCGAAGAATATTCTAAATATATATTTTTAGTGGTCCCCGATGCTCCTATCGGGAGAATCACTTGTATTTCTTTGTACCCTGATGTTCCTATCAGAAGAATTACTAAAAGTCATGAGGAAGTCTCCTCCGTTGTAAGTCGGGTCATTAGTACCCTAGTTGTGGTTACTCGAGCGTACATAATTGAGTTAGGATTACTCGAGCCTACATAATTGAGTCAAATATTAAGTGAACGAAAGAATATAAATAGAGGGAGGCGCTCCTCATTTGAGATACACACACTCACTTGTGTAGCGCATAAGAGAAAGAAAGAAAGAGTTGTAGTTGGAGAAGGAGGATCAGTTTTGGGTTTTACCTTTTATCTTTTGGGGCATCTATATTGAGGAAGCTTTTGCTGGGTTTTTCCCATTAAGGTTTTCCTAGGATAAATCTTTGTGTTCTTTTTTTTGTGTGGTTGTGCTTGTTTATCTTTCAGTGATATTTTGGCTTATGGTTATGCTGTTATGATGCTAAATGTTTTAAGATCTGATATAACCATTAAAAACTCAACATGGTATCAAACCCACCCTGAAAGAAGTCATTGTGCAGCCGAAACAGTGCTACAGCTACAACTATTGAAGATTAGGGTTTCATGCTTGAAAACCCTAAAATACTAAAACTAGTAGTTTTGGTAGATTTGCTATATCTCGAGATTGGAGAAGGCTCAGGAGCCGAAACTTTCACAGGCTGAAGATAAATTCTTGATGTACACTATGTAAAAGTTTCAGCCTCAGATTCGCTATATTCTGGGAAATATGATTCCTCCAAGTTAGGGTTTCAACCTCTCCCAGGATTCAATCTTAAACAGGTGACCTAGAGAGAATTGCTATATCTCGGGCTACGAAGGTCCAAATGAAATTTCGCAAGATGTTCCAGAGAGGGCACAGACTGTACTTTATGTGGTAAAAATTTCAGACCACGAAGATGAAACAGTGACACGTGGTAGTCCGTACAAGTTCGATCTTCTGAACAGTCCTGAAATAAGTCACCTTGGTAAAACGCACATAAGTCCCAACTATTGAAACCAATTCTGCTCAAACCTGCGGTGTTGGACAGAGGACAGACGAGGCTACCTCAGTACGAAATTTCAGACACAGAAGAACAGTAATTTAGAATATACTGCAGAAACAATATCAAGCATTTTGCAGAAGAAACTGAAGAAAACTAGGGCATCAAATATTTTCCAATTTTGATCACAGTTTTGGGAAAATGAATATGCTGCTCAGCTCGCCTTCAGGAGGCACATCTTTCAATCCAATCAGATCTGAAAGATTCCAAGTTTTGAAAATTAGGGTTTCTCTGACAAACCCTAGATCAGCCAGATCCAGAACTAAGATCTAATCTTTTGCCATTTACATTTGAGGTTCCCATTTTAAAATGACCTAGCACCCCAGCTTGATGACAAGATTGGTGAAGCTGAAAACTTTCGAGCATGGAAACATAGGATTTCATTGGTTCTTGAAGAAACTAAATTGGACACCTACATAAGTGGAGAGGTTTCAGTTCCAAAGGGAAATGAGGCTAAATCCTTACACAAGAAGAAACTCAACGCATAATAAGAGAAGAGAAGATGGGAGCAACTGAAGATCAAGTGCTCACGATTCAAAGAAGATCCCTCAAGCGATGAGGAATATGAAGAACTCAATTCTTGAAGAACCTCTTATCCATCTTAGTATTTGGATAAGAAATGATGATGTCATGAATGAAGAAGATGATGAAACAGAAGGATCAAGAAGGAGTATACCCATGAAACGAATAAAAGATAAGTATTCAATTGTCATTTCATGATATTGTTTTATATTCAGTTGATGTGTTATGCATGATAGAATGTTTGCATTAATGACAGTATACTATTAATATGCATGTGATGGGTAAGTAGCTCATGGTGCTATACAACTCTCCGTTGCTACTTTTCTAGAATGAAACCTCTTTGCTGACATATTGGATTAGTGCATAATCTCAATGATGTCATGGTAGAGATGGAAGGCATCTAGAAAGTTTCCGTGAGATATGGACGAATGTTGTATTGGCTAAACATTTGCATGATGCATAAGAATTTGTCATTATGCATGTGTTCTATAAAACGGTTCTAACCATGCAACTGGTGCATTTGACTTGTAGGAAAGGTCCTGTACAACCGCCTACAAGAAAAGAAGGATGAGACTTGTTCCGAAGAACAAGTGATGACAATTCAAGATTCA
>LPNX010141770.1:0-14724 GCA_001517045.1 Pseudotsuga menziesii
CATAGCTAGGCTCTCGATAGGGGAAATACCCACTTCTATAAGGCGAATAGGGTAGGGTGTATTGCTTTTAATTTTGAGGTTATACGTGATAAAACGCTTCTAGATTTGCTCAATCTTTCTCCAAGATTCTCTAGAGATACTGCAACCCCACACCTCACACCCATATCAGATAGCAGGTGTGACTAAAGTTTCAAAGAGGAGCTTCTTTTTATCCCACATCACAAGGTTTGCTTCTTTACAATTATGTTCAAGACCAAAATAAGCTTTCCACCCTCCATTAATCCTTTTCTTAATGCTATAGTTCCAATTGAGCTTGTGATGAATATCAATTCCTAGGTATTTGAAAGAAGACACTTCCTCCAAGTTGCTATTGTCATACATAAAATTAGTGTAAGTGTCCTTCTTGGACTTGATAATCATAATTTTTGTTTTTTCAGTGTTAACAGTCATGCCCATGGTAGAGAAAAAATCCTTAAGAAGCCTTAGTTGCTTATCAAGATCAGATGGACACCTTTCCAGAAGAAAAATATCGTTAGCATAGAGAAGAAGGATGATGACTATTCCATCTAAGATCGTGCTAGCACAACCCGCTTCCTCTAAACAACCTTCTAGCTTACCTATGTAAATGCCAAAAAGGGCGGGGGAGATGGGGAAACCTTGTTTAACTCCAATATTACAAGTAATATTTTTCGACCACCCCTCATTGGTCTTAAACTTAGCAATGACATTCTCGTATAACCTTATTGCGATGGCTCTCAACTCGAAATGAACCTTTAGCTCTTCTAATCTATTCCATAGGTTACTTCTCGGTACTATGTCGAAAGCCTTTCTAAAGTCCATGAAGCAACAAAAGAGATTGGATTTATCATTATGACACTCCTCCAGAATTATCCTAAGCGTAATGAGATAGTCCGTTGTAGAATGTTTCCTTCTAAAACCCGCTTGGCCTTTAGCCCGCTTACCTTCACTTTCAAGCCAATTGCTGATCTTCTTTTCCAAAATAATACCGTATAACTTGGCTAAGAGAGGGCTAATTATAATTGTTCGGTAATTAGAGGGATTGTTTGTATCCCCACTTTTAAAAATAGGGATAATGAGGCTTTGAGTCCAAATTTTAGGGAACCCTTGCTTGACCGCTTGATTGAAAAGCTTGTGGATGTGAGGGTTGAGGACAGGACCTCCAATTTTTAAGATTTCTTCCTGGTAAACTTCGATGTCCTTAGATTTTCCATTTGCCAGACGCTTAAACCCGAAAATCTATGTCTTCTAATGAGAAAACTTCTTCCATTGTGAGCAGGGCTTCAAAGTTATCTATGCCATTCGGGGATTCATAAAGCTTTTTAAGGAATTCCAGTTGTGTAAAGAAATTCTATTATTATCTTTAGTTTTTCTAGTTAGAATCTGCCTCCATAATTTCCACGGGGTCTTCACTTAGTGAAACCATGTCATAGCGCCTTCGTTCAAGGGATATTAAATAATACCCCTAGTTTCACTAGATATTGATAATTACTTACACAAATCATTTTCTTGAGCCCCGTACCAATACATATTTCCAATTAAAAAAATATTATTTTTACAATATATTACTTATTTTTACTATAAACCCCTTTTTATACCCCCCTAATACCTATAAACCCCCCATGCCCTATTCCCCGCCCCCTAATACCTACAATATATTGACCTTATTTTTCATAATTAAAAACCCCCCTTTATGAATGAACGTGATAAGATATTGCTCAACAAGGTGAATCCGCTGTGATAATTTCTTAGGATCCACCTTAGAGAGGTGTAAGAGATTTTCTTGTCTTATACAAATATATTGCATTTTTTCCCTTTTAGTTAGGGCTTTGTAAATTTTTATCTTGTCAGTTTTAAGAGACTCATCAAGAGATTCTTTAATGTTTTTCCTCACACTTTTACAATCTTTATCATACCAAGGGTTGGTTTTGTTATTTCTTTTATTACTTGAAACTTCAATTGAGAACTTGTTAATAGAATATGAGAGGGTTGTGGTAAAATTATGATAGAGGTCTTCTATGTTGTTTATACTTGATAAAGGAAGCAAATTAATTTTTAATTCATTTAGAAAAATATTATTTTTATTTCTATTAAAGATCAATTTTTTTTGGCTACGAGGATTATCTTCTATAGGATCTCTATGCATGACAAAATTGAGAGATATAATTAAAGGTCTATGATCTGAGTTAGGCTCATGGCCGTTTGAGATGTCAAAATTTATTATTTCGTTGTATAAAGGGAATCAGGAATAACATAGTCCACCACACTTCTACCAAGCCCATGGATACAGGTCACCTGGCTAGAATTGGGCCACTTTTTTAGACCATTGCAAATTATGAGATCTTGAGCACTACAAAGCTTGACTAGCTCAGACCCAAACATATTATCCCCTAGATCTTTAGAGCTTCTTTTGTACCTTCCAGCTAGAGTAAGGTCTTCATCTAACCGAAGAGGATTAGGTTTGGAATGATTACTTAGAAGAATAGCTTGGTTGTTTGAAGTTCGAGCATTAAAGTCACCCATTAAGAGGATATTTCCTTCATTCCTTAGGCTATAAATATCATTCTCTAGACCATTGTAGGGACAATTTTTATCTAATTTTTTTCTTCTTTTAGAAGTTATAATTAATAGGGGCAAACTAACTGATTGCTATATAGGTTTTTTTATCATTAATGTCCATAATCTCTATCCAAATATACTAGTTGTAAGGGTCTTTTTTATAAATCTTGGCATGGGGGGAGATGTTCTTCCTAATGTAACAAGTTATACCCCCACTGCCTCTATGGTAGGATTGCTTATTCTAGGTTGACCATAGTACAAATCCATCTATGTTAGGGACCTTAGATTCTTCGTGCTCCCAAGTTTCAACTAGCAATATAATATCAACTTCATTTGAGATCCAACTTAGCTTGGGGCCTTTGTTCCATGGAAAGGCCCGATAGTTCCAAGAAAGAATCCAGAGCATGTTGAATTGCTATTTATTGCTGTCTTTTTGGTTTCTATCTCGAATAACGAATTTTCTATTTCTGATTATTGCCCATTTTCCTTCCTTCCTAGCTTCTTTTACCTTTTGAACCTCCTTTCTTAATTCTGCTTGATCTTTTGGAATGAGATCTTCATTTATGAATATTCCCGTTCCTTTTAGATTTGAGGTTTTACTAAGTATGTCATACTTGTTGTCAGTATGGCTCACCTTTATCCGTATTAGCCTTCCTTTGTTCTCATTTAATTTTCCCAACCTTGTTGCTTCTATGAGACATGTTTTTTTCAACTTGTAATCTATTGTGTAATTCTATCTGGGCTATGGCTAATGTATCCTCTTCTACCTCCTCTTTAAAACCGAAGATTACAAGGTTCAAAGCCCTTTTGTTACGCTCATGGTCTAATTCTATCATTTTTTTCATTTCCTCTTTAATGGGTTTGATATCTATTTTACCTTCCATGCTATTTAGGGTGAGATTGTTATTAACTTTTTCTTCTAGTGTTTTAATCATGTCCTTCATTTTAATACTTTCTAAAGTATCATCTCCTTGTTGGGGTGTTTGGATCTTATCTTGGCTTTGTTTTTCTATTACATGTAATCTAATCTCCAATGTCTCCATTTTATTTTCCAATAGTTTTATTTTATTTTCTATTTGTTTTTGGATCTTGTCTTCAAAAGATGTAAATTTTTTTCCAGCATCGCTTCTAACTCTGTTTGTAGCTTAGCTTCTCTTTCTTCTCTATGTTTCTCCAATGACTCTATATTATTAACTCACATGCAATAGATTCAGATCGCTGAGGTTCGCCTTCAGATTAGCCGAGGGTCGCCAAAACTCACCAGACCAAATGTTGGTCGTCACAATAATATGCAATACCACAACCCTTGATGGCAATGACTCACAGATCGCACCACATCTCTAACAATCGCACCAGATCCCACCAGATGTTGTCTGTCACAATGAATAGATCAGATCGCAAAGAATCACAAACACCAGATCTCTAACAAAGAATCACACCAGATGTTAGTTGTCCCAATAATGAAGGTAGCATGCATAATTTCTTTCATATCATCCACCGAGATCAATCGCAGAGAAAAGATCGATAACAGAGATCAAATATCACCCACAGAGATCAAAGTTCTTTCCAGGCAACATACCGCATGCAAACAGATTCTTTCCAGGTAAAAAAATCACTATCTAGGAAAACAGATTCTTTCCAGCAATATACCCAAATATATCAAACTGAAAATCACAGATATCTGCACAAATCACAAGCTGAAATATCCAAGAAGGCATGCAAACATATCGCTATCTGCACAAAATCACAAGCTGAAATATTCATATCAAGTGCAAACCAAATTACAATCTTGTTTTACTCAACGTAGTCTCCTGGATTTATAGCTAGTCTTCAATATTTAACACGCAGAGTATAACTCCCACAAAACTCAGCCCACAAACCCACAAACTCAGCCCACGCAGTAGAGAACAAACTCAACCCATGCAACAGAGAATAGAGGCCTGCTACCTATAAGCGCTGTGGAAATCGCAAAGCACAATAACCTGAGGGCATGGGCGTTTGGAAGCAGTGATCTAAAGTAGCGATCTGGAACAATGATACGGAGCAACGATAAAAATTGTATTGATTGTATTCTTGAATTTGCTGGTATTTAAAAAATGGTTCATATCTTAAAATCATATTAAATATTGATGTCAAAACAATACACATTCAACAAATTCACATCTTTTTATTTATATTGCTTTTTCAAAAATAAATATATTGAATTTATTTCAAAAATAAATATACTTTAATATATTTTATATTAAAGTAATAATTTATATCAAAATTTATTTAAATTTTATTTTACAATTTCAAATAATTTTTCCTATTTTAAATTAAAATATAGAGACTAATCCACAGAGCTCTTATGAGCTCTAATGTGTAACCTTATAGTTAATATGTAAAGTCCAACGTTTAATCTCTTATATCACTAGGCAAATGTGGATTTATTTTTCGATTTAAGGAGGCTTCAAATAGAAAGAAAGAAAAGAGAAATCAGTTTCACATCATCAAATTTCACATCTACAAAATATAAGCATACCAAAATATTCGACGTTCAAAGTTGTAATAATTCGGGAATATGATTTGCTTAGGAAGTTGTAATAATCTGGGAATATGATTTGCTTACGAAGTTTTAATGTGTCAAAATATTATTGAACAGAGTTACTATGTATAATAATTAATTTGTGTATATGAGTTAGTGTGTATATGAATTAAAGGAGTGTGCGATTTAGATATTTTTTTATTAAAAATAATAAATTAGTAATAACTAAATTAATAAGATTAATATGTTTGGAATATGTGGAGGGGAATATATTTGATATTTTGATAATGTTTTTTTCTTGAAGAATGTGTTAATTACTTGTACCCAATAGTTATTTTATTATAGTAACCACTTAATTTATGGTCTTTAAGCTCATAGTTGAAGTTAACATCATAGTTGTATCATCATTGGAGTTAAGCTAATAGTTGCATCTAATAGTTAATTTAAAAGTTAACATAAAGTATTGCACTTAATATAACAACTTCTAGTTATCTTGACTCAATACATTAACTCTACCCCCAACTGCCATATGGAGTTAGACTATCACATGAGTTGCACATTACCATGCCAGTCAGTGCAGTTATCACATGAGTTCAAAGGAATTTATTAGCATTTTATAAGAACAACACATTACTCCAGTTATAAAATGCAGTTTGACTAAACCTTTGTGCACATTAGCTCGACTTCCATCTCCTAGATGAAGTTCTGCTATCAGATGGACTACACATTACCAGCCTTTAAGTTTAGTTATCACATGAGCTATTATTTATTTATTTATTTCCAATTTCAACAAAGTGCAATTATCACATCAATTTTTTTTATATTTTTTATAATTGTTAATTGTGAATTTTGAATAAGGCCCCTAAAATCAATGTGGATAGTAAACTTGTCTCATTTCCATAAATGGAAAAACATTGGTTTGGGTTGATAGAGGTCGTAACATAAGGATTTGGAATTGTATAGAACGCACTTTTCGAGATTTGTTCACTTAACATGGCCCTGCTTTCTGGTGCCACGATCTATTTCTGCTTTAATTCTTTTTGCTATGGGGCATTATGTCTCTTCGGGACATCAAACAGCAGGCCCATGTGCCTCCAAAGGGTTGTTGCGCTTTTAAATTTCCTCTAGGGAAAACAAATAGGGTTTCCAGTGATTTGGATCTGCCATTTTGTGCATCGAAGTTTTCGTTTGATGGGACTGGAGTGTTATCCTCAGTCGTGGGGGACAGTATGGCTTGTCCACCTTTGATCTCTGGTCATTTACTGAATAGAGATGGGGTTTTTCCGAGTAAGGGCTCTGTACTGTTGGGATTTCCTACTGGTGGGATTTTTGAGGCGGAGTGAGCCGTGGGGGATCCTTTATACTCTGGTCATTCGACTGTTGGATCTCGGAATCCTTTGAGTTTGGCTGGTGATCGTGTCGGTCCTGGTGAGGGTTTTTCTTTGGTGGGTGATGCTCAAGGTTTTCAGTCTAGTGCGAATGATGCTCTTGTTGGTTCTTGCGGTTTTTCTGGCCCTGGTGAGGGTTTATCTCTGTTTAATGATGATCAAGGTTCTAGGCATGGTGCGACAGATTTTATTGCCAGCTCTAGTGAGGACTTATCCTTGATAGGTGGTGATTTGGTTTCGCGGTCTGGCGAGGCAGTTGCTAATCCTGTGGGAGTTTTTCTATCTGATCTTCAGCCTCGGAGGGGGACGAAGCATTCTGTTGACGATTTTTGTTCGAAGCTGCCGCGACAAGTAATTCAGAAATCCAATAAACCAGTGTTAATGGTTGTTGGAGAGGATATTGGTTTGAGTGACATCATTCTGACAAACACCATCACCCTGGTTGGGCGTTTCGGTGGTCATAAATTCAATGCCGATGGTGTTAAAAATTGGGTATCAGTTACATGGAAGGAAGGCGTCAGTTCTTGTCTTGATGTATACTTGCTGCTGTACGGGTGGATTGCATTCAAATTTCATTCTGAAGATGATGTGGCTTTGGTCCTTACTGGTGTGTGGAGATGGGACAATTCTGGTCTGTTACTGAAAATATGGACGCGTCCTTTTGACCCGAGATTTGAAAGGTATGATTTACTCCCCATATGGGTTAAGTTACCAAATATTCCCTTCGAATTTTGGTCTGTGGATTTCTTTAAGTTGGTTGGGAACACATTGGGTACTTATCTTGAGGCTGATTTATCTTTCCTTGAATTGGGTACTTGTTGTCTGGGTAAAGTATTGGTTCTTGATTTACACAATGGGTTAGCTACTGACATCCTGATAAAAAGGGGGGAATCTGAGTTTAATCAGCCTTTGGACTATTTGGGTGTTCCCTTTAGGTGTAATAGATGTCATGCTTACGGGCATTTGATTCCTGAATGTACTCTGTCCTTTAGCAAAAAGCTTAAACCTGTAGTGTTTCCTAAGACAAAATCCTTATGGCATGTCAAGAGCGATGGGGCTTTGTTTGAGGTTAATCCTGTTTTTGTTCAGGGTGAAGGGCGGGAAAGTATAGTTCCTTCTAGTATTCCATATGATTTTCAGGCTGAATTTGGACCTAAGTCTTTAATTCTGGAATCTATTAAACCTCTCTGTTTTAATCCGTTATCTGATGTTGAAGGCCTTAATTTTTTTGTTTAAGAATTTGAAAGATGATGGGGTGGATGTTGTATCTTCGGGCTAGTTTTCACGGACTGATTTCTCTCTGGGGGATTTAGGGTTTGTATCTCCTATTCATATTAAACCTGTCTTTGGCATGGGGTATTCTCTTCAATTCCGTACTAAGGTTGATAAGCCTTAAAGAGCGATTGCATGATAGAGATCGATGCTTACATGGGATTTTTCCTTCATGCTTGGAACCTGATGGTATTTTACCGAACGTGGATTTTTCTATTTTGGTTGATTTTGGGGCACTTAGAGCGGTGTATTCTCCCTCGGGTGTTCCTGTATGATTGTGATGACTCTAAATTGTAGGGGGTTGGCTAGTATTCCCAAAAAACTAGCGATGCGTAGGTTGGTTGATAAGCAATTTATAGATGTTTTATTCTTGCAAGAAACTAAGTGTGATGGTGTTATTTTGATGGGTGAGATGGAATCATTGTTTAAAGATTGGAAGTTTGTTTCAGTGGATGCTAAAGGTAAATTGGGGGGGGGGGGGGGGGCTTCTATTGGGTTGGAGGAATCGACATTTTCAGTTGTTAAATGCTTGGGCTATGGGCTCTGGTTTATGTGTTTTGCTTTATTCTATTGAGCTCAAATTGGCCTTGTGTTGTGTGAATGTGTATGGTCCCTACGTGGATAGAGAAAGGTTATGGATTAACTTGTTTAAAACGGATTTCTTAAAGAGTTCTAAACTGATCCTTGGGGGGGATTTGAATTTTTCTGTTGGTTTCTCTAAAATTTGGGGTGTAAAGGCTAAAGTGGATATTTTATCATATTTTTTCATTACGTAGATTGATGGGTTTGGTCTTGTGGATTTAGTTCTGTCTGTCATTCTCCCTACTTGGTCTAATAGGAGAGTTGGGTGTGAGAATATTTGTAAGAGATTGGACAAGTTACTTGTATCGACTTACTTTCTGGATTGTGATCTACATTTTCGGCAATGGGTTGGTTGTGGTGGGGACTCGGATCATCAGCTTGTTTTTTTACAATTATTGAATAAGGATGTTAGACCTCATATCCCCCTCAAGTTCAATGCCAACTGGTTGTTGAATGAATATTTTTTATCTTTATTAAAAGCTTCGTGGAAGGTTTATGTTGATAATCCTGTAGTTTCTCCTACATCTCATTTTGTTGCAAACCTTAAAACCATCAAAGATGTGTCTATTTCATGGTCGTTGAAGAAAAATGCTCAGGATATTAAGGACTTAGTGGAGATTGAATTATTATTGGTCGAGTCCTTTAATAATATAGGTTTTGGTTTTTCATCTGAGGAAGACAAGTCTTCTTTAGTTGACCTCGAAACCCGTAAGAGAAAAATTTGATATGATCGTGAACAAGAGGCCAGACAAAAAAGTCGAGCCTTATGGATTTTATGTGAGGACGATAATACTCCTTTTTTCCATAAGTATGCCACTTCCAAGAAAAATGTTAATTCTATTTGGAATATTGCAGATGATGATGGTAATATGGTTGAAGGATTTGATTCTATTGCTAAGGCATGGGTGCAACATTTTGAGTCTTTGTTCCAAGAAGATAAGAATCTCCATCTTCTTGAAATTGTGAAGAGTGTTGGCTTTTTTCCCACATCTATCTCAGAGGTGGAAAATGAAGATCTTATGAAACCTGTTACCCTGCAAGAATTACAATCTGTTCTTTCAATGAGTAAGAATGACAAGAGTCTGGGTCCGGATGGATTACTTGTAGAAGTTTATAGGGCTCTTTATGATGTTATGGCTCTGGACTTATTACGGGTATTTGAAGATTCTCAAAAATTGGGCAAAATCCCTGTTGTCTTCAATTCTACTTTTATTGCTATGATACATAAGGTCGATCATCCTAATTCCTTTGAATATTTTAGGCCAATTTCTTTGTGTAATTACATCTACAAGCTTATTGATAAGATCATTTCTATGCATATTAGAAAGGTTTTGGGTCATTATATCTCTGGTGAACAGTTTGGGTTTCTGCCTGGGAGGCAGATTCATGATGCTGTGGGAGTTATATAGGAAGGTATGCACACCATTCATAGAAAACACTTAAAGTCGGTGATTTTAAAAATTGATTTATCAAAAGCCTATGACCGTGTTAGTTGGACATATTTGCGGGTCCTTCTTTCTAAAATGGGGTTTGCAGGGTCATCCATTTCGTGGGTTATGAGCAGCCTCTCATCTGTTTCTTTTTCCATTCTTAATAATGGTGTTGCATCACCTTTCTTTAAATCTGAAAGGGGGCTTAGGCAAGGATGCCCTTTAGCCCCTTGCTTTTTATTATTGTAGTGGAAGGTTTGGGCAGGGCAATTATAAGTGCCAAAGCTTGTGGGGTTTATCACGGTATTTATTTCGGAAATGATATTTCTTTATCTCATGTTCTTTTGTGGATGACATTGTTATCATTTACTGATGGTTCTTAACAATCCTTATCTTCATTATATGAGGTCTTACTGGATTTCTGTAAACTTATCTAGATTGCAAATAAATGAGGAAAAAATTGCCCTGTATCATTATGGTCTGGATGAGTATGAGATTATTACTTTACATAATATTTTTTCATTTTCTGTTGTAAAACTTGAGAATGGCATGAAGTATCTTGGTTTTCATCTCAAACCTTGTAGATACCTTTTGAAGGACTAGGATCGGTTGATTGCTAAAGTCGAAAAAAGGATAATGAACAGGAGCCATCAGTGGTTATCTAAGGGAGGTAAGCTTACTTTGGTCAAAGTTGTACTTGAGGCAATTCCGGTTTATTGGATGCATTTTTGGATTCAGGTGGGTATTATTGAGAAGATTAGGAAGTTGTGTTTCAAATTTTTATGGTATGGAAATAAGGATTCTTCTGGTTTACCTTGGTCATCTTGGAGATCTTTGGCTTGTCCAAAGTCTATGGGGGGATGGGGGTTGAAAATTCATGCTGCTTTTGCAAAAGCTCTTACTGCCAAGAGTGTATGGAACCTCATTCATGGCTCGGGTCTCTAGGTTCAAACTGTTGTGCAGAAATATATTTATCCTTTGTCCTTAATAGAATGGATTAGATTTTCTGTCAAACTGGAAAAGAACATTTCCATATGCTGGAAAGTTGTTTTATAGTCATTTGATATCGATGGTAATAATCTTGTATGGAAGATTGGAAATGGTGTTGATGTCAGACTTGGATTGGATCCTTGGGTGGGGTGCAAATGGAGACACCTATTACCTTTATCTTTGATTGACAAATTAAATTCTGATGGAATCTTTTTTCTAAAACATATAGTAGGTCTTGGAATGACTTTGATGATGGAACAGGTTTGGCTTTCTGCTGAATTTCTTGGTTTAGTGGATATTCAGGATATATCAAGATGGAATGGATATCTAGCTAGTCTCAAAGCAATCATGTGAGATTATCTTGTGATGCTGATGAACTGGTTTGGAATATGTCTGAATCTAGTAAATACTCTCCAAAAGATGGTTATGTGCATTTCTTGTTGGACCGTAATGAGATAGAATATTCCCGATGGTGGAAAGTATTATGGAAGCTTAAGTGTCCACTTAAGTAAAAAAAATTCTACTAGTTTTTATTCTCTGATAAGGCACTTACATAGGATGTTATTATTAGGAAAGGCAAGGAAGGACCTGGAAGATGTTCTCTGTGCAAGATGAGTGCCAAGTCTAATTTTCATCCAGGTGTGGAATGCTCTTTTACCATGAGTGTTTGGTTAGATCTTGAAGATAAGTTAAAAATCAGGAATCTTTGGAGTGGGGTTTCTATGATTGACTGTATGAAGACTTGGTGTCTGAATTCGAAGGTCATGCATATTAGGTCTTTACCTATTATTGTTCTGTGGTTTATATGGAAAGCAAGAAATCAAAGTTTCTTTGAAGATATTACTATGAGGCCTTCACATGTTTCCTCTTTTAGTTTGGGTATGTTGAGATATTTTCCATAGGTCAATAATGTTGTGAAAATAAGATCTGTTGTTATTTAACTTATTGATAAATCTTACCCTTGGGGGTATTTTGATGGATCAGCAGCTGGAGAACCAAAAATCTGTGGATCAGGAGGTATGCTTTAGATTTATGATGAACATTATATTTCCTTTAAAGCTGGTTTAGGGGCTAGTACTAATAACTTTGTTGAACTCTGTGCATTAAAGGTTCTACTTACCTTGGCTAGGAAGTATAATATTGCTAAGATCCATATTTTTGGAGACTCTTAGTTAGTCATCAACTGGGCCATTGGTAATTACATAATGCAGAATTCAGAGCTTTCTTAGGTTCTTCAAGAAGTAAACAGACTTTCAGATATGTTTGAGTTAGTGGAGCTCAAGCACATCTATCATGAAAGAAATACTCATGCAGATATCTTGGCTAAAGATGGAGCGTCTGTTATGGATGGGTTTTGGCATATTAAAGAATTTTGAGCTTCTGAAACTTATGAAACTTATCAGATTTTTTGAATGGTCCTGTTGATGGAGCTAGCAGTGTGGTGTGTTGATGCTGATTTTTTAGACTTCGTTTGTCTATTTTGGACTAATGATGGTGACAATGTTGTTTATGATGTTGTTTAAATCTAAATGATAGAACATATTATCAGATTTTTGAATGGGCATGTTGATGGAGCTAGCAGTGGTGGGGCGCTGCTGATTTTTGAGATTGCTTTTGTCTTTTTTGGACTTATGATGGTGACAATGTTGTTTATATGAGGTTGTTATGATGCTATTTATCTGAACGATATAATATTTGAGCATTATCGTATGTGTACTCTGAACCTATATGCTATGGTGAGGGAAGATATATTTCTGTTTGAATGCAGGATCATTTTGTATTTGAGACTATGATCTACGAGCTTTTGTAATAAGTTTTGGCTTTGAGAATAAGTTTTTGGCTTTGAGAACTATTGAATCATCTTGTGAGAATGGACATTTTGATCCATCTGAAGAAGGTAAATAAAATTTTACAATTTTTTCTATGGAAAAAAGGACGAAAAAACATAGATGGTAGTACAACCCAAAGTCCTAAGATATATAAGTTGGCTTAATTACTTTAACATGTTTAAATTTAACATATCATCATGTGTTATAAAGCAATATATTATAAAAAATGAATATGAGTGGTTGAATGGTTTCCTAATGATGATAAAACAAATATTGTTATTCAAATATAATATAAACTTTATCTTTATAGTATTTTTAACTTTCAAAATGATTTTAGGCGAAAGGGTTGTCGTCTTATTGGTAATCATGTTACGACAAAAAAATCTACAACCTAGCAAACATTATTATTATTCTTCAATACATGGATAACGATGGTAATGGAAAGAAAATGAAGTTACCAAGTACAAGATCTTGTGCCATATATTTATGCCAGACTTTTAAAATATTTTATATAGCCATATATTTATGGCAAAATTTTATAATATTTTATATGGTCTTTATTAATGGGTAAAAAGATTAATAACGTTTTATATATGATAATTTTTTATAATATCTTAAATAGTCATTATTAATAAGTGAAAAAATAATAAAATTTCATTTTATTCAATTTTTGGAAATTCTATGTATTTTGTTATTAAACCATTAAATGATATTTAGTATAGATGTAGAGCTAAGTTTATTTTGATTAATATAATTAATTTCTAACTATAAGCAAAGTTCATTATATATAAGTTTGTTATAATTAAAATTTGAGATCAAAATTAAAAAAAAATAATGTCCCATATTTTTAAGCGGGGAATAAATAAAGATAGCAATTAGAAGAAGATGCTCTCCCATATATTTATGAAAGTTTTTATAATATCTGAAATATTTATTATTAACAAGTAAAAATATAAAAGCGTTTAAGTGTATTCAATTAAATTTATTTATTTTAGTTGTAATAAATATTCAATAAACTTGTTAAGTTTTTTTTTTTTTGGCAAAGTGGTGGAACCCCCTTAACTAGCAGGGTTGCCATTGGCTGAGTGGCCACGAACGAGGAGCATCTAAGCCGTCAAAACACCCAGGGATCGCACCCAACCTGGACCGCACCAACCCTTAACATGGTTGGATTTTTGGTATCCGACGGGATTAGAACCGGTGCCCTTCCAGTTTAGGGGGCGTCTTAACCATACCCCACCACCAATTGTTCTACATCTTGCGGATCAATATACTTGTTAAGTTATAACTAAAACTTTTTTAATTTATTTATTATTTAATTTTTTTAATTTATTTAAATTAATTAATTAATTAAGATATTAATCAAAACATTATGTATACCTATTTTATATATAAATATGAATGTAAGATTGGTTTTATAAGAAGGTTAAATTTAAGGAAATCTTTTTGTTGTTTTTATTGTTTAAAAGGTCTCAAAAACAAGGAAAAATAAATTTATCTTTGAGGAATGTTAGTATTTTTTATATTAATTGATATTTTAATAATCAGTTTTTATTTTTTTTATTTTTTAAAGAACATATCAAAGGTGCTAGACCAAATACTTTGTTTTATTTTGATAATCATATATTTATAAGTTACTTTGTTGGTGCAAAGAATGGAGGACATTGTGGATTTGGCATGTTTCTTAAGATAAAAATAGATCATTATATTTATTTGTTGGTAATTGTTTTAATAATAGGTTTTATTTTTTTATGTGATTTTTTTTTCTACTTTTTCTTTTTAATTTAATATAGTTTTTGAAATTAATTTCTAAATATAAAAATATTAATAATCATAATTATAATTCAATATTTTTTAAATAAAATTTTGAATATCTTTTGTGTTTAAAAAATAGTATGAGTTTTAGATTACATTTATTATTTATAAAGTAAAATAAGTTGATTTATTAACATTTGTAACTATGATTTAATTGATTTTTATTTATAATTTAAGTTTAAAATTAGAATTAGAATTTTTTATTATTAAAAATTGTATTTTTGAATTTGTTGGAATTTTAAAATGGTTCATATATTACAATCATATTAAATATGGTTGTCAAAACAATACAAATAATTCAACAAACTCACATTTAT
>LPNX010141776.1:0-17648 GCA_001517045.1 Pseudotsuga menziesii
CTATGAATGCTTCAATCATTCTTCAAAATAGTTCATTAACACATGAAAGTTATATTGAACAGTATGCAGAAGATAAATATTTTAAGAAAGTATATGCATCACTTATACATGGTAAACCAGAAGAGAACTATTATGTGCATAATCAAATTTTGTATCATCTTGGTAAACTCTGTATTCCAGAGAAAGAAAGAGTGCATGTGATTCGAGAAGCACATAGTTCATTAATTGCGGGACATTTTGGAGTAAGTAAAACATTGTATGTATTGCAGAATCACTGCTATTGGCCTCAAATGCAAGAAACTGTAGCTAAATATATAAGAGGTTGTGTTATGTGTGCAACAAGTAAGCCTAGCAATAGGAAATTGGGTTTGTACACTCCTCTTCCAGTTTCTTCTCGGCCTTGGGAAAGTATTTCTATGGACTTTGTAGGGGGACTACCTATGTCTAGAAAAGGGCATGATTACCTATATGTTGTTGTGGATAGATTCAGCAAAATGTGTATCTTAATGCCATGTAACAAGCAGATCACTACTGAACAAACAACTCATCTATTCTTTCAGAGTGTTTGGGTACATTTTGGGCTACCCATGTCTATTGTATCTGATCGGGATTCCTGGTTCTTGGGAAAATTCTGGTCAACTTTATGGGAGCTTATGGATACTAAACTTAAGAAAAGTACAGCTTTTCATCCACAGACCGATGGACAAATAGAGGTAGTAAACAGAACAATGATTCAACTGCTCAGAGGATATTGTAGTAAACATCCTAAACTTTGGGATGAGAAGTTGCAATATATACAGCATGCTTACAATCAGGCAGTTCATTCTTCCACGAAAAGGTCTCCTTTTGAAACTTGTTTTGGTTATCTGCCAAAAACACCGATGGACTTCTCTTTTGGAAAAGATGCAGTGGATGGACATCATGATGCAAATAAAGCTTTAAATTTCATTCATAGAATCCAAGCAGTGCAGCAGGCAGTTCAAGAACAGTTGGAAAAGAACCAGGCGAAGTACAAGGCCAGGCATGACAAGCATCGAATTGATCATCAATTTCAGGTTGGTGACAGAGTTTGGTTACATATCACCAAAGAAAGGATGAAAGGTGAAGGTAAAAAGCTTAAGCCTATCAGGTATGGTCCTTTTGAGATCTTGGAGAAGATCGGTACTAATTCTTTTCGCTTGGATTTACCTCCATACATGCAAATTTATTCAGTTGTCAATGTTGAGAATCTTAAATTGTATGAGCCTCCTATGATCATGGATGAGGAAACTAACCTACAGATTCCTTCAATTGATGATTTGGCACCTGAATATATGAGAGAGTTGCAGGATGATGTTATTCTTGACAGAAATGTAAGAACTTCACGAAGGGGGGATGCTGAGTACCTTCGAGTGGGGCTGAAAGGAATGCATACTAGCAAAGCAAGATGGATGGAGATTGGAAAAGTGAGGGAACTTTACCCTCACTTACTTGCAGAATAATTCAGGCTTTTGGTGGTCCAAAAGCTCTCCAATGGGGAGGATTGATCCGGCGGATTATTCCTCTTTAAAGATCCAATATGGTACAATGGTTCAGAAACGACGGTTGAAAAAAAAAACGGACGGCGAAAACACCAAGATCGGAGGTCGGAAGAGATCTCCTTCCGCAACATCGGAGGTTGGAAGAGCATCTTCTTCTGCAACGGCGGGAGACCAAACTACTAGTCTTTCCGCGGGGATAACTGAATGCAAAAAAATATATATATAAGGATCGAAAGTCTGAAGCATTTCCCCTTTCGCAACGTCGAGGCTTACAAGCTTTTCCCCTTCCGCAACGTCAGGGCTTACAAGCTTTTCCCCTTCCACAACGTCGGGGCTTACAAGATTTTCCTTTTCCACAACGGTGGAAACTTAAAGACGTTCGGAATGGATCGAAAGTCGGAGCGATAAAAGAGCCGCAATTGCGGAAACCAAAGTAACATACGTTCCGACTCGAAAACCAAATGACCGCCGATTGAGACCATCGGAGCCCGTTGCTAATCCTCTTCCGCAACGGCGGAAGCACGGATGACTAGAACTTCTGAAAGTTTAGTTCACATATGGTTCTGGAGGTCAGATCCTTGGCATGGCAGGTGGAACATCACGATGTGGCAGGATTTCATAATGTGTACAACTTATTTGTAACAGTTTGGCAAATCTTTTCTTGGCAGTTATGCCACAGTTGGGATAACGTCGAAAGGCATATGAACAGCCTGAGGTAATGGTTTCAGGATGTGAACAATCACATTTCTTTGAACATTTTGGCTCATTTGTAACGGCAAAGATGAGTAATAAAGGAGAGGAACCAGGGATGGTTCCAAGGGGGGGACTCAGTTCGTTGAGAGCGCAGTGCAATGTTTCTCTGTTATGAGAAGCTTGGAGAGAGCATTTTGTGGTAAAACTATCCATATGTTGTTCCTTTTGAAGTCGAATATTCTCAGTTATACTTGGCTTCTTTTGTCTGTTGAAGTCTAGTTTTGTAACTTTCAGAGAGGAGATCTTGAAGACTTTACTATTAATGTCCAGTTGCTGTGATTGTAAAGAGTCGACTGTCTTCTCTGTTTTATTGGGATTTTCTTTGCTTTTGAAAGACTGTTTGTATTATTCCAGAGAAGAGGTCTTGCAGACTTTTGTCCATACTGCTGAAATTGATTTGCAGAGTCCAGAACCATTTGTACCATTTTAAAGCCATTAATTGGATCGGTTCCCATTGGAGAGGGACCCGGAGATGTAGCCCAGTGGAGGGGGTGAACTCCGTTATCAACTTCTGTTTGTGACTCTGTTTCTGTGTTTTCTTCCTTGTATTGGTCTATCATTGTTGTGGGTTTTCATTCCTGTTCTGAGCATTTAATTTATGCTAATGTGGTTCCATTAATTAACCTGTTGAACGCATTCTTTGACAACAAACTTTTAATGCACTCAAGTTGAGGTCCTACGGATCAAAGGGTGATTGCACAAAGTTGAGGAACCTTTTAGATGCAATGATAGATTGAAGCTAATGATTCAATATCCATAAAACATAAATCATCCCAAGCAATGCCGACCCTACCAATCCTAGTCCCAAGCCTTCCAAAATGCTTGCCAATTAGGATAGGTAAGTAAAACGCGTGTGTGTTATGTTTCTCTAAAACGTGCACGGGTTATAGTATACAAAAACGCGCATGTGTTATGTAAAACATGATTTATGCTTAAAACAGACCGAGCCTGTCATTTTCTCCACAACCACGTGCAACAATGTGTTTGGGCTGACCAAAAGCAAAGGTGAACACGATTTGGGTGATAAAAGGAAAGCAAACTCCACCTTGGGGATCAATCTCTTCATTGTGAAGTATTTAATCCACTCATGCTAGTTTCCCTATTTTCAATAATTTCTATGCCCTAATATGAATTGAAACCAAACATTTTTAATTTATATGCCATAAAGAAATTTACATGCCCAATGGAAACCAAAACCCCAATTTACTCATAAAAACCAACTTAATTTCACTATTTGCATATGTATATTCGCAAGCATCCTTGTGAATCCAAACCAAAATTCATAAATATGCAAAGTTTCTAAAGTATATTGCAATGTTGCATAAGAAATTTAGATGCCCAATGGAAACTAAAACCCCAATTTACTCATAAAAAACAAATCAATTTCACTATTTTCATATGGATATTCATAAGCATCCTTGTGAATCCAAACCAAAATTCAGAAATATGCAAAGTTTCTCAAGTACATTTCAAGGTTGCATACAACTAAAAAAATTTCAAGTAGAATTCATATCTTCCCCTAAATACATAAACAAACATGGCAAATCTCTTGCTTCTATCTGAAATATCGAAGTTGGTCGTCCAAGAACATTAATCAACACTTTATAGTTTTGATGAAACTTCCTAATCCAAGTGTTAAATTAAGGTATATAAACTTCCCTTGCTTTTAAACAAATATTTTCCCTTGACTCAAGGGTACATTTTGGTTAAGGTCAAGACAATGGAGTTGAACAATAGTCTCTACCAACATCAAGATACATAGGTAGGTTGATGTGTTTGATTACATGTCAATCACATACTATCATACATGATGGAATCCAATGGAAACCTTGCAACCCTAAAAGCCACTATACACAAATATGCAAAGTCCCTCATGGGTATATAGAAAGAGTGCATACAACTAAAACTTATAACATCAAGTGGAATCCATACATGCCCCAAATTACATATAAAAAAAGATGCTAAATGGCCTATGGAGTCCAAGAAAATTCTCTCTACAACAAATAATTACATGTCTATCAAAATCCTTTCCTATATTGGGATTTTATTCATCAATAGCACCTTCTGCCACCTCTCCTAGGCTCTAGCCCTTGCCTCTACCCACAATCTTGGAGTTGGTCCTCCAAGGTCATTAGTCAACCCCTCATAGTTTCAATGAAACTTCATAATCCAAGCCTTAAAATAAGGTAGAGGAGCTTCCCAATTAACATATGCCTCGAATTACATATATAAACAAAGATGCTAAATGGCCTATGGAGACAAAAAAAATTCACACTACAAATAATTACATATCTATCAAAATCCTTGCATATATTGGAATTGTATTCATCAATAGCACCTTCTCCCACCTCCTCTATGCTCTAGCCCTTGCCTCTACCCGCAATCTGGGAGTTGGTCCTCCAAGGGCATTAGTGAACACCTCACAATGTCGATGAAACTTCCTAATCCAAGCCTTAAAATAAGTTAGAGGAGCTTCCCAATCAACATATGCACATAGGAAATTTAATGTATGCAACTGGAAATTGGAATTAATACAAATTTACGACATAAATTTAAGATGAAAAAATGTTAAATGTTTATTCTTTGGTGTAAAATTCAAGACCAATTTTAAAATTTAAATTATAAATAGTTTATGTTGTTATTTGTCATACATAACAACATAAGAGTGCATTAAAATTTCTAATGATATTTATGTTGTAATTCCACTCTTATGTGTTTATTTTTCTAATGATATTTTATTTGTATTTATGATTGCAGTGGCTACTATGGACCACAATGTAGAGATTTTGAGAGTTATTGGTCATTTTGAGGGATATCGATTAAGCTTGGAGGGGTGGAGATGAATTCTTCCACTCCTTATCAGCAGCATTACTAACCATAGAGGATACCATTAGTAGATATAATGATTCTTTGTATAGCACAACATCGTACAGAGAGACAAAATGACAAGAATATGATGGTGGATTGAGCTACAATAAGATTAAGAAGCTCAAAATAAGCAAATGGCACATATATTCACAATTTAGAGTTCCTAGGACGAATTCCATTCCATAGATTAGCAGACCACATATTTCCATTGAGTGGTGCATTTGTCAACCAATTAGAGAGCATTTGATGGACAAATGGTACATGGGTTTTGATATTCCCACACACAACAACGGGGAAGTACCGTTGTACTTTCTCCAGAAACTTTATTTAGAGTTTGTGATGGGAAAAAATGTCAACTAGTTTGACATGTTGGGCTTCCAGGGCGCTGGTAGGGGGATTCCCCCAAACCATCCCAATGATAGGAATAGAGATTTCGATTGACAGATACCTCTACCCGGTGTCCAGCCACCAAGGCCAAACATTCCTCCTACACATGATATGATTACCTAGAGACATGAGGAATTTCTTACACTAGCTGATATGATTTCCCGCCACACCACATCTATTGACCAAGTAGGGCCCTCTTCCTCTGGTGGGGTACAACCATCAACTTTTGGTGCTAGAGGACCATCTATTGGTGGGGATAGAACGACATCCCATGAGCCCTAGATTGATCCACACGTGTGCACGACGTGTGGTCAATGTTGTTATGGTAGTGTACCAATACAACGATACCTCTACGATTACTGGTGGTCAGGTAAGGACATTGTAAAAAATCTATTGTTGTTCAATTTAATTTTTCCATACTGTACACATATTAAAATATTCTTAATATATGCAATTTTTAATCTTGTAGGAACTTGATGCCTTTAAGGGGGGTGGTAGTGTACCAGGTGTTGTCGTATCCAAGGCTCAAACAACCAACACCGAGGTAATATTTCAACATGTGTCATTTTGTTAATACGTATCATTTTGTTAATACATGTTAGTTAATTAATTTGTTAAATGGTCTAGTATTTACAATTTTTTATGTTGCAAGAACCACATTTTGAACAGGATTCCAGAGACATTCATCTCAATGAATTGCCCCTAAGTGGCTTCTATGATTACCTTAGGAGTGTAAGTACATGGTTAATGACTGAATCTTGTTCAAATTATTTATTTATTATTGTACACTACTTTATATATTGCTAATATTTATAATTTTTAAACTTGCAGGTGCTATATGGCTCTACAGAGGGGCAATAAATTGCTAGCAGCGATCCCTCCCATGGGAGAGATATCTCCCAGGAAGAGGTAAGTATATTACAACATGTTAGTTTTTCAATACATATTATTCCATCCATTCATGTCCATGTCTAACTATGGCATTATTTTATGACTACAGACATCAACACAAATCCCTGCACCACCTCTTTCGTTTGGATATCCACGTAGTCCAAACGTAGATAAGCATGTTGTCTACACCAGACAAACCTCTTCCGTAAAAAGAGAGGGTTTCAATGATGATGAACCTACTGATTCCACGGTAATGTACACATAGCCTCTAATGGCAGTTGCTGGTTAGATTTCAATTCACTTCACAACTAGTTTTTCTTATTGTTATTTTCGCATGTTTGCAACAAAGGATGTAGAGTCCTCTGTTCCAGACCTTAGCGAGGTTGTTGATGCTGCAATCAATGTTGCATCTACAATGGGGATAAGTCACATAGAGGTATCTACTTGAATATTTGTACCTGTACAATTCATTTGTATTGTGAATGGACATGCACGATGTCTAACTATATTAGCGTTTGGTGAATGTAGCCACACCCTGGTCCATTAGTGCATGCAACCGAGGTTGATTTTCAACCTACGACTCCTCTTGCTACTAAATAAACTCAGTTTCATGCCCTATATCACATTTTTTCGGTGATATGCTCATTATTTACATAATTGGTTAGTACTTTCTCATGCATGTACATGTTGATAATTGTTGAGATAATTGACATAGTTTTATTTATTTGCAGAGAGACTCTTTGCAAGGAGGAGGACACTAGAGGCATCTATACCCCGGATGGATTCAGTGAGTGTTCGTTTTATATACAATTGAGTCATATTTTAAATTTTCAAACTTTGTTAGTGCTAGACAATATTAGTTCAATTACCTGATCCAGAAATACTATCCTTGATTTACAATCGCCAGAGATGCACAGTGGTCATGGATAGAGGCAACAAGCATCAGAGTCAGGAAAAAACAAGAGGAAGTTAGAGTTTTGATGTGTTAGTCTAGGGCAAATCTGTACTTTTGTGTACACGAGGAAGTTAGAGTTTTGATGTGTTAGTCTAGGGAAAATCTGTACTTTTGTGTACACGAGGAAGTTAGAGTTTAGGGGCGCTTTCTAGGACATATGTACTTTTTTTTGCATGTACATCAATGATGTTTTTGATATATGTACATTAACAGGCCATCTAAGGGCCTTCTATTTTTGTATTATAACTTTCATGATATAAAAAATATTTCATATTGGCTCTTGAGATGTTCATAGTTCAGTATAATGTGTGATCATACATGTGTGGCCAAGAATGTTTCTATGTGTAATGTTCTAAATTTTTGATAGATTTTACGATTGCATGGAGATAGCACTTATACATTTGATAATAATGCACAATTACAACATTGTGTAATGACAACAATGTACATTTAAATTGTTTTTGACCAAGATCCAATTGCATATACAATGTTAAATTGTATTCACAAAAATGAAACATACCTAACACACCTAAGCAACTGACCCAACTAAGTGGAATACAAAATCACCTTACCCACATAACAACCTAACAACATTCAAAGGATGCATGAAGTTGACACACCTAAGTGATGCACCTGTGTGGCCCACATAAATGAAGTTAGTGTTTGCCATGATGAATTTCATCTAATGAATATATGGGATACACATATATCATCTAAAAAAAAACACACAGAGGTCATGCATGAAATAAAACACATAATAAACCATGTGTATGAATAGTTGTATATGTTAAAGTTAGTGCAGTTGTGAGACCCATTCTCAGGGAGGATGGTATCCTTTAGTGACAAGATCAAACCTAAAAGTATCTGAGTATAAGGTTGATTCAAAATAATGTTTATGATTCTTTACTGTTTTATCTCTTGTACATTATTTTATTATTTTGTTACGATACATGGAATTTGATGAATCACCTCGAGGACCAACTTCAACACAGTGACCAACGAAGTGTTAAAGTTGAAAGAGATGAAAATTATGTGTGATTTTATTATAGTTTAAATTGATTGGAGAAGTACTATTATGAATCTTGTTTAATATTTATGTTTATGTATTGAAGTATATTTATTTACCTATGTCAGATCTGAACTAACCCTAAACTTAAGGACTATACCCCAAAAATAATTACAATTGACTTGAATACTTTAAAGGACCATTCTCCAGTTGTTAATTAGTTGCAGTATTACTCATTGTTATTGTTCTACCTATTTCTAAAATGAAAGTGATGAACTTGAGTCCACAAGTTTGTATTTGATTGACTTGGACTTGAACACAGAATTCTTAAATCCATGTATTGTATGGAAAAAGAGTATGAGCTACACTGTGGTACTCTAGCTCGAACCTTTGGATGACTAATACCTTTCTGTGATGAATGTGACTAATAATGAATGTGATAAACTTCGGTGTACTTTAATGGCCCTATTATTTCCATAGTGTTATTTTATAAATTTCCCTAAATTATATTTATTGTATGCTATAGTGTAAAATTTACCCAGTTGTACGGTAAAACAATTCGATTATAAGAGGAATACTAGGAACAAAATGTACTAATAAGGTAGTCTTCTTCTGTGTGCTTCTAATTTGTAACTCTTAGTCAAACATAGATACCTGAGCCACGATTATCATTCAGTGGAACATTGAAGCTCACCTCCTACAGGTTTTCAGGGACACTTGTTGAATCCCTACCTAGGGCATAGAATTACAGTCGTGCATCAAAGCTTGGTTTTGGGGGGTCATGCAAGTGTTTTTAGGTAGGTTCCATGTGGGAATTCTAGCCACACATTCATGGTCGAGGAATTCTCAAAGTTGACCCCTATGTGCAAAAATTTCACATCCCCTTACTGAGAAAAACCCTAGTTTCCAAAATTGACCTAAAACATGATCCCTTTTTTATAAAGCCAGAGGAGAGGGCCACCCTAACACTATCCCGATGTTTTGAATCCAACGGATTCAACAGTTCGTCGATCAAAGCCATGGTCATCATTCTATGGCACGTTGAAGCTCACCTCCTATAGGATTTTCGGGACACCTGTTGAATCCCTACCTGGGGCATAGAATTCTAGCCGTGCATCAAAATTGGGTTATGGGGGGTCATGCAAGTGTGATTAGGTAGTTTGAAGGTGGGATGCTAGCCACATGTTCTCGATCGAGTATTTTGCAAAGTTGACCCTATGTGCAAAAAAATCACATTCCCTTACTGAGAAAAACCCTAGTTTCAAAAATTGACCTAAAATAGTATTCTTTGTCCATGGAGCTAGAGGAGAGGGCCACCCTTAGCACTATACCAAATTAATGAATCCAAAGGATTCGATGGTTCGTCAATTCAAGCCACGGTCATCATTCTATGGGATGTTGAAGCTCACCTCCTACAAGGTTTCAGGGACACCTGGTGAATCCCTACTTGGGGCATAGAATTCCAACCGTGCATCAAAACTAGGCTGTGGGGGGTCATGCAAGTGTGTTAAGGTAGTTCCCATGTGGGAACTCTAGCCACAAGTTTTCAGTCGAGGATTTTGAAAAGTGAACCCTATGTGAAAAAATTTCACATTCCCTTATTGAGCAAAATCCTAGTTCCCAAAATTAACCTAAAATAGGATCCCTTGTCCATGGAGCCAGAGGAGACTTCCACCCCTAACACTATACCAATGTATTGAATCCAATGGATTCAGAAGTTCATCGATGCGATTGACGTTCATCATTCTATGGAACATTGAATATCACCTCCTACAAGCTTTCAAGGACACATGTTGAATCCCTACTCAGGGCATAGAACTCCAAATGTGCATCAAAACTAGGTTCTGGGGGTCATGCAAGTGTGTTTAGGCAGTTTCCGTGTGCAAACTCTAGCCACAATTTATTGATCAAGGAATTTGCAAATTTGACCCCTATGTGCAAAAATTTCACATTCCCTTACTGAGCAAAACCCAAGTTTCCAAAATTGACCTAAAATAGGATCCCTTTTCCATAGATCTAGAGGAGAGGACCACCCCTAGCAATACCCCGATGTCTTGTATCTAATGAATTCGACGGTTCGTTGATCCAAGCCACTAGTAGGGATTCAACATGTGTCCCTACAATCCTGTAGGAGGTGACCTTCAACATACTTCTCTCTCTTCTGCAACCTTCATTCATATTTGAAGTCTCATTCCATAGGATCCTAAGCTTCACAAAATTAAACAAAGCAGGTGCACTGTTATCAACAAACTTCACATTTATTACTAATGTATTATATCTATCACTCATTAAAGATGTGCCACAACTGTATCAATTATATATTCTATAAACTAGATATTTATGTTGCAAATTGAAGATCACCACTAGGATTGTAAGTGGACCCCAAAAACAAATCACTAAAAAATCGTCCAACAACAAGAAGTCTTCCAATATTGTCACTAATGGATTCTGTTGATGTAGTATGTCATGTAGATACTTCTCTTTTGCTTCATTTGACAATGTTAAAAATTACTCTCCATCCTAGGCTACAATTTTAATGGTTCAAAAACACAAGGGGCTACAATGCCTCACCTTTCATGGATCACAATCATGGAGTTGCTACCAAGCCCTTAAGATTAAAGGGGCTCTAACAGCATATTAATAAATATAACATAATGATAAGAACTTGGTGGAAAGGGATTAAGCCACTCTTATTACTTGTATTTATCTAATGATATCACTTTGTAGTACATGGATCTAACCACCTCTAGATATATATCTCTCTAACAACTAATTAGTGGATGACGATGACACCTCATTTGTATATAAGAATAACAACTCATAAGAGGCGATCTCATACTTTGTGATATCTAGGGACTCATTGCCTAACAGTTGTAATTACATTATCTAAATTAAAAGAGATCAAGCTTCATCCATATCGAAATGACTACCCTTCCTTCTAATCGATGTGATTTCCTTTCTTCTCAATTGATGTGATTCCCTTCATTCTTGTGATTTCAATCTCCTTTTATTAAAAGACTAGTGGCCTCCTTCATTCTAAGGTTTGAATGTTTGATACAAGATATTGGTCAATGGTGACATCGAATAAATGGTACTAGTGATCTATAAATGATAGTTAGTGGCTACAAACTATGTTTTCTAGGATTTTGAACACAAACTAGTCTCTAGGATACAAACTAGGGTTTCTAGGGTTTATAATTCAAACTAGGGTTTACAGTACAAACTAGGGTTACTAGGATTGACTCCATCATGAACCATAGTCCAACAATAAGAAGTATTCCAATATCGTCAATAATGGATGCTCTTAATGTAGTATGTCCTGTGGATACTTCTATTTTGCTTCATTAGACAATGTTAAAAATTACTCTCCATCATAGGCTACAATTTTAATGGTTCAATAACACAAGGGGCTACAATAACTCACCTTTCATGGATCACTATCATGGAGTTTCTACCAAGCTCGTAAGATTAAAGGGGCTCTAATAGCATATTAATAAATAGAACATAGGATAAGAACTTGGTAGAAAAGGATTAAGCCACTCTTAACACTTGTATTCATCTAATGATATCACTTTATAGCACATGGATATAACTACCTATAGATATAGATATATCTAACAACTCATTAGTGGATGATGATGACACCTCATATGTATATAAGGATAACAACTAATAAGAGGTGATCTCAGACTTTGTGATATCTAGGGATTCATTACCTAACACTTGTAATTACATTATCAAAATTAAAATACATCAAGATTCATCCATATCGATATGACTACCCTTCCTTCCAATCGATGTGATTATCTTTCATATAAATTTATGTGATTACCTTTATTCTTATGATTTCAATATCGTTTTATTAAAAGACTAGTGGTCTCTTTCATTCTAAGGTTTGAACGTTTGATACGAGATATTGGTCAATGGTGACATCGAATAAATGGTACTAGTTATCTATAGATGATAGTTAGTGGCTACAAACTATGTTTTCTATGATTTTGAACACAAACTAGTGTCTAGGATACAAACTAGGGTTTACGATACAAACTAGGGTTACTACGATTGGCTCCATCATGCACCATAGTCCAACAAGAAGAAGTCTTCCAATATCGTCAGTAATGGATGCTCTTAATGTAGTATGCCATGTGGATAATTCTCTTTTTCTTCATTTGACAATGTTAAAAATTACTCACCATCATAGGATACAATTTTAATGGTTCACTAACACAAGGGGCTTAAATACCTCACCTTTCATGGATCACGAAGTTGACAAAAACTAGTCTCTAGGCTACAAACTATGGGCTCTAGGGTTTAGAATTCAAACTAGGGTTTATGATACAAACTAGGGTTACTAGGACCGACTATAGGGTTTGTAAGCTAGGAATTCTAGGCTATTATTGGCTAGGGTTATTAAGCATGGGAAGATTTCTATACCTTATTTTAACACTTGCATTAGGAAGTTCCATGAAAACTTGGGGTGTTGACTAATGTCCTTGGAGGAACAACTTCGATATTCAAGGTAGATGCAAGAGACATATCCCAGATAATGGTCTAGGGATATATGGCATGTGTCATTTAAGTATGAATATAATACAACAAATCCATGATGAAGCTTATGCAATTTACGAAGTTGTACAAGACTATGCAATTTACCAATCTATCAAGCTGTAAATAATCAATGAGACCATGAACCCAAAATCATGACATGTATATGTACATCACATACTTATAACATAGTACACAAATACCATGCATACCACATACCTAACTACCTGCTTGTGGTCATTCAACTAGAGCTTCAGGATCACTCTAATACCAACGGTATCCTTTAGCCTCTCATTCTCGGAGTAAGGAAAAAAGTATTGTGAATTTGATGAGTTCTTTCTTGGAATTGTTTGTAGATGGAGGTTTGTGCCAATAACTAAGTTTGTATAATGGTATACAATTTGACTTGGTCTATAATCTTCAAATACATAACCTTTTTTCTTTTGTGCGTGGGAAACCTCTGTCAAATATTCTCCTTTGATAACCATTGACCAAATTGGAAAATCATTTCCCTCGGAGTCGCTTAATGAGTCAATGAGGGTCTGCTTCCCATCCAAGAAACATGCCAACCAGTAGTCAGTGCGTCATTCATTTCCTCTTGGGGCAACCACTGCATATATGTTCCCTGCATAAAATAAAGTAGACCAACCTAGGAGTAAGCTAACTAAACACAACTAGTCATCAAACATTTCAAAGTTACCAACATAACAATCGAACTTGGTTATATGAGATATGATATGTGGTCATAGTAAGTTGAAATACTCGACTGGTCCTCCTCCAACTTGGATAATTCTACAGTTTGTTTTTACCAATGGGGAGTGATACACAATCTGAACTGTTAACCCAATCTGTGGATTCACAATTGTCCCATTCACCACTATTACATGGATAACAAAAATAAGAGAGTTTCCTTGTCCACATTTCAACTATAGCATTGTATGACGTTCTAACTGAAAGGAATGCACGAGTTCCTTGGATGGTATTGCACTCATATAGGTGTGATCGACCTACATTAACCACCTCCCAAAAATATCTATGTACATGTTCTTTTTTAGATGATTGGTCTTATTTCCTTCTAGCTCCCTGCCCCATTACCGAAGAACACCATTCAACAACGGTCTTTGCATATTTGATGAATGCAATAGTTGTGAACTTCATTTCTTTCCTACGTAATACAATATTGATTCATGCACCTTCTCCATTATGTTCCCCTTTTACGTGTCCAGTCTCAAGATAGTTCCAAATATGTGGCACCTTGTGCCTCTTGTGGAGAATACACAACCATTGGAAGACACAAGAATTTTTGAATTGCCTCGCACAACCATCATACCAAATCCAATGTTGTTCCATCTGTATATTGTTATCCTTCAGGTGATTGTAGAACAATTGAAAGTTGTGTTGTACAAAATCAGTGTCATGACACCTGTCATCACTTATGTAAAAGTGATACTCCTTCAATATAACCCTTTTCTATTCAGCACTATCTTCCCATGTCTATAGGTGATATGGACCATTATGCTGACCTAGTCCGAGTGATAATATTGAATCTGAATCTCATTTTGCGGTTGAAGGGTGTAGTTTTACACAAAATCGACCATTGATAAGATAGTTCCAATAGGAAATATATCCCTACACATTCTAAACTGCTCATCTTTCCAATGAGCCACATGCACATGCTTTACATATTGTTGTGTCTTTTCAAAGAATTCCTCCATGAAGTTGCAAACCCATACCTAGTAGATCAACAATAAAGATGTATAGATCAATAGATTGTTACATATATGAAATAACATTATGAAGAAAAAAATACTATTCAGGAACTTGTTACTAACCTGAGAGGTGACCAATTGTATTTTTTTCTTTCATTCCCTCCACCGATATCATACATGACATATTTGAATGACTACAAGTTCACTTCATGTCTCCTAAGTTCATTCTCATTGATCACATGTATGCATTTGTCCAAAAATTCCATTCCACCACACCCTGGGCATGTCCCATCTACGCAAGGCCTTTGATAAAATGTGCAACCTTCTGTCCTTCTACACAAAATGCTATGAATAAAGTCTCTAGATGATGTTGGTGGAAATGTAGTTGAGCATTCTTGCACAAGAGTGTTATGCAATACACACTATATATGTATATATGTGTCATAATAATAACCATACTCAATGTGATATCGACAACAACATGTGTTACAAGTTGTGTTTATTTTAACATACCATGATTTGCATTTCTCGAAGGATCTTTGGCCCAAGTTAAGTTCATTATGCCCATGCCTAAATCTCTCATATAATTATGTTTGTGTCATGTCAAGAAAATGTTTAATGTGGGGCTCACGATCCCTTGAACCCCTTCTCAATTTTAGTACAACTTTTTGGTTGGAAGAAAGTTTACTATTGTTAGACCAAAAATCTTGCAGCAGTCACTTTACCGCATCAATGAGCTTCATATCAGAGAGTGGAAACTTTCCAATGAAGGCTAAGACATCTGTTTGACTAGAGTCAAGTTGTTCTCTTCTAGAACAATACCTACATAGTGTTTTAATATCCAAATGTACAAGTTTGGATGTAGGCTTAATAAATCAAAGGGACCTAGTGCTTTTGTTCACGATTGATTGTGACAACACATGATGAGCCGCACTGTGATCCTTTGAATGAATTTTATTTCCAATTGTACTAAATGCATCTTCTAAACTTATGACAATATGAGAACTTGGTTCAGAACTATTTATCATCTTTATCCTTAAATTTCTCCTAACAACAATCACAGACCTAGATTTTAATAAAGATATAAATAGTATACATTTATCTCCATCACATTTAGAATCAAAATAGTGGTAAAGTATCTGTTGATATTGATATGCAATACTACTTTTAGACAACATACCTTCAAGCGAACCAATGATACTTTCATCGAGATGTATATGTTTTGGAGTTATTTGGCGTGAAGTTGCTAACGGAGGTAGGAATGTTGGAAGTGCACCTTGTACCATATCACCCAGAGGGTCTGGCGTTTCAACATGAGATTCATGTCCTTCAGTCTCTTGATGTCAATCGGATGGTGGAAATTGGAAATCCTCTTGGGTGGTTTGAACAACATTGTCTTCTTCAAGCATAAGGTTTCCATCCAATGACTCTCTAACTTTGTCACTTGTATACCCACATCCAAGTAAATCTGGAAAGGTTTTAGGTGGCCTTGATATGCACCTACATTTTACTCCTTGATTAGTGCCATGTGGTGCTCGTTATTCAACTGCTATGGAAACTGAAGGCCCCTCGAGTGAATGCTTTTGTCTTTCTTGTTGTGGATTGGTAGGAAGAACTCGAACATCCTCTACAACTGGAATTGGTTGAGTGGCCATATAACATATTTGATTGGTCATGTCATTTATTTTCTTTTCTCTAATTTCTTCAAGGATTTCATTGGGTATCATCTTCCTTGTCGATTTTCTTGCTCGATTGCACAAATTTCCCATCACCGCAATGATAAATGATATATGGTGCTCCTCAATGCAAGATTCCCCAAGCTTGGTTTCTTTCTTGCTCAATTGTGTCTAGATACTCCACCATAATGACCAATGAAATATTTCCTTTGATGCTCCTCAATTCCAAGAAAAACAATGGTGGAGATGCTCTATGGCGCTCCTCAATGGGAGATTCCCCAAGCTTGGTTTATTTCTTTCTCAATTGTATTTAGATACTCAAGTTAGGGGGAATATTGGGGGGTATGTTGCCTTTGCTAGCTCCTCAATTTCAAGAAAAACAATGGTGGAGATTCTCTATGGTGCTACTCAATGGGAGATTCCCCAAGCTTGGTTTCTTTCTTGCTCAATTGTGTCTACATACTCTACCACAATGACTAATGAAATGTTTCCTTTGATAGCTCCTCAATTGCAAGAAAAACAATGGTGGAGATGCTATATCTCAATGGGAGATTCCCCAAGCTTGGTTTATTTCTTGCTCAATTGTGTCTACATACTCCACCACAATGACCAATGAAATATTTCCTTTGTTATCTCCTCAATTGCAAGAAAAAAAATGGTGGAGATGCTCTATGGTGAATAATTGGAGATGGTTTATATTGTTTTTCTATTGAATGCTTGACCCTTGTCTAATGTATACCATGCTCCAAGCAACCCTTAGACACTTGTGATGGAGATGGTTAATGTAATCAAATTTTGTGTGATAATATGGTGATGAAGAGAATGAATGCACCGTATGCAACCTGAAATTGCGCTTAGACTGTGAAAAATGCTTGAAATCTATTGGAGTGTTTCTCGAGTAGGGACTGTTGTTGTTTATACAAAGAAATAACGTACACACGCTATTATCAACCAAAACACGTGCACATTTTTACCATCTATAACACATACGCATTATGCTCGAATAACATTTAGCAACATTTAAGAAGGTGGTTCCACGACTAAGGGATCATCCAGTGTTTAGGGGGAATTAGAAAGCACTCCCTAAGTCTTTTCCTCCTAACACCCCCCTCTATTCCCCCTAACTATTGTTTTAAAACTCTAATGGATGTGTCTGTGTGAGAGAGAGAGGGAGAGAAGGGGGGTTGGGGTTAGGTGTAGTTGGATGAGAAAAGGGGGAAGACATAGAGGGGAGAGGGATATAAGAGGGGGGGTGTTAGTGGTAGGGGAAGACATAAGGATGTTAGAAGAGGTTACTAACATGGGGGGTGTTAGGGGTTTGCAGGGGGTTAGATTAAT
>LPNX010141776.1:18935-41366 GCA_001517045.1 Pseudotsuga menziesii
CACACACATTTGTATTGAAACAAACGTGCACGTGTTTTTATTGACATGAATGCGCACGCATTTTTATTGACATAAACGTGCACGTGATATGTAACATTATGCAACTATATTATTTGGTTTGGTGATGATAACATTAAAAGGTTTGGGGGGGGTAAGTGGTTAGAGGTATAAATAGAGAGGGAGATTTAATGGGTTAGAGGTAGAGACCAATGGATGTGTTAAGAGATTGGGGGTAAGTGGAGAAAGGGGGAAAGCGACACTAATACACATGAGAAAAATTACAACGGTTTTTTGTTGCTATTCCCATGTTTTGACATCTCGCTTGCGACAATAATGATCGCGATGTTTCGTGGAACTTATTGCGTGGATATATTGACAAACTTTCTAAGCCGTCGATATAGAGACGAAAATTGGATGCCACGTGTCTTCTATATGGTGGCCTTGAAATTGTTTTTTTAGAATTAATTTTCTACGTTTCGTCGCTCTATTGACACAGTTTTCATCCCTATAACGACGAAAATATGGAAAAAAATTGCTACACAAAATCTAGTTTCTGTGACAAACCGTGGAACACATTCGATGAGCATGCGTCTCTCTATCGACGAATTCTAGAATTTGAACAGAGAATTCTTCCACACATTCGTCACTCTATCGACACAGTTGTCGTCCCTATAATGACAAAAATATGGCCAAAAACTGCCAGATTTTTTTGTTTCCATGCAAAACCATGGATCATGTTCAACGGAAGTTTGTCTCTCGATCGACGAATTCTGGAATTTGAACAGAAATTTCTTCCACTCATTCATCACTCTATCAACCAATTTGTCGTCCCTAGAACGACAAAAATATGGAAAATTTAGTTTCCACATAAAACCGTGGAACACATTCGACGAAAGTTGGTCACTCTATCGACAAATTCTGGAATTTGAACAGAAATTTATTCCACACAAAACTATGGAAAACCAAACACTTTTGACGAAATCTGCAAGCTAAACGGCAGTTGTTCCATGAAATTGCGTCTCTATAGCGACGGTATTCCTGGAAAGCCACCTCGGGTTTCAACAGTTTTGTAGTACCCGTGACGAAAGTTGGTCGATATGGAGATGAAACTTGGAGGTTTCAAAATTAATTTAAAAAAATGTGGAAAGGAACCTTCCTTTCCATGGTTTTCGATCTTCAATACGTACTTGTGAACAAATACATATTATATTTTAAAGACAAAGAAATAGATAAAATATAACACAGGAAAGGTGATTTATAGAAAAGAAATATATCGGGAAAGTAAGATATGGGAAAAAACATATTGAAGTAAAAGGAAAATAAATAAATGGGAAGTTCAGGGGGGGAGGTGAAAAAGTGTTAACTGACTCTAAAAAATAAGGCATAATGATTTAAAAAGTGCCCAAAAGTACCCAAAGTGCCCCTAAGCACCCTAATTATTGCCTAAAAAACTGTTTTTCAATTAGGATGCACAAATTCATAATAATTGGCTAAAATACATCATTGGAGGATAAAGTGGCACCTTTTAGAGCAGATTCTATGACAAGGTAGGAGGGTACTTCTATAAAAATACCATCGATAAAATATGTTGTAACCACCACATGGATCGTATAAAAATTAATTAAATTATATTCTAGGCACCACTGAGAGCTAATTTCTATGATAAGGTAGGGGGGTACATCTATAAAAATACCATCGATAAAAGACGTAGGCACCATTGGGCTCGGATCAACTTATTGTGATCCAAAATCAGGTTAATCCAACTAGGGCTTAAAGAGCCCACAAGGGCTTGGAAGGATGCGTACAGAGCTTGGAAGAAGCCTGCAGAGGCCTGTAGATACCTGCAGAAGCTTAAAGAAGCCCACAAGTTAGAAGTAAAGGAATCCCATGTTCTTAAGATGAAGGGAGCCCGAGATTTGAAGACTGAGGAAGACCGCAGGTGTAAATGAAGCTAGAGAAGGTCAAGGCTGCAATTTTCAGAAGAGATGAAAATGAAAAACTGATCCTTATTATGCAACCACCTCAAGCATGGCCAAAATCGGTCAAAGTTAGCACCGAATATGCCTAAAAGAAGAAAACAAATGTCCCTTGAGCACATGATAGGAAAGAGACATGTTAATCAACAAAAAATTAACAACTTATTTCTATTATTTTACTATGCGTACAAAAAATTCATCATAGATCACCTTTTGGCATTGATCAGAAGCAAGTTGCACTGTTGAGCATGCAATTTGTAGTTTAGAAACCATATCAAAATTGCCTTGGAGACACTCCTCGTAAAATATCACCACTTTCTGCACTACATGTGAAGAGGTACTAGTGATAATTCATCATACTACAAAAAACATACGGTGCATTGAATTCGTCTTTATTGAAAAATAAATAAATAATGAAAAAATAACTCAACCCCTAGGGAAAAAGAGTAGTTGTTCACCTAGAAAATATGTGTAGGATCTTTGTAGTGCCAACTGGTGTAAGTTGTTTTGATGTTGCTCATTATTGGAAGAGGTGAATATGAAAATTTTATCCTTCTTATGCAACCACCTCAAGCATGGCCAAAATTGGTCGAGTTAGTATCAAATATGCCCATAAGATAAAACCAGTCCCCTAAGCACATGATGGGAAAGAGACATGTTAGTTAACAAAGAATTGACAACTTATTTCTATTCTATTACTAGGATTGATCTCATGTAGCAAAAAACTCATCATAAATTACCTTTTGGCACTGAGAAGTAGGTTGCATAGTTGAGCATGCAATTTGTAGTTTAGCAACCATATCATAATTTCCTTGGAGACACTCCTCATGTAATAACATCACTTTATTTGCTACCTTTGAAGATCTAGACATATGAAATTATGGTCCACATATGTGCCATGCAACAACTGAAAGTTTATCATCACAGTAATCAGAACGTGTAAAATATTGCAACCAATAACCAGTGTTAATCATTTAAAGTGCCATTTAGCATATGATTTCTAGATCTGTGTATGTGATAGCATAGATATAAAATACTAACTTAATGAAAATTTAGTGCCAATCTAACCATAATGTTATTATCATTCACTCGATCCTGTATGTAAGCTCTGAAATATAAAATCATCAAGTCCCTTACCATCACCCAACTCCCAATAGCAATAATTAGTACTAAGAAAATCCAAAACAATACTCAGTAAAATAATTTTGAATTATATCACTGTGCATTCATAGATGTAAGGTTCCAGATCTCAGTAAAAAATCAGACTTACATTTACCCAAAAACTAATGCGAATAGGGCAGAAAACTAATCAAATCAATAAGATATATTTATACAAAATACACCACCATCTAAATAGTTTGAAATACTAACTTGTTTTCTGTTTTGAGTGTGCAGAGAAGGCAGCTAGGGAATATGAGGTCTACAATACATATTTCATACCTGTGTTTGATAAAGGAGAGGGCTTGGATTGTGGGAGCAGCAGGTCTGTATTTTTAGGGTTTTATACATAAATTATTTTTTTTAGGGATTTCTTTTTTGATAAAATAAAAGTTACAAAAACACATAAAAATAGATGAACAATTAGGGTTTGAAAAATTAAAATTTCTTAACCTAGGGTTTCATCATGCCGAAATTATAGGAAGAAGGGCCGAAAAAAGCCTAATTTCTTCTACGTGATTTTTCTTCTATTTTTCTACGTTGCTAAGAAGCATTTGTGTTTTATGTAGAAGGTTGTCTCCTAGTTTGGATGATAGTCTAAAAGCAGTTATTCACTATTGGTTGTATCTCTTGTATCTTAATATAATGAAATAGAATTTAAGGATAAAGACAAACACATTAAGGATAAAGAACACATCAAAACCCTTACCTTATCATTGTCCTTTCGCCAGATCCATTTGCCCATAAAACTTGATAAGAGTTGTCCATGAGATGCATTTCCATCACCAAGACCTGCATAAATCATCAAAGACATAATTTTTATATGAGTAAATAAAATATAAGAAAATAAACAGTCATTTAAATTCTACTACAAACTCCTGTAGAAATCAATGAACCGTGGAATGTTAAATTTATTAACAATTTTTTAAAGAAATAGACATGCATTTAAAAATTTACAACCATCTTTAATACATAGTAATAAAAGAGTATTTATACCTTATTGAGCTCCTCTCTGTTTTGAGAACAATTTTATATTCCCTACTGAACAGGTCCAATCACATGAAGGTGGAAGCTCATATGGCCCCTCCCCCCCTCACATTGCTCGCAATTCCCCATACCCACTAAATGATGTTGTTTACTTAGAAAACATTTAAACATTCATGCATAACTAGGCTATTCATCAAAACATATAAACATAAAAACATTGAAGCATGATTAGGTAATCCATATAAACATTGTTTTTAGACTAACAACATCGATATACATCCAAATACAAGTCATGAATTTATACATCTACTTTTTCTTTGATTTCCGTTTTTTTGCATTGAAATAACTGACGATAATTGGGATATTATCATCATAATTTGGTGGATTATCTACAAAGCCATGTCCTGCTAGTGTGTGTGTTTCCATGCCCTCATGTATCATACTTCTTATACGTCATTGACTAGGGTGTGGAGGCAGTTTTGAAGGGGCGTGAACTGCAACAACGAAAATGGGCATATCGATATGTTGAAATATTATTGAAATTAATAGTTCATCATTTTGATTAAAATTACAATATGTCTCTTTACCTGTCTGTGTAGATGTGACAGTTGGTGTGTTAATTGTTTCTCTACTTGCTAATTCCTCTTACGGTTCACCCTCCTGAGCTTCACGGTCTTCGATTGAAAGAAGAAAATTTAAAAGTATACGTTAGGAAATAAATATCTATAATCACAGTAGATATTTCTATTTCCAAAGCACACATACCAGAATGGCCACTCTGCTCCCCACTATCATGGGACCTGCGCACCCCAACATCAGCTGGTATGTGCGAAGTACCGCTGGATTCAGTGCTACGGTTGCACTGTTGCTTAAAAGAAAGCATAAATATTTAGTTATGGGTGATATAATAAAAACTCAATAGACTTTAATAGTATACTGAAATGATGTCCTTATTCATTTTATTTACCTGCGTCTGTGTCATTGGGGAGATTGGAGTCTGCCCCAATCTTTTCTGATATTCAATGACACTTTTAAAACCATACTTGAAACCAAGCTTTAGGTCTTTCTCGGTGGCAGCATATTGGAACGTATTTCCTTGCAATGCATAACACAAATAAAATTCCCTCTATCAAAAACAAATATTTTTTCGCTACTTCAAAATAAATATTCCCCCACAGTAAATCATTTAATTTATTACGATTCGAACTCTTAGTTTTCTATAGCCACCCTGGCCTAGTCTATGTTGCTCGTGCTTTTCCACTCTACCCTTGGTTTCTTTGGAGGTTTCTGGTAGCCTATATATGAAAATTTTGAAAAATGTTAGATATCAAAATTCTTGCTTAAAACAAAAAAGAAAAAAATAAATGAGCATATTTCACTAAAAAGATGATATGTGTTGTACCTTGCTTTTCCAGGCCGTGGTTGTTTTCCTTGTCTTTTTATCAAGTTCTTCTTTGCATCCTCTATGAGTGCCTTCCACTCTTTCTCCGGAACCATGGGAGGGCGCTCATGCTTGAGGTCAAGTTGCAATTTATCCCTATATTGGGCCCTGGTATATTTTAAATTCTCATCGGCTAACTTTGCAACCACCTTCTTGTTGAATGTATTGCTGAACAAGTTTACCATGTGGTCTATCAATACATCTCTCTTTGCGCTATCTTGGCTATTCCACCGTGTGTGAATGGTGGGGCCAAACAACTCCAATGCTTTGTGATTCAAATTCCTATAGAAAACATTGTTTCCTACATAAACATGTAATCCATTAATTTATAATAATTTCAGCGTATGTCCATTTCAATTTCATGATTAAAATGAATAAATTAATTAATAAATACCTGCAATATTTTGAATCTTGATCGGAACACAAGCATCATCCACCAGAAAGGGTAGATCTAGTGATCCGATGCTTTTAACTAATGCTGCTCCAGGAAAAGTTTCCTGGTCATCTACATTAGGTTCATCTCCTAAGCCATGTGGAGTCCTAGGCTCCATCTCATCATGCTCTGGCATGTCATACTGATCAAAATTGGTTCCCTCATCAATGGATTCGAGGCGAACCAGAGTAGCGTCAAAAAGCCTCATTGCTACATTGCTTTGTTAGCGTTGTTGCTGCATTGGAGCATGACTACTACCTATACCTGTCTCGACAATTTCTCTAGTCACGGGTTGTAAAAACTCCTACAAATGAAAAAATTTACTTTATCAAATTAGTTGGAAAAATAGAAAACACAATATCATATATGAAATCATGTCATAGCTTAAAAAAATACGTGAATATGCCACTTACCCCATAATATTTTATTTGTTCTTTCAGCTCTTCAATCCTTGCCCCGATCTCCTGTGTCATGGGCCTTATGCAAGCCAAGGAGATAATTTCTATGTTTTCCTTTTTCAGGGCCTTCTTTATAGTATCCATAGGGTCTATGGAATAGTAAATTTCATCCTCAAGCTCCTCATCACCCAGATGAAGTGCACTGGACTAAATTCATCAAACAATAAAATTAAGAAAAATATTTTTAACATCATTCAAACATTGTTATTGTAATGAAATTTAGTTAATATTAAGAACTAACACTTACCTGATGTGGTGTTGTGGCTGGTGACTTCCCACGATCGCCCCCTACCGATCTAATTCTAGTGGGTGATTGTCCACGATCACCCTGGACCATGGAAGCAGCAGGTGCCTTTCCACGATCCCCACCCTGACACTATAAATCAATCAATAATTCACCATAAGCATAGAACAATGCGAATGTCAACAGTGGAAATCGAATGCTAACAGAAAAAATCAAAACATTTAGTTATTATATTTAACACTTACCTGATGGGGCATAGAGCGCGACCTTCCACGGTCACCCTAGACCATGGAAGCAGTAGGTGCCTTTCCACCGGTTGCACCATGACACAATAAATCAATAAATAAACATTATGAAAATAATTGTAACATAATAAAAAATGAGATATTGCAATAATATTTATTTTTACCTTAGAAGTAGAGGACACGCGTTATGTTCCATGACGAACATGGGCATGAGACTCCTGCCACAGTGTAATAAGCATGTTGTCACATGGAAATCTTTTGGGGTTGGAGTTTCTAGTTATTGTAGTCATATTTAGTTACTATATTTAGTTGAGTCAATAATTGTAACATCAACAAAAATGAGATATTGCAATAATATTTACTTTTACCTCCGATGGAGAAGATACATGTTCTGCTCCATGGCGATGAGCAGACCCCTGCCACAGCGTAATAAGCATGTTATCATATGGAAATATTCACAATAAGCACAAAAAAAGCGAATGACAACAGTGGAAATTGAATGTTAACAAAAAAAATCTCAACATTTAGTTATTATATTTAACACTTACCTGGTGGGGCATAGAGTGTGACCTTCCATGATCACCCTGGACCATGGAAGTAGAGGACACGCATTATGTTGCATGATGACCATGGGCAGACCCCTGCCACAGTGTAATAAGCATGTTGTCACATGGAAATCTTCTGGGGTTGGAGTTTCTAGTTATTGTAGTCATATTTAGTTACTATATTTAGTTGAGTCAATAATTGTAACATAAACAAAAATGAGATACTGCAATAATATTTACTTTTACCACCGAAGGAGGAGATACATGTTCTGCTCCATGGGGATGATCAGATCCCTGCCACAATGTAATAAGCATGTTACCATATGGAAATATTCACAATAAGCATGACAAAAGCGAATGGTAACAGTGAAAATCAAATGTTAACTGAAAAAATCGAAACATTTTGTTATTGACGTCATATTTATTTACTATATTTAACAGTTACCTCACGGGGAATAGATTGTGACCTTCCACGGTCACCCTGGACTGTGGAAGCAGCATATGGATTTCCACTGCTGAAACCTTGACAAAATAAATCAATCAATAAAAGTTGAGTCAATAATTGTAACATAAAAAACAATTGAGATAAGTATAACATTGTAATAACCATGTTATCACATGGAAATATTCATAATATGCACGAAAAAAGTGAATGTCAATGGTGGAAATGGAATGTTAACAAAAAAAATCGAAACATTTAGTTATTGTAGTCATGTTTAGTTACTATATTTAGCATTTACCTGATGAGGCATAGCGTGTGACCTTCCACGGTTACCTTGGACCATGGAATCCATATCTATTCGATTTAAGTTGTAATCGATCAACAACTCTTCACTTGGAAGTATTGTTTTTGTTGCACATACAAATATACGATGTTCTTCACGTCCCTCAAATTCGCAATTTGGTTGCTTAGTTGTTGTCACTCGCCGTGTACTATTTACAAAGCTAGCAACGTTTCCTGACACTTTTGGTCTCCCATCAATATACGTAGTCGCCCCTTTGTTTTTATTGTGTTCTACTAGTTGTATATAACTTGCGGAAACTCCATATCTCCTCATGCTTCGTGTATATTGGACCAAGATCAACCAGTTATTGTATTTGTATAATGGTCCGACATACTCCATCAATTCAGTTACAGTGCCATAGCCGACCTTTATGCCATCCATGGAAAATAGCCCCAATCCATGTAATGACGAAGGAGCAATGCGATACATCCTCCCATTGATGAAGAAATTTGTATCCACTTGAGGTAGCTTATTAGGTACCCATCGTTGCACTAGATGTCTATACCTCAAGGGAAAATTAATGTCACCTATGCTCTCAACATCATAATTACATGACCCTCCATTGGTAATAAAATATTGCATGCATCTACAAAATATTTTCCTTACCTTTTTAGATCTAGTTGATATAGAACCGGTAGATCTAGTACAACACGTATCACTTTCAACCTCTCCTAGTATATCTCCACCATCACTCGAGGAAGATAGTTTTGATAGATACCTATTTGGTGGTACCTACAGTCGATAAAACAAGAATATAAGCTACAAAGCGGATATAATTTAGCGTGCAAATATATTTACTTGTAATGTTTTATAATATCAAAAAAAAATTCTTCCCAAAAAATTTACCAAAAGCTATTTTTCTCTCAAAGGTGTAATTTCTTTTAGAGTTATTTATATTTGAATTATTTTTAAGTATAAGACACGATTTGATTTGGGTTGGAATTTGTTCACAACACGGATATAAAAGTGTGTTTCTTGGGCCACTTGACTAGATAATGCATGAAAAGAGGTATGGGGTTCCCCCTCATATAGATCATGACGGGAATTCAATTGGAACGGGTGGTGGTCATATAGCTTCATTCATGGATCGCCCACCGAAACTCGATGAATTTAGTCTAACACTCCCTCTTCCACAGTGGTTTGATATGCAAGTTTCCTCGTGCAAGGTACTCCTTCTCTAACTATGTGCCTGATTTATTTTAAATAGGATAACTTTGTGAAATGTCACCAAATTTAGAACAATTATAGGTAGTCTTTAGAATTGGTGACATTTGGTGAAATGATGATTGTGGATAGACATATCCTAGAGATGTTCATTAATGACAAAATAACTTTTGATGGGCATAGGCATGTATGATAAAGTTGGAAAAAGACTAAGTGGTGAAAAATTGTCCTAAAGCAATAGTCTTATGAAAATTCCCACCATATTTCATAAGAAGGAGAAAATGCCTGCCATTTCCTATCATCCCTTAGTTGGTTGAACTATCTATATGACCATGGAACTAGTTCTCAGAACAACTCTTTGAGGAAGAAGATACAGGCCTCCCAAAAGAAGTTCTTTTTGGTCAAAAGACAAGTTGCTCTAGGAGAATGCTCACCATAATTTGTGGGTTGAAAGAAATGCCTACACCATATGGGAATCCTATAGGTGGTTGTGTTGTCTACCTGACCATGTTCTTAATTTGACCTGAAATTACATGAGGCATAAATTATGGATCTGCCAAAACAGGGTCTTAAGCAGCTTTTACATCATACTTCAGTAAAATGCCCGTCGAGGAGAGAGAATGTAGTTCTAGAGGATGAAACTGGTATTAATGGATTCATCTGGTTGTCCTCCATCCATTGGATGTATTACACTCCAAGTTTGATGAAAAGTTGAAATCACCTTTGAGACATAGTGTTTAAAGAAATTGACTAAGTGTCAAATCACAAGGTTGAAGAGGCAGTTGGAAATGCCCGCCAAAGCTTGTCTGAGTTATGATAAACTCATCAGAAGGTATAGGCATGTTCTTTAATGAACTGGGTATCCACCCATGTTCTTAGTTTTTATTATGGTGACCACATGAGAAAAATATCAGCCCACCAAAAGAGGTAAAAACATTAGCTTGCATATCAGAAAATATGAAAAATTGACTGTGTGTTGAAAATAGGAGGTTGAGAGCCCACTTGGAAATGCACGCCAGAGTCAGCTCTTTAACTGATAAATGCATCAGATGTTATGGGTCAATTCTTTGATGATCTGGGCATCCACTCATGATCTCAGTTTCCCTCTGGGTGTTCACACGTGTGAGATATGAGTCTGCCAAAATGCCTCCCGACACAGTAATGACTAGGGCTTGACAAAATTCACTAAGTGTTGAATTGAGTAGTTTGAAATGCCATTTTAAAGTGACTGCCAGAGATTGTGTGTTTGTCAATAAGGTTTTAAGGTGGCATGGTCTTGTTCCTAGTTGAGGTGGATACCTAGCCATACCCTCAGTTTGTTTAAAGATGATCAAGACGTGAAAAATATAAGACTGCCAAAAGTTAGAAAAGTATGCCTGTATAGTCTTGGTGAAATAAAAGAGTAAGCTACATGAAATTAATAAATAGAAATTTATAAAGGGAATTCTGCATATGTTGAGAAGGATTTTAGGATAGTATTTTGGAAGATATGATGTGATCCAAATTACACAGCATATATTTAAAGAAGAAATGCTCGAAGAGGGTTTAATGAAGATACATGCAGGCTACAATATTCTTGATAACCTTCGGACTCTTTGAGATATGCTAAACAGAGGCGACCACACTAACTACCATGGTATATTCCAAACAGAGGAAAAAAGATATAAGTGTCGTTGAAAAATAATACTTGTATCAAATGTGTCTTTAAAGAAGAAAGAGGTATGAGGGTCAATTTACTGGAGTCAATTCAAATTATAGCCCACGAGTCCCAGGGAACTAGACATTGTTCCAAAATCCAAACCAGTAAATGGGAAAAGCTTGCAAAGTGTGTTGTAATTCAGGTAAAAGTGAACATAAAAATAAAACAAAATGCTTCTTTAAAGGAGAAATAGGTCTGAGGTTGAATTGTACACAGTCATTATCATTGCAGCTCCTATGGCACTCTACAAAATGTTTTAGACCCATAATAGAAAAAAATCACAAAAGCTTGAAAAGTGTGCCATAATCCATGTAAAACTGACAATCAAAGCAAAATTAAATGCGTCTTTAAAGGAGAAAGAGGTCTCACGTTCAAGTTTCGATAGAATTAGTTCAAATTATAGCTCATAGATGACTCTGTTCTAGACCATTAAATAGAATAAGATTACACGAGCTTGCACTCTATAGAATGTTTCAGACATATAATAGAATAAAATAACAAAAGCTTGTAATTTGTGCCATAATCGAGGTAAAACTAATTATTAAAGAAAAATTCAATGCTTAGAAGAAACACATCTCAGGTTCAAAGTTTCGACATAATCGATTGAACCAGTTCAGATTATAGCTCCTACTGGACTCTACACACTGTTCTGGACCATTAAATAGAATAAAAATACAAAAGCTTGCAAATTGTGCCATAATTCATAAAATTATACAAGAGCACGACTGGCTTGCAGTGCTCAACCCATATGTCTTTTCCATGAATTTAAGGAGGATCTTCAGACGCTCCAATAATAGAAAAACCTTACTAGATCCACCAATAATAGAAGCGATGGTAGCACAACAAAAAAATTATAATTTCAGTATGACTGTACCGAATCCATATTGGTTCAGAAATTTGACGTATTTTTCCCAAATTCCTACGCTGCTAGGGTTAATGGGCTTACAGAATTCATTAGGTCCTTTTGTTATCCTCTGGACTGTGGTCGGATTGCCTCCCCTGGGAACGCCATTATCCTCTGGACTGCGGCCGGATATTTTTGTTATCCTCTGTACTGTGGCCGAATTGCCTCCACTAGGGACATCAATATCCTCTAGACTGGTATCCCCCGCTCCTTGATTTACCACTACTATGCTCATCAAATTACCAGTGCTATGGATGCTGCTAATGAACTAGTGCGCAGGAGTGAACTTATTCGTTGTTGTTTTGCTAATGAGCTAGTGCATGGGTGTTTTTGAATTCTACGGTTTTTGTTTGTTTATTTACATATTTTATATTTTGTGTTTTGTTTTGTTTTTTATTTTGCATATTTACCTTTTGTTTAGTTTATTTTGGGTTTTTTTATTTGCATATTTTATATTTTATTGCATTTTAAATTAATTATAGGTAAACAACTCTATGTTTTTAATTTACTGTAGTTTAATTTAATTTAATTTAATTTAACTAGGATTTTGTCATAATTTGTATTGGTTGCATTGCTTATAGTGATATCCTATACATAAGTCCCTTCGAGGATGAACACGATGATGATGACGATGAGCTTGATGATCATGATGACGATGAAGACAACGAAGATGATGGTGATGACGACAACAATGACGATGATCATCATCATCCTCCTTGTCATTGTCATCACCATCATCTAATTCGTCGTCTTCATCAATATCATCATCATCATCTTCATAATCATCATCATCGTCGTCGCCATCATCATCATCATGATCTTCTTCATCATCATGATCTTCCCTATCATCATCATCATAATCATCATCTTCATCATCAATGTCTTCATTCTCACCGTCATCATCTTCATCATCACCATCATATTCATCGCCATCATCATTGACATCTTCATCTTCATCATCAACATCATCATCATCCAAGTCATCATCATCTCCATTATCATTATCATCATCTTCATCATCATCATCATCATCATTTTCATTATCATCGTCATCATCTTCATCATCATCATCATATTCGTCATCATCATCATCTTCATCATTGCAATTTTAGGGGGAGCTCAGTGAATGAAGGCGTCTACATGATAGGGGGAGCACCCAGTTGAGTGAAAAATTAAGGATTGGTCCTAACACCCATTCCAAGGACTAATCTAACAATTCAATATGATATCAGGAAGTAGTAAAAAAAATACAACTTATTGGGCCCTATGAAGCTTCATGTTCTTATATTTGTGCACATGAAGAATCAAGACTTATGGACCTAGTCCGATGTATCAAAAGAGGAAGATCCAAATTGAGCAGTTTGGTAGTTCCATAAAGTGAATCCTTTATAGGAGTGAATAATCACTCATAACCATTCTATTATAGTGTTGGTGAAGCTCAGAACAATTTAGTGAAGACCAAGGTAAAGATCTTATCATCACATCTTCATCTTCATTAGCATATTCATCATCATCACCATCATGATCATCTTCATCTTCATCATCATCATCATCATCATCATCATCCTCATCCTAATCATCATCATGATAATCATGATAACCATGATCATCATCTTCATCATCCTCATCCTAGTCATCATCATCATCCTCATCCTCCTCATCATCGTCCTCGTCCTCACCCTCATCATCATCATCATCATCATCATCCTCATCCTAATCATCATCGTCCTCGTCCTCGCCCTCATCATCATCATCATCATCATTGTTGTTGTCGTCATCGTCACCACCATCATTGATCATCATCACCATCTTCATCATCATCATCGTCATCATCATCGTCGTCATCTCCCTCTTCTTAATCAACATCTTCATCATCGTCATCATCATCATTTTCATCATCGCCCTCATCATCATCTTCATCACCACCGCCATTATCATCATCATCTTCATCATCATCATCATCATCATCAACAACATCTTCATCATCATCGTCATCATCATCATCCTCGTCATGCTCATCCTCATCCTCATCCTCATCATCATCATCATGATCGTCATCATCATCATCATTTTCTTCATCATCATCCTCATCCTAGTCATCATCATCATCATCATCGTCGTCGTCGTCATCGTCGTCGTCATCATCATCATCATTATCATCATCGTCGTCGTCGTCGTCGTCGTCGTCGTCGTCGCCGTCGTCATCGTCATCGGCATCGTTGGCATCATCGCCGTCATTGTGATCATCATCATCATCGTCGTCATCGTCGTCATTGTCATAGTCATCATCTCCCTCTTCCTATTCAACATCTTCATCATCGTCATCGTCATCATTTTCATCATCGCCCTCATCATCATCTTCATCACCACCACTATCATCATCATCATCTTCATCATCATCATTGAATGTTGATTTATGTTCATCTATGTCTCCTTCCCAAAGGTTTGAAAATGATCTTATTTGAGGAATTTTGCAGGAGCACCTTTTAGGTTAACTGGTTAGCAAGTTTTTCCACCATGGAGCCATCAGATGGAGAGTGGGTTTTGATCTATGGTGATAGGTATTTCTATATATTGAAACATACATAAGCGGAATAAGGGTAAAGTGTGTTAAACTTCAACAGTTCAGATTCATGATGGTGAAGATTGACGACGAAAAGCGATTCCGTGGAGCAGAGATGCGAGGAAGGATTTATTTTTGAGATTTGCAGAGTCCGTTAAATGGGTGTAATGTTGGAGGGTCAAGATTGACACAAGGTGAGATCAATGACCCTAAATCATTTTGCGCGGTGAACTTGCTCAGAGGGAAAAACTTTTTTAAATCGCAAAAAGGGTTAATCAGTGAGAAAATCAGATGGTTGAGATGAAGGCGGAGATAGATATGCGGTCTCAAACAATTCCGTGGATTGAACTAGTGCGGAGAAAGTTATGAATTCGATCCGCGGAAAGTGGTAGGGGCTATGAAGATCTACAGTCAGAAAAATATGTTGGGTAGATCAACGGGTGAGAAGCATTCCGCGATCAGAAGTTGCTCACTCGTTCTGATGAAAAAGGGTTAGTAGAATGTTAAATTTCTCAAGGTTGAGAAGTCCCAATGAAGGTAGTTTAGAGATCGACGGTTGATATTGATCTCCCCAAATCAAGTTGTGCATGTTGATAGTGTTGAGTTTTTGGGTATGAATATTTGGTGTATCGAGGGCTTAGATTGCAAAGACGAACAGATCTACGGTACTGAGTGCATGGAGAAAAACGAGGGTTATGCAACATAAAAAAATATAAGTGGAGAAGACGCCCTCACGTACGATCTACCTTCCCGACAATTAATTGATTTCCCCGACGCCATTTGTGATACATCCACAGGATAAATCATCCCCGTGGAAGCTCCATCTCGCTCAAAACCAGATACCTGTCGTATGGCTGGCGTGTGAAATTAGAAAGACATCATGAAAATCTAAGAAGTGGAACAACGAATCTGATCGCCACACGTACCAGGGGAAATGTAGCGAAATAATGGTTCTAGTATTGTCATCACCGGAGCGAAAGGGCCAGAACATGTCCATTCCATATGCCCTAAAGCGTATGGTCAACCAGGCTACTCGACGATGAAATGTGTGAATATGCTGACGAGTCATCCCCTTTTCCAGTTTTCCAATCATATATAAACACCACCTTTCAGAGTCATTAAGGTGCATAGGATGAGCTAGTGTAGAAGCAAACTCGCGGTATCATTTTGCCAAGGGGTTCTGAGGATTATGATATGTTTGCAATGGAAATCTGGTTCAAGAAGCTTGTTAGTCTGGGTGTGTTGTTGGTTGGTGAGCTTGATTCCAAGGTCATCTATCACCCTGGTTTTTCACACCAGGGAAGCACCAACCATCGGGGAGAAGACGTCATACACCACTTTGAGAGATGCACCTGTTTTCTGTGGGAGTGAATGCTCATATTGGAGCATCAAGGGTGCAAGGTCTTCGTCATAGCTTTCATGCACCCCGTCTGCCAACCTTTTCTGAGGTGGTGAGGAGTACTTGAATGAAAAGCCACTGCATAAGCTTGTTTTTGCCAGAAGCAAGGGGGAATCTATGAATAAAGCTGAGCATGGAAAGGATATATATAAAATCCTTTTCTAGCTTTGAGCCCATGCAGAAAGGTTCCTTTGAGCATGGAACAAACACAAAGGGAAATGACATGTTGTTGGCTCGACATATAGACAAGTGGTTGAGCCCAGTCAGAAATGAGCCACCAGAAGAATCTTGAGACGTCGTTTTCAATTCCCCCAAGTTCACAACCAGAAATGTCATGGTACCATCTAGATCGAGCATGTGCATCTGCTCCATGATGTTTGTTTAAAGATATGTAAACCGTGGCAGAAGTACCATGCTCTAGTTGTTAATGTTTGATTATGGTTGTAAACAGTTTTAGATCCTATTTCAAGGATTAGCCTTGGGGTATGAGACATTATAAAAAGTCTCCCCACCAGGGATCAAATTTGAAGGGTAGGGTCCCATTTCATTTTTAAGCTTAAGTTTCAGTGAATTATCCACCGATTAGCTTACTTCCTATTGAGTTACAAGTGGTTTCCATTTTCATACATTGAGTTTCCCTAATCTTTATCATGATAGTGGGGCTTGTGGTTGTTGTTGATATGTATATATTCAATTAGCATTACTCATTGTATATCACATGGATGTAAGAATGAAAATAGAACTTGGGGATGCATAACAACAACCCTCATTTTCATAGATAAATTCATAAAAGCCAAAATCCAAAGAAAATATTTTAGGTTTACACATTACAATTTACAATTCTCATAAGGAAAAGAAAATCACTTACTTGAGCCAACTGTAGTTGTGGAAGCAAGATAGCTAAGACACCACCCCATGAAAAATAATGAACCATCGCTCCAAGAACAACCATACCTGCAAATGCCCAAGTTAGACCAAACCCTAAAATATCCAAGGTAAAAAACTCTTGAAGAAAAACTACAACAATAGAGTTTACCTCGAGTTGCCATGTCAAAATTGCCAAGGTTTCCATGCAAAAAACAATGAGACCACCCAACTATACAAAATCCACCCTTCCATGAGGAAATTTTTTACAAAAGTGGTCAAAATTGGTCCTAGCGACCTTAGTCAAAATTGGTCCCAACAGCCTTAAGAGAATGCCTGCCACAATTCATGGTTTGAGAAGAATTCTCACACGATGGTACCATCCTATAGCTAGTTGGTTTGGCTACCTATTCATGATTTTAGTTTGATTTAATCCTTCTTGAGGAGAAAGATGCATGCCTGCCAAAACAGGGTTTTTCACCAGTGGATGCAAAAATGGCTAAGTAGCCTCAGAAAGATGCATGCCCTAAATTATGGGTTAGAGTAAATGCCCGCAGCACATGGGGGTCTTGTATATTGGTATTCGGCCTACCTTACTATGTCTTCATATTGTCTTGGAAGTGGATGAATAAAAAGTTATGGACCTGCCAAAAGGGTGTTTTAGGCAGATTAGACCAAATTGAGAAATTTGTCCAAGTATGGACTTGGTGTTAAATCTGCCCCAAGTGGCCTTAAGGAAATGCCCTCCATGCCTCATAGGATGATGTGAAAAATGTATTGATAATGTGAGTCTCTAGAGTGTTGTATGGAGCATACAACCATGTCACTTGCCTCACCAAACTACAACATATATTTAAGGAAGAATTGGTCCCAACACCCTTAGTAAAAAATGGTCCCACTAGCCTTAAGAGAATGCCCGCCACAATTCATGGTTTAAGAAGAATTCCCACGACATGGTACCTTCCTATATATAGTTGGTTTTTCTACCTATTCATGATTTTATTTTGCTTTAATCTTTCTTGAGGAGAAAGATACGGGCCTGCCAAAACAGGTTTTTTCACCGGTGGATGCAAAAATGGCTAAGTAACCTCAGAAAGATGCCCGCACTAAATTATGGGTTAGAGTAAATTCCCAGAGCACATGGGAGTCTTGTATATTGGTCTTCAGCCTACCTGACCATGTCTTCAGATTGTATTGGAAGTGGATGAAGAAAAATTTATGGACCTGCAAAAAGGTTGTTTTAGGCAGATTAGACCAAATTGAGAAATTTGTCTAAGTATGGACTTGGTGTTAAATCTACCCAAGTGGACTTAAGGAAATGCCCACCATGCCTCATATGATGATGTGAAAAATGTATTGAGAATGTGAGTCTCTAGAGTGTTGTATGGAGCATAAAACCATGTCACTTGCCTCACCAAACTACAACATATATTTAAGGAAGAATTGGTCCCAACAACCTTAAGAGAATGCCTGCTACAATTCATGGTTTGAGAAGAATGCCCGCACCATGGTAATGTCCTACAGCTATTTGGTTTGGATACCTATTCATGATTTGAGTTTTCTTTAATCTTTCTTGAGGAGAAGGATACAGGCCTGCTGAAACATGGTTTTTAGTGGTGAAAAACAATAAATTCAAGGGGCAGTAGTTGATATCCAAAAGATGGATACTGGGAATCCTATAAAACCTGATGTCATTATAAGAAGTGTGAGACAAGCCAAAAAGAAAAATTCCTAGATGATCAAAATGCAACATTGTATGCAAAATGGTGAAAGAAACTTATGTTGCAATAAGCATTTCTAGTGATCTTGTTGTATTGCAAATTTATTCTATTGTGCTAACATTTATGTTACCAAATTTTGGAAATGTAACAAATGGTGGACAACATATTAAATATTTAATTTTTCTTTTCCGTAATAAAATTACAGTTGTTTTTTGTGTTTGCTTATATTTTGTAAATTTCTGTCTTTTTTAGGCCAGTTCTATAGGCATTACAGCTTTAGGTTATTTGCTGAAATTTGGTTGCATGAGTAGAATTGTATGATATTGTTCCAGAATTCGAATTTCAGTTTCACTAGATAAAGAAACTTACATAAATACAACAATACATAGCATGAAAATTCTCATAAAGAACTTGAGAGTTCTCAATCCATCATCCCCATAATATCCCTATAATATCAACAGTTCCAAGCAAACAGCTAGGATCTACCTATGTCACCAAATCTACTGACATCTCATATCCACTAATCACTACCACTCTTTTAATTTCTTACAAATTCAAATATACAAGCCTACAATACACAAGTTAAGTTTTCAATTTTGATATTGTTAACTTTCTGGCCTGTTATGTACACTTTTTGAAAAGTTAAATTCAAAATTACCATTCACATTAAATGCATCAAAAACATATACAATATTGCCGAGAAATACACACACACACACATATATAAATTTCTGTATTAAAACTTGAAATGTATTTACATACACAACATATATAAATAATGTTATTCCATAGTTCTAGGATGCTTGGGAGGTTTAGGCAACAAGTCCTCCTTTTCTAGAGAAGATAAATTTGTACATTCTAGTCTCTTGGCTTGTCTAGAAGCTTCTGGTTCTTCAGAAGCTGCAGTAGGTGCATGTTCTGATTTTCGTTCTAATTCTTTCACTTTTGTTGCACATTTGTGCAAACTCTCTCTCAATCTATCATTATCTTGGATGTACTTCTTCATCAATTCCACATTCTTCTTATTTTTCTCTTCGTGTTCCTTTTCCTTTTGCTGAAGACGATCATTTGCACGTTTCAACTCAGACTGAACTTGGGTCAAATTTTTCCTGAGCTGCTCTGTCTCTGTCTCCAACTCTTTTTCCCTCAATTCTTTATTGTCTGGAGTATACACAATTGCTACTCGCTGAAGCATGTTGTTCTTCTGCAGAGTGACAATTTGGGATTTTAGATCTTTTATCTTAGACTTACATCCTAAATGTTGTGATACTTTATCCTCCATTATTTTCAATCTGAGCTCTTTAATCTCATCATCCCTCTCGGCTAGCGTGTTTGCCATTGTTTCTTTTATAGTTGACCACGCAGAGAGATCAGCTCCAGCATTCATTGCTGCACTAGCATCCATCAAGGACTTCTCTCGAATTGTTAAGTAGGCACGATAGCTTTGTATCCCCTTTTTGACTTGTGCATGAGCTCATATTGCATTAAAATCCACGTCTAGTGCCTTCTCTCTATTTCGCAAGGAACTATCATACCTTATTAAAGCTTGTTGGTGTGCTGGCATATCATAAATTTCACCAGAAATTAGATGCCTACTCTGTCCCTTACCAATTTCAGATTCTTTTAACTTTTCAACTCCTCTAGTTTGTAGTTCTGCAGTAATCTTTTCAAGTTCAACTATTTTCCCTTTCAACTCTTCATCTTTCTTAGGAATTATGTTTTTCATGTTTTCCTCTTTTTTTCTATATTCATTTATCTCAAGTTGATGTTTAGTGTACTCTTCAGCAAGGCTGTTTTTAAAGTCACCCTTCATTATTTCAATTATTTTGTTTAACTTACTAACTTCAGCGGTAAGTATTGCTTCCTGGACGATAACAATCCTTAGAGGGGGAATGTCCAACACCTCCAATCGATGCTTCAGCTCATCTTCTAGCCTTTCTTCATCTTTCTTCTGAAAAACCATATATTCTTCTCTGCATTTCTCATTTTCCTTTCTAAATTCATCCTAAATTTTCTCTAGTTCCTTATTCAAAGACTAAAGAATAGAGTCCTTTCCTGCTATTATCCTTCTCAAATGATCCACAGTCTTCACAAGGGATCCTTGTAATCTTGCAATTTCATGTAAACAGGAAAAAAATTTAGGAGGCTTCAAAAAATGGAATTTGGTAACTTTTTTTTTTGGAAAAAACCATTGAAAAATGCCTCCTACCTTAAAAAGGTCCACCATTTTCAAAATTTTAATAGAATATTCCATAGTATCCACTTGTTTTGTTTCTAACCTTGCAATTACCTGTAAATACTAAAAATTTTAACAAGGCTTCAAAAAAAGGAATTTGGCAACTGTTTCTTTTTGAAAAATAGCATTGAAAATTAGCGCCTACCTTTAAGAGGTCCTGAATTTGCATTTGCTTAATCCTATAGAGTTCTACGCTCTGTACTGCAGTAAGATACCAATAGGAAAAGTTTTTTCTATGAAATTCAGCTTCTTCTTTGAAATGCAACATTTTATCAAACAGTATCTTAAAAACAGTTTTACCATCAAAAGAAGATTTTGGAGAGGAATTTTTCTCAACTCCGAACTATGGAGGTGTATACATAACAAGTGGCATTTCTGCATGAGCATAAATATCATCATCACTATGCTCCTCCTGTTCATTAAAATCAACATCATGCATCTCGTTTACATTTATTTCTCTTCCTTCATGTAATCCGGCCAGAATTGAGACAACATCAAATTCTCCAGGGTCACTTCCCATACCTTCCATACAGTACTCAAAAGTCTCTTCAGGGACTTGTACATTGTCCTTTGGAGATTGTTGAGGAACTTCCTGGTTAACTTTGTCCAATTTCGTCCTCTTAATGTATGTATTTTTAAATCTGCTTCCTTCTACAGTGCTGGGTCAATATAAGTCAATAATGTTTTGTTGTGTGGCAGGGTAACTGAACTTCACTCTCTTCATTTTTCTCTCCTGCAGTGAAAAATGCAATTTTTTTGCCAATAGATGAAAGACATCTATGGCTAGGTCTTCAACCCAATGAATCACCAACTTCATACAATCACCTGAAATTTCTTTCTTGTGGTGATTCATAATTGTCCTAAGTACAATCTGAATTAAGGTTTGTACAGTCCTGGTGGAAAATCTTGCATCTTTAAAGCATTTCGAGCAACCTTAACCATTTTTCCACATATTTTGTTTGCAATCTCAACCTTTTCTACTTTGAGGGTTTTCTTGGTGGTCAACATTACTCCCCCCTGCGTGGAATTTTCGCTGCACCTTACAACAAATTAGGGTCCAGACAAACCTTCCTCCCAAAAATAATCAATTCCTTGGACTCATCATCATAACTAGAAATGGCATTATCTATCTCTTCATTGTTGAAATTGAATTGACCAAAAAGGAAAACGACACAATCCTGCTATGACCAAGACATTTAGCATACCTTCTGGCTAATTGGTTCTGTCACTCCATGCCTCAATGCTCTCTCCGAATTTTCTAACAGTGAACCTCTCAGCAACTTTAGAACCCCCTATTTCAGTTGATGGCATGGAAGGTGAGGCTGTTGTTTCCATTTTGTAGGATGATGACGCGCTCAGAAAGGAAGAAGGGGATGCACGCGAATGCAAGCACATGATACCAACACACTGACTTTTCCAAACTAAAATAAAAATTACAAATGTGTTCAGATGTTTTCAAGCTATAATAAAAGTTACAAATGTGTTCTGACTTTTGCAAACTATAATAACAGTTACAAATGTGTTCTGACTTTTCCAAACTATAATAAAAATTACAAATGTGTTTCAAGTCAACTATACACAACTTACATTTTCAATTTCAATATAGTTA
>LPNX010141776.1:41417-73995 GCA_001517045.1 Pseudotsuga menziesii
GAAATTAAGAGTAACTAATAGAGTAAAAATTTGGCTTTCTAACTATTCTAGAAAAATAAGAGTAATAGAGTGAGTAATATAATAATAGAGTAATATTCTTCTCTACATGTTTTGATGTACTCTCAAACCAAACCCTCCTATTAAATGTTTTTAGTCAAGTTTTTGGAAATTGGATGGCTAGATATATTGAGAATACTATCCCTATGTTAATTTTATATAACTTAACCTTGTATGCTCACAATCGACCTATGAAAGGTGCAATTTTAACATTTTTTTAATGTTATGGACACTTGGTGTAAAATGCAAGCCATAAGCATAAAAATGCAAGCTAGGAATGCATAGCAGTTAAATTGACCATGAATGACTCAAATTCCAAGTATCTTGGCCAAATTAAAAAAAAATGACTGAAATTCTAAGTTTCGTAAAAAACAGTGTGTAAATATTTAAAAATGGGCTTAGGAAAATGCATGCCACAGTCTGTACAATTGTCATAAGTTGAAACTAACACTATGGGGTTGAAGATAGATATATTTTTGACAACAACCTCTTTCCATTTTTTAAAATTATGTTTCATTTGTCCATAGTTAAATTGACAAAATGACAACTTTTGTGTTTTCAACCCAGTTTACCCAGATCACAAAAATGCCCACCCAGCCCTAAGTATTGGGTATTTTTTAGTGATTTTAGTTGGAAATGGTATGTTTTACTATTTTCCACATTATTATACATTTATTTTTTCAATTTTAGTTCAGAAAGTGCTTGTTGTGCAAAAACACTACATGGTTGTCTTGTATTTATGAAATATCTACCTACATTAATAAAAATGCAAGCCAAACCCTCCTATTAAATGTTTATAGTAAATGGTTTTGGAAATTGGATGGCTAGATATATTTAGAAGACTATCTTTGTGTTAATTTTATATAACCTAATCTCGTATGCTCACAGTCGACCTATGAAAGATGCAATTTTAACCTTTTTTTACTGTTATGGACACTTGGTGTAAAATGCAAGTCATAAGCATAAAAATGCAAGCTAGGAATGCATAGCAGCTAACTTGAACATGAATGACTAAAATTGCAAGTATCTTGGACAAAGTAAAAATTAATGACTAAAATTCTAAGTTGTTACGTAAAAAACAGTGTGTAAATATTCAAAACTGGGCTTAGGAAAATGCACGCCACAATCCGTACAATTGTCATAAGTTGAGAATAACAGCATGGGGTTGAAGCTAGATATATTTAAATTTATTAATAAAATTTTATACTGCTTGGTGTAATCTATATGGTGAATTCTACTATTTAGTGCATATGAATTATCTATTTGTTCCATTCAACTATGTCTGGTATATTATTGTTCTGTTATAATTGGTTTTTCTTTTCGAATAATTTTTTTATTATATATGAAATTTGTAAGTATGAAATGATAATATACATTTCCTAGCATGTGAGTTATTGTGAAGATGCTCTTACACTGTCTTCAAACTGTCCAAAAAACCTCTTATTATAGCCTTCTAGATATGGTTGGATTCACCATACAACACTCTAGAGATCCACACTCTCAGAATATTTTTATCATCATCCTATGAGGTATGGTGGGCATTTCCCTAAGGCCAGTTATGCAGATTTTACCAATAATTCCATACTTGGACATTTTTTTATCTTCTCCTAGGCTTGGTCTAATTTCCTTAAACCACATTTTCCAGGCTACTTGGACCAATATTCCCAAACTTAGCCAATTTCCTGATTTTAACTAATTTGTTGTATTTCTCTGGAAAGATGCCATAATAGAACAATGATTTCAACTTCATTTCACATCATCATCTATGCCATGCCATGCCATGTGGGCATCAATTATCCCCTTTAAAACACAACCATTTTTTCTTTGTCTTCAGTATGCAAATTAACATTTTTCTTCTATTTTCACAATTGATATCTTCCTTATCTAGTGACCATAAGAAAAACCAAGAGCATGGACAGATATCCATTTCAACAATGAACAGGACCATATCGTTTGATGAATTTTATCATCAAAGGAACACCCCCTTTTAGTCATTTCAAAGTGGTCTCTCAAACTGTTTGTCTAACACTTGAGCAGTTCTCTTCAAACCCTAGGTCACCAAGGTAATTTCGTTTTTCCTTCAAATTTGGCAAGTGATATTCCCAATGGGTATAGTTCAACAAGGTGAGTCCAAAAAAACCACTTCCATCTTATATAGCTTCTTTCTCTCTCCTAGGCGGGCATTTTTCTGGAGCAGTGAAAATATAGCTGAGAGGTGTCTTTTGGCAGATTGATATCTTCTTCTTGAAAGACTTTTTGGTCAGACTAATTATATGGTTGGATGCACCATATAAGTTTATAAAGATCTATACTCTCATAATATTTTTATCATCAACCCATGAGTTGTGGCGGTCATTTCCCTAAGGCCTGTTAGGCATATTTTACCAATAATTCTCCTAGGCTTGGTCTAATTTTCCTAAACCACAATTTTTGCAGGTCCATAAATTCTTCTTCAATGTCTCATTGGACAAAAGGAGACCATGGTTGAGTAGACAAAACAACAGCCTACAATATCCCCATGTGGTGCAGGTATTTTCTTCAACAAACCATTTGTGGCGGACATCCTCTTAAGGCTACTTGGACCAATATTCCCACACTTGGCCAATTTCCTGATTTTCACTAATTTTCTGTATTTCTCCAGAACGATGTCATAATGATTTCAACTTCGTGCCACATAATCATCTATTCCATTCCATGCCATGGGGGCATCATCCTTAGTGCGGACATCAACCTTATAGCCCCTTTACAACACTTAGCCATTTTTTCTGTCTTTAGTGTGCAAAATAAGATTTTTCTTCTATTTTTCAAGGTTGATATTTTCCATATCAGGTCACCGTAAGAAAAACCAAGAGCATGGCTAGATATCCATTTCAACAATGAATAGGACCATATCATCTGTTGATTTTTATCATCAATGGAACACCCCTTGTGAGCTTTTCCAAGTGGTCTCTCAAACACTTTGTCTAACACTTAACCAGTTCTCTTCAAACCCTAGGTCACCAAGGTGATTTCATGTTTCCTTCAAACTTGGCAAGTGAGATTCCCAATGGGTATAGTTCAACAAGGCGAGTCCAGAAAAAACACTTCCATCTTCTGTAGCTTCTTTCTCTCTCCTTGGCGGGCATTTTTTTGGAGCAGTGCAAATATGACTGAGAGACACTTTTGGCAGATTGATATCTTCTTCCTAAAATGCTTTTCGGTCAGGATAATTATATGGTTGGATACACCATACAAGTTTCTAGAGATCTACACTCTCATAATATTTTTATCATCAACCCATGAGCTGTGGCGGGCATTTACTTAAGGCCTGTTAGGCATATTTTACCAATAATTCATACTTTGGCAATTTTTGATCTTCTCCTAGACTTGGTCTAATTTCCCTAAACCACAGTTTTGGCAAGTCCATAAATTCTTCTTCAGTGTCTCTTTGGAAAAACTAAGACCATGGTTGAGTAGACAAAACAACAGCCTACAATATCCCCATGTGGTGTGGGTATTTTCTTCAACAAACCATTTGTGGCAGGCATCCTCTTAAGGCTACTTTGACCAATATTCCCACACTTGGCCAGTTTCCCAATTTTCACTAATTTGTCGTATTTCTCCAGAACGATGGCATAGTGCAACAATGATTTCAACTTCATGCCACATAGTCATATATTACATGCCATGCCATGCGGGCATCATCCTTAGTGTGGGCATCAACCTTAGTGCGGGCATCACTTAGCCATTTTTTCTGTCTTTAGTGTGCGAAATAAGATTTTTCTTCTATTTTTCCAAGTTGATTTTTTCCTTATCTGGTCACCATAAGAAAAACCAAGAGCATGGCTAGATATCCATTTCAACAATGAACAGGACCATATCATCTGATGATTTTTATCATCAATGGAGCACCCCCTTGCGATCATTTCCAAGTGGTCTCTCAAACACTTTGTCTAACACTCAACCAATTCTCTTCAAACCCTAGGTCACCAAGGTGATTTCACGTTTCCTTCAACTTTGGCAAGTGAGATTCCCAATGGGTATAGTTCAACAAGGTGAGTCCAGAAAAAACACTTTCATCTTCTGTAGCTTCTTTCTCTCTCCTAGGCGGGCATTTTTCTGGAGCAGTGAAAATATGGCTGAGAGTCACTTTTGGCAGATTGATATCTTCTTCCTGAAAGACTTTTTGGTCGGGATAATTATATGGTTGGATGCACCATACAAGTTTATAAAGATATACACTCTCATAATATGTTTATCATCAACCCATGAGTTGTGGCGGGCATTTCCCTAAGGCCTGTTAGGCATATTTTACCAATAATTCATACTTAGGCAATTTTTTATCTTCTCCTAGGCTTGGTCTAATTTCCCTAAACCACAGTTTTGGCAGGTCCATAAATTCTTCTCCAGTGTCTCTTTGGAGCAACTCAGGCCATGGTTGAGTAGACAAAACAAAAGCCTACAATATCCCCATGTGGTGCGGGTATTTTATTCAACAAACCATTTGTGGAGGGCATCCTCTTAAGGCTACTTGGACCAATATTCCCACACTTGGCCAATTTCTTGATTTTCACTAATTTGTTGTATTTCTCCAGAACGATGTCATAATGCAACAATGATTTCAACTTCATGCCACATAGTCATCTATTCCATGCCATGCCATGTGGGCATCATCCTTAGTGCGGGCATCAACATCAATGCGGGCATCACTTAGCCCATTTAAAACACTTAGCCATTTTTGCTATCTTTAGTATGCAAAATAAGATTTTTTTTCTATTTTGCGAGGTTGATATTTTCCTTATCAGGTCACCATAAGAAAAACCAAGAGCATGGCTAGATATCCATTTCAACAATGAACAAGACCATATCATCTGATGATTTTTTTCATTAATGGAACACCCCCTTGCGAGCATTTCCAACTGGTCTCTCAAACTCTTTGTCTAACACTTAACAAGTTCTCTTTAAACCCTAGGTCACCAAGGTCATTTCATATTTCCTTCACACTTGGAAAGTGAGATTCCCAATGGGTAGAGGCCAACAAGGTGAATCCATCAAAACCACTTTCATCTTCTGGAGCTTCTTTCTCTCTCCTCGACGGGAATTTTTCTGGAGCAGTGCAAATATGGCTGAGAGGCACTTTTGGCAGATTGATATCTTCGTATGAAAAGACTTTTTGGTCAGGCTAATTATATGGTTAGATGCACCATACAAGAATCTAGAGGTCTACACTCTCATAATATTTTAATCATCATCCTATGAGTTGTGGGGGACATTTCCCTAAGGTTAGTTAGGCATATTTTACCAATAATTCCATACTTGGACAATTTTTTATCTTCTCCAAGTCTTCGTCTAATTTCCCTAAACAATAGTTTTTGCATGTTTTTGCAGGTCTAATTTCCCTAAACCATACATTAGAAGAAATTTGGGGTCTAAAATGGGCCTTATAAGAAAACGCGCCAATAATTAATTTCGTGAGTTGAAATTCAGGAAATTATAGAATTTCAATAAAATGAGTCAACCATAATGGTTGAATTGACATATTTGTCATAAAAGAAAACTACCTTGTTTGTTCGTATTTTCGACATATCTCCATGTTTTTTTAGTCAAATTCCGAGCGGGAGAGCTCGTTGGATGCGGAATTTAATTCCACATCCAACAAGTACCCACACTACATACTTAGGAAATTTTTTATCTTCTCCTAGGCTTGGTCTAATTTCCCTAAACCATAGTTTTGGCAAGTCCATAAATTGTTCTTCAGTGTCTCTTTGGAAAAACTGAGACCATGGTTGAGTAGACAAAACAACAGCCTACAATATCCCCATGTGGTGCAGGTATTTTCTTCAACAAACCATTTGTTGTGGGCATCCTCTTAAGGCTACTTTGACCAATATTCCCACACTTGGCCAATTTCCCAATTTTCACTAATTTGTCGTATTTCTCCAGAACGATGTCATAGTGCAACAATGATTTCAACTTCATGCCACATAGTCATATATTACATGCCATGCCATGCGTTCATCATCCTTAGTGTGGGCATCAACCTTAATGCGGGCATCACTTAGCCCCTTTACAACACTTGGCCACATTTTCTGTCTTTAGTGTGCAAAATAAGATTTTTCTTCTATTTTTCCAGGTTGATATTTTCCTTATCAGGTCACCATAAGAAAAACCAAGAGCATGACTAGATATCCATTTCAACAATGAACTGGACCATATCATATATGACTTTTATCATCAATGGATCACCCCCATGTGAGCATTTCCAAGTGGTCTCTCAAACACTTTGTCTAACACTTAACTAGTTCTCTTCAAACCCTAGGTCACCAAGGTGATTTCACGTTTCCTTCAAACTTGGCAAGTGAGATTCCCAATGGGTATAGTTCAACAACGTGATTCTAGAAAAAACACTTTCATCTTCTGTAGCTTCTTTATCTCTCCTCGACGGGCATTTTTCTGGAGCAATGCAAATATGGCTGAGAGTCACTTTTGGCAGATTGATATCTTCTTCCTGAAAGACTTTTTAGTCAGGATAATTATATGGTTGGATGCACCATACAAGTTTATAAAGATATACACTCTCATAATATGTTTATCATCAACCCATAAGTTGTGGCAGGTGTTTCCCTAAGGCTTGTTAGGCATATTTTACCAATAATTCATACTTAGGTAATTTTTTATCTTCTCCTAGGCTTGGTCTAAGAGTCCCTAAACCATAGTTTTGGCAGGTCCATAAATTCTTCTTCAGTGTCTCTTTGGAGAAACTGAGACCATGGTTGAGTAGACAAAACAACAGCCTACAATATCCCCATGTGGTGCGGGTATTTTCTTCAACAAACCATTTGTGGCGGGCATCCTTTTAAGGCTACTTGGACCAATATTCCCACACTCGGCCAATTTCCTGATTTTCACTAATTTGTCATATTTCTCTAGAACGATGTCATAATGCAACAATGATTTTAACTTCATGCCACATAGTCATCTATTCCATGCCATGCCATGTGGGCATCATCCTTGGTGTAGGCATCAACCTCAATGCGGGCATCACTTAGCCCATTTAAAACACTTAGCCAATTTTGTTGTCTTTAGTATGCAAAATAAGATTTTTCTTCTATTTTGCGAGGTTGATATTTTCCTTATCAGGTCACCATAAGAAAAACCAAGAGCATGGCTAGATATCCATTTCAACAATGGACAAGACCATATCATCTGATGATTTTTTTCTTCAATGGAACACCCCTTTGCGAGCATTTCCAAGTGGTCTCTCAAACTCTTTGTCTAACTCTTAACAAGTTCTCTTTGAACCCTAGGTCACCGAGGTCATTTGATTTTTCCTTCACACTTGGAAAGTGAGATTCCCAATGGGCAGACGCCAACAAAGTGAATCCATCAAAACCACTTTCATCTTCTGGAGCTTCTTTCCCTCTCCTTGGCAGGAACTTTTCTAGAGCAGTGCTAATATGGCTGAGAGGCACTTTTGGCATATTGATATCTTTGCACGAAAAGACTTTTTGGTCAAGATAATTATATGGTTGGATGCACCATACAATAATCTATAGATCTACACTCTCATAATATTTTAATCATCATCCTATGAGTTGTCGGGGGCATTTCCCTAAGGCCAGTTAGGAAGATTTTACCAATAATTCTATACTGGGACAATTTAGTATCTTCTCCAAGTCTTGGTCTAATTTCCCTAAACAATAGTTTTTGCATGTTTTTGCAAGCCTAATTTCCCTAAACCATACATTAGAGGAAATTTGGGGTCTAAAATGGGCCTTACAAGAAAATGCGCCAATAAAAAATTTTGTGAGTTGGAATTCAGGAAGTAATAGAATCTCAATAAAATGAGTCAACCATAATGGTTGAATTGACATATTTGTCATAGAAGAAAACTACATTTTTTTCGTATTTTTGACATATCTCCCTTTGTTTTTACTCAAATTCCAAGTAGGAGAGCTCGTTGGATGCGGAATTTAATTCCACATCCAACGAGTACCCACACTACATACTTTTGATGGACCCTGCTACCCCAAAAATAAAAATACCTGAAAAAACGTCCAAAGAGCTCTCTCGCTCGGAATTTGAGTAAAAACACAGGGAGATATGTTGAAAATACGAACAAAAAAGTAGTTTTTTTCATTCTTCCTCCAAAATTAATAACTATTATTTTATTATTTTAACTATTATTTTATTATTTTCCTTAGGAGGCCCATTTTAGACCTCAAATTTCCTCTAATGAGTTCTTTCATGTTGGGCGTGCATTTGAGTAAAGCAATCCAAATCTGACATGCTTTAGTAAATTCCACACACATGCCTGATTTCATTTTCCCATACCTCAACCTGTCATACACATGCTGCATGTATTGAGTGTAAAATATGTCATATAATCATATAAACCTGTAAATGGTAGTTTTCTCTTTTCCCTACCTGTCATATTCTAAACTTTCAACCGACTGTCAAATACGTCACTTAACAAACCATCAAATTCTATGATTCGATGAACCTGAATCAAGTCGGATTCTGATGGCATTGAGAATGAGTGCATCACCTAGATGTGAACTCAGCATTTCTTTGTGATTAACCTTTTTTCCCACCTTTCAATTATTCCAAGGGCCAACACAGTATACATATCCAAATTTGGCCTCACCCCATGGATTCCTTGCTAACAGCTACAGTCAATTACCAATCATGTTGCTTCTTATGTAAGATTGATAAATAGGGGCTATTGTTATCAGTAGGCTATGTAGTATTCAATCCATTGTCTATGTTCGTTATTTTTTGTCCAGTATGGCCGCAGATGTGCACAAATTTGAGTTCACTGATAGTATGAGTGAAATGGGTAGAATTGAAAAGAATTGGAGACAGTCTCATCCGGGTTCGATGGCTTTCATTGGAAGTTCCATTCCATCTTATTGTTTTTATGTTCGTTTGACATTCCTTTCCCATCACTCAGTGAAGTCTTTCTTGCACTGAATCAACACCTTGTCCCTCTTCAACAACCCAAGCATTCCCTCTCAGTGGCATAGCAAGATTGATTTCTTCAATTCCAGCTTTTAATTTGTCCACATCATATGGGTATTGCATGTTGTTTTCCACTGAGCCATATTTGTTTGTGGCATTTCTCTCTTCCTTACCATTTTCTTCTTTCATTGGTATTTACCTTTTCTCCTTTGACACCTCTCACGCACTGTGCATCTCTGTTATAATTCTTCTGTACTCGCATCTCCCATCCAGATAACTGGAATGCAACTTCCTCTTCTACTCCCTTTCTACCCCTGGTGTTGAAACATGTCTAGTTCAGCCTTGTTTTCCCCCCTGTGTTGCACTGTCATGTTTTCCTTGCTCCACAGTAGTTGGTATCTTTGTTTGAATCTAGGAAAGTATAGCAGGGGATGGGTTGGCTCATGGGTGAATCCACATTTCAGTTTCACTCAAATGAAATCCACTTGTAATATGGTCAATCCAACCCTTGAGGTCTATAAATAGAATTTAATAGGTAGTAGGGACAATTATTATTGAAGGAGTTGTTTGATGTTACTGATTCAACTGTAAACTATCCCTCTGCTCTGTAATGAAAGCATAATATAATAAAAAATGGTCATGGGCCCCTTTTAAAACTTTCTTGAGTATCGATCTGGTTATATTTTTGCATTATCTCTGGGTTTTTCCTCGGAATGTATTATATATGTTATGCTCTCATTTATTAATTTCTACAAGGAATGATGATGATTTATATTATAATAAAAAATACACAGATGATACAAACTTGCAGAGCCATGAGATTGGTTTCCAAACTATGATGCTCGTCAACAAGAAACCAACATTTACAGTTGTTCTGTTCTCATTTCAAATGTTGGATGCATTCTTATTTCACAATAGAAATTTAATTTATGTATGAAATTAAAACTATACTAGTCTAATTAGGCTTTTGTATGCAAACTTCCAAATTTCATACCTACAGTGTACTTCGATTGGAATTGGTGTGCATTTTTAGTTCTGGCCATGAAAAATTGGAAAATACCATCAATTGTTGTTTTGGATGACTTGGATTTTACTGTAGATCTTACAATTTACAGAAATTAGTACAAGAGTTTGTAGAAAATGTTGGTATGTCTATGTTATAGTGCAATTTATTCAATATAGCATGAAATGATGATCCGTCAATTCATTTGTAGAATATATTTCAAGAATATTTCATATGTCAATTCATTTGTAGAATATATTACGAAGAATATATTTCATCATTTGTACTGGCAGCATGTCATCCTTGAACATAGCACTCTTTGTTTTCTGATATCCATGTTTCAGTGTTCACTTTTGTTCAGCTATTACTTTGATTTTCTTACTCCTCCTCTTGTCCGTTATACCTGGGGAATCTGATCATGTCTCCTACATGACAGATAGGTCTAGTTGTTCTATCTATAAGTTATACGCTGCCTTGGTTCATCTCTGTGTTGTGCTCATTGTTCAAGGACTCTACCCAATGTCTGATCTATAGCCTGATCCCATCTTTGTTATATCTGTTATCTATTGTGTCTCCCTTCTTTTGCCTAGTTCCTAGTCACTCTTGTGATCCGTTGGAGGATCTGTTGCCTTCCTTATCACAGCATGGTTCCGTTTCAGTACTTCCTGATGACAAAGACCTAGAGTTTTGACGATTGTACCTTAGGATTCACTTTCATCATTGGTGAATTCCTTTGCTTCAATTGTCGATTATCACCTATTGATTGACAAACTGTTGAATCATTTCCATGTTTGACTTCAGCTTACCCTTATTCACATGGCTTGGATTGTATTGGTTTTTTGGGATCCTTTATGAAGACCTTAGTTCCTCACCTATGGACTAAGTTGCGCAAGATTATGTTCTATTCATATACACAGCTTCTAGATCTTTGAAGACTCATCATTATTGTATATTGTGGCTTTGATCCACCTTTGTAATATACGTGGTTTTATACCCGTATCATATGATGTAATAAAAAATTGTAAAGGAGCTAGTGTTCCAATAAATTGAACATAGCATCCTCAGATGTAACTTTGTATATGACATTACTATGTATTTGTTTCAGGTACTCTCTCTGCTCCATTGGATTTCTGAGTTCTCCAAAGATTAAAGTTTATAATGTATTTCAGCCATCGTTTCCCTCTGAACTCACACATTAGGGGGCATTTGTTATCCACCTGAATGGCACCTCTCCGTCCGAGTGCCGACATCCCTCACGTTGGCACACAAAAGGACATTTATGGATTGAGGGCTGCCCAAAACACTATAGATGGGCTTATTATGACTTACATTTGGCATCCATCCAGCTGCTTATTTTTACCCTTTAGCTATGTCAAGTCATGTACACGACTCTCTATATATGCAACTCACGTGTTGTACGCGAGTATCGGTTGTTGCATGTCGCGTACAGATGTGTACGCGGGTTACCCTTAGAGCAACTCGTGGGTCATACGCGAGTTGCCAGTATTGATACCTGCGTACATCTACCTTTGACATTAAAAATAAAAACACGTGATTACTTGAGATTAGTTAAGCATTTAACCTTAATCTCCTTAACTGTCTCAACCTCCTCAACCTTCTAAACTGCCTTATTTCACCAAGTATAAATACAGGCCTTGGGGAGGGTGTTAATCACATACACTGGAGAGCAAAGTTACGCTGGTGGAGTTTATACAGAAGTCTTTGGAGCAGTGGAACTCAGAATCCTTTGGTTGCAAAGATGTCCTTGTCTCAGGCGTTGGGTTGTAATCTGAACTCTTTCATTATTGTTAATAAAGAGAATCCTTCTTCCATATGTGTCTTGAATGTATCTTATATATTGTGGTTTGATAAATATTTATGTTTCAGCATTCTGTATATGATTTATCTAACCCGGTTATATATATGTATCATCTTGTATTTGGAAGATTGACTATTGACAGGTGAAGGAGAAGCATCCCTGAAGGATTTGGAGGAGAAGCAGAGCGGAAGAGGACAAGCTAGGATCAACCGTCGTGTATCGGGTGAGTCTTTCCTATCCTCCTATTTCCTTTACTTGCATTCTAGAGTCGATTGCCTGCAAGTTTCTTGAGTATGTTGGTAACCCCAGACCTTCGGTTATAAGGTGTTTATTCCTGTACAACACCTTCAAATTTGAGAAATTTTGGCTTCTCCATCTGGACTTCCATGAGAAACTCAAGGAGTGGTGGGAGAGTTCCCCACCAATCAGAGGCACTCGAATGTATCAATTCCAACAGAAACTTAAACTCCTCAAAGGTCACATCAAGAAATAGAATAAGGAGTCCTTCGGCAATATATTTCAAGCAAAACAGACCTTAGAGAATAAAATCAAGCTAAACCAATCTCAAGGGATGAATAGCGGATTCTCAAAGAAATTGACGATTCAGGAAAAATTACTGCTACAGGAATTCAGTCAAAGAGAACAACAAGAGGAAGTCTACTGGAACCAGAAGGCTAGAGTCAAGTGGCTCCAGGAAGGAGAACGCAATATTAATTTTTTCCACAAAGTGGCCATTCAACATAGACAAGGGAATCCTATGGATAGACTTAAGAGGGAGGATGGGAGTATAGTCGAAACTCAAGAAGAACTAGAAACTACCTTGAACTCTTATTTTGCCAAGCTCCTGTAGGAACCGAACAAAGATAGGGAGAAAGCCCAGAGAGAAGTGTTAAGCCATATACCCAAGCTTATCACGAATGATCATAATCAAATTCTGGGAAAAGCCATTGAGATAACGGAATTAGAGACTGCTATAAAACAAATGGAAAAAGATAAAGCTCTGAGACCAGATGGGTTCACCACTAATTTCTTTCATGCTTGTTGGGACTGGCTGAAGGAAGAAATCTGGGCTTTGGTGGAGGACTCTAGGAAATCATAGAGTATTCTCAAAGCTCTCAACTCTACATTCCCAACTCTCATACCCAAAGAAAGTGGAACAGAGGATCTCGGAAAACTAAAACCTATTGCTCTGTGTAATGTCATCTACAAAATCATTTCTAAGGTAATTGCAAATCGTCTTAAACCCCTCCTTCCTTTCATCATCTCACCGAAATAAGCAGGGTTCGTAGAAGGAAGGAAAATTCTGGATGGCGTCATTCTGGTCCATGAAACTATCCATTCTCTTAAAACTACAAAGACTCCAGGTATGCTCCTAAAACTAGACCTCTCCAAAGCTTATGATAAATTGAATTGACAGTTCTTTGCAGGTATTTCTTAAATCTTTTGGCTTCTCGGAGGAGTGGACAAACTGGGTTATGAATATGGTCTCATCAACATTCTTCTCAATCTTGGTCAATGGCTCCCCCTCAAATCCCTTCAATGCTTCAAGACGCATTAGACAGGGGGATCCTCTATCTCCCTTCCTCTTCATCATTGCGGCGGAAGGATTAGGAAGGATGCTCAAAAGCAAGAGAGCAGCGAACAAATTTAGGGATTATCTCTAACAGCTGGGATGGAACCACAGACCCATCAACAGTTTGTGGATGATAATATGCTTATGGGCCCCTCATCAGTTCACGAGGCTAGGGGAATTAAAGAATGTCTGAATACTTTTTTGGAAGCTAGCGGCCTTGAAATCAACAAGGAAAAATCTCATACTTACTTCTTCAATACCCCGCGGATTACCAAAATAAACATCCTCAGCATCCCGGAGTTCTCGGAAGGCAGCCTCCCCTCAAAGTATCTAGGAGCATCGCTGGCAGAATAGACAATCAAGCAAATATCTTGGAAGGAATTGGTAGACAAAATCAACAAAAAGCTCAATCTATGGACTTACAGAGCCCTCAATTTCTCGAGCAGACTCATCCTAGTAAAATCAGTTCTTCAGGCAATGCCCATTTACCTCTTCTCAGTGCTGGCAGCCCCGAAATCAATTATAAAACAAATCAGGAATATTCAGAGGAACTTCATTTGGGGAGGATCGGAAGGAAATAGAAAGTGGCCTCTTGTGGATTGGCAAACCATATGCACTCCAAAGGCTGTAGGGGGATTGGGGCTCCGAGACCCTCTTGACAATAATAAAGTTATAAGCGCCAAAATTTGGTGGCGATGGGTCAATTATGCGGAGGAGCCATGGGCCAAACTATGTCATTTAAAATACGCCCCCCAATGGACCAAGCAATCCCTGGTTCGCTTCAGAGAAAACCTCCCAGGATCAAGCATTTGGAATATCGCCTAGGAAAACAGAGGATTGGTTCAAAAGCACAGTTTCTGGGAGGTGCGAAATGGTCAAACTGCTCGATTTGGAAGTGAAGCTTTGAACCAGAAACCGGTGATTTCATGCGGGGGCGATTCCCCTTTACTCCGCACCTTCCTCCAGAATCAATCCCATGGAAATGTGACGGACTTTTGGGATACCCGCAACGAGGACCAGCTTTTCAAGATGTGGAAGGAAAGGAGTTGGTGGCAAGCCCAAGCACCTGGGGAAGACATCGAATATTTTATATCGGAGCTCTACTCTAAAAGAATAGCCAAGAACAAGGGTCCAAATAAGCTCAGATGGGGGTATGACAATTCCGATAACTTCAACCCCAAAGAAGCCTTAGGGCTGCTAACAGGGACTCAGAACATGGAGCCTAAAGCCAAATGAGGAAAAATATGGACAGGCCCGATGGTGGCCAAAGGTCTCTGTTTTCTGCTAGCCGGAGATAAAACAATGTATCCTAACATGGGATACCCTGCAAATCAAAGGAATCTATGGACCGTCTAGATGATGCATGTGGGAGGAGAATAATGAAACCATCAACCATCTTCTGGATGAGTGCAAAGTAGCAGACTCAATTTGGGATAAAGGGTGGCAATTTTAAGAAAAAACCACCGTCACAAAGGACAACCAGACTTCACAATCGCAGAATGGCCTATGAACTGTTTTAAAAATATAATGGGAGCTTCTACCTAGCTTCACTTTATGGGAAATATGGAAAACCTGCAATAGACAGACCTTTGAAAACAAATCAAGAAAACAAGGGGAACTATGGAATTCCATAGAAGATCATCTGAAAGAAACCATCACTCTCCATCAGTCAAATGAACAAATTATTCTTTATGATTTAGGGATTGGGGAATTACCTTCCAACAATTCGATCTCTCATTTAGTTCCAGCGTCCATTTCTAGCTCGAACTCCTGGATAGGACCTCCAACTGGCTCCTTCAAACTCAATGTCAATGGAGCGACCAAAGGTAATCCTGGACCCGCTGATTATGCGGGCGCAATAAGGAATTCGAAGGGAGATATTCTCAGTTTATTCTGGGAATCAATAGGCAGCAATACTAAAAATATGGCCGAGCTCGAAGGCCTTATCAATGGTTTGAATTGAGTGGTGCAAACAGGGAAAACTACACTGGTGGTGGAGGGGGACTCTCAGACTATTATCAATATAGCTCGTCGGCTTCAATCGGGTGCTTCAACTTCCCAAGTCTCAAAGAACTAGAGATGGGAGGGTCGTTTAAGCACTCTCAGGAAAACCCTCGCAGGCCAGGAAGTCATTCTGTTCTCGCATGTTAAACGGGAGGGAAACAAGGTGGTGGATGCCCTCACGAACGCAGAAGTGGAAAGCAGCATATCTTTCCATGCAGAGGAAATCGACGACAGAGGAAATCCCCAGACTATTTGGCAACGTTGCTTGAGGTTGGCGGAGGACGATAAGGAAGGCAGTTGTAATCCATACAACTACCTAACTCAATCCATCCCGCAGCATGTGAACGACAGGTGGCATCCATCTTTAATGGGAAGACAGACGGATAGCGTGCTGACATCACGTAGCGAGCCCACGATTATCACGATGGCTAACACATAAAGAAGGGAAATGTCTCGATCGTCAGGTGGGGTCGGTTTGATGCAAGCCTAAACACGCGGCATTGGTACGGAGCACATGGGGGCAGCGAAAGGTTAGATCGACAGCAGGAGAGCCCAGTATCGGGCTTGGCTTCATATCCGAGGGCAGAAACTCTCTGCAAACCGATCCGTGGGAAGGGTGGATGAGAAGGCGAGCATGTAAGATCAAGTGTACAGAGAATACATTTGAGGTGGTAAGAATGGAAAATATGGCGGATATTCGTATTAATTGGCCCCCTGTGAAGCAAAAGGTGGCGAATCACTTGCACACGATGAGAGATCTGATGGAATGGGGGGAAGGGCAGCAAATAATGGCGATCAAGGCCAGAAGCACATGCATAGTTATGGAGCATGTCTTTGGACGAGAGGAATCGGAGGATCAGTGTTCTGTAAATTCGAGTTCTCAGGAAGGTAAGGATCTAAGCAAGGTGTCGATGTTCCTCTTGTTCCCAAGAATTTTTCTGTGTGCAATCACCATGCCGCACTACTGGAGGGCCCGTAATCGGTCGAGAGGAAACAACAAAGGAGAAAGCCACAATGAGGCTTCCCCTAGCTCTATGCATGATTCTATACCATCAAGGGGCGACGATCCTGTGTCAAAACCCTTCAGTTGGGGAGATCAGTATATGGCGGAAACGCCAACTGCTATCGAGGCCTTTATAGCCATTCTGGAAATTGATCTCCTTCGGGAGTTTGAAACCCTGATGGGGCGACCTTTGTTGTCCAACCCCTTTTGGACCACTCTCATCCTTCTGGCCTGGGACATCCAGGCTAAAATTCGGACTACCCAAGGGATCCGTGACGCCCTGGACATCATCCATCGCGGGCAGCAGGAGAGTGTTGTGGTTTCAGACTCCTAGAGCAGATTGCTCAGGACATGCTGAAAAGCCCGAGGAACGTCGCCACCACCCCAAAGAATACCCTGGCCAACTCGCCTATAAGCAACGCTCCAGCTTAGTGCGTAGAACATCACCAAGGCCCTAACCAAGAGGCAAGAAGTTAAGATTGGGATCCCTGGCATTGATCCTTTGTCTTTTTGATGTTCAGATCTATGTCGATTTATGTCTTAAGGTTGTCTATGTTGTGGCTCGCTATGTTATGCTTCAAGGCTCACTTCCCCGACCGTCCGGAGACATCTTTGGATTCCTTCAATGGCAACGGGTTAATAGTAATTTCTGCTTTAAGTCCTTCCTGCTCACCAGCAGGTATAGACACAAGCCCTTGAATACCTGGAGTTTTGGATAAGCTGGAGATGGTCCCTGTTAGTTTCAATTTTGGAATTTGGTGGGAACCAGACCTTTAGGCTCCCGCAGTGTATCAACTTGGTATAAAGCTTATTTCTTTCTCTGTCTGGTTTAGTTAAGATCGATGGGGCAGGCTTTATTAGCCGTGTCTCGGTCTAGACTGGGGTTGTTAACCATGACCTCTTGTAATTCTTCATTTTGTACTGTATTTCTGTACTATAATAGAATTTTTCTACTTACTCATAAATAAAAAGACCTTCAACTTTGTAATGTACTTTTGGGGGGAGTTTGTCCTGTGGTTTTCATGACCTTGCTCATTTCTTATTTCTCCGACTTAATAAAAAATATTAAGTAATCTTTAATGCCTTGCTTTTGTGTTTCCCTGCTATAGACTAGTATTTAATTTCCCATGGCATCCTTCTCTCGGTTGACTTCTTTATGTCTTGAAGAGGAACCTTGTCGAAGGTTCAAAACGTTGTCCTCAAAATCCAATGCAAATTCTCTTGAATATTCAATGGATTACCTTATCAACTGTAGAAGTCTCTAGCAAAACCAATTGTTGTCCCCAACTAAAAGCATAATTCTATAACAAGTAAAACTATGTTTCAGACTTTATACGTTTATGATGTTTCACATGTAACACATTCATTCTTCACTAAAAACAATTGTACTTGTAAAAGTATTTTAGCATATTAATTGCAAAAATACATTATTGGGGTTTTAAAAAGTAATGTTTGTTTTAAAATTTGATGTTTATGTTCTAATAATAAAATCTGATATGCTACTTTACATGTACTTAAAATATTAAGCTTTGTAATGTATGATGGATTTTTATTTATTTTTGCATTGTAGTGTAACTTGGATTTGTTATATTACAATTAAATCAGTTTTTTACAAAATTAAGCCATTCCCACAATAAGTTTTAAAGGAAATGGTATTGTGACAAAAATCCACTTTATGACATTAAACAAACAAACCAAATTTGGATTAAAAAACACTCAATGACCGTTACAACAATATCTTTATCCAACACCACAACCCACAGTTTACAATTTCTAATTTGTTTCCACTTCCTTTTAATTTCAAATTCCACTGCCATGTCGTGTCATTGTTCTAGCAAGAAAAAATCAAAATTTGCATTTCCCACAATTCAAGGCTTTCCCACTAGCTTCCCACAAGCAAGCAGAATTTGCCCTTATTTGTAAAGATATAATCCCCTTACCAGATGAACCAAGACATGTCTCTATGGAAGATCCCAAAATCAAATTACTCACAGTCCATGCAACCCTCAACTGTTAATTACCATTATATGAAAACCAGATTAACCAATACATTGTATATATGGAAGATCCCAAATCAAATGACTAATCTTCCATGCAAATGGAAGATCCCAAATCAAATTGCTCATAATCCATGCATACCTAAACTGTTAATTACAATTATATGAAAACGTGTGTACAAATGTCCCATTCCACTTTCTATGGGCCATGTAAATTTCCAGTCCATTTAAATACATGCTTTCATTATGTTCTATCATGAGTATCCATAAATTACAAAACTAATTCACATATATAACAATATCATATGAAATACAAAATATTCCCCATCTAGAATACCTTTTTTTTCACGAACCCCATCTAGGATACCTACTGCAAGGGAAAATCAATTAACCATCCATGGATGACTCGTTGAAAAAAATTACACATTTGAAAGCACATATTATGTATTTCAAAATGCGCGTTATGGGCAGACGGATAACAGAGAGCTTAGAGAGAGCTTAGATGTCTATTATCTTACATCTTAATGTCTGAGAATATTACCATTGTTTGTGCAAGATCAAGAAATATTAGTTCAGGGTGACATTGTATACTATATTATACTAGATAATATTCAAGAAATTGATGATTTTTATAGTAGTAAAACTAAAAGGTATCCGTTGAATCTAGACACATCACCAATGACGTGTAATATCACTTGTAAACATTTCCCATATCATTGTCCATGCTTTTAGGATGTTCTGGAATACTGAGCATCTCTGACAAATTTCATGAACCGAAATTATTACATAAATTAATGATACAAAATTAATTTCGCCGAAACACAATCCATGTCGAGTATTTGCAGCCACCACCACTATAGGAATCAAAACCCTCAAATCTTGCAGCAGCCTCGAAATAAAAATACATTCCTCAAGTCCTCACAAATATCACTATACAGCGTTTGCCAAAATGCAAATTGTATTTGCGGACTTTGCCTTGTAAATCAGAAATGACTCTACCACCCAATGTAACTAATTATATAGTTACAATGTTATTAAAGTCTGCTAAATAAAAAGGAGCTCACAATGTAGGAAGAATTATTGTTCTGCGCTTTAGGGAAGCAGAGGAATTATTTCACAAATTCAATATGACCTAATGCATGGAATAGACATGTTTGAAGTGCCCCAGGAAATGAAGAACATGGATCTTTACTCATTGTGAACTCTTCCAACATGAAGATGAAATCCTCATACAGCCTTAAAGTACAGAACTGCTGATAACACCAAATCTGCATATGTTTGTAGTTCATGCAAAAAACAACCTTAGAAGCAGGACAGAATATTTCAATCACTTTACAGTGACTAACTGTGATAAACACAACCACTGGTTTTTAACTAGTACATTTAGCAGTGTTCCTTTGTATTTCCCAGTGAACACAATCTATCATTCACAACCCAAGAAATTCCGACCAAACATTGCAGAGTTATGATCTTACATGTGAATATTCAAGAAATGGAGTGATCCTCCCATTAGCTCTTTGCCATTTACATTGCTTCAGCAGGATAATGCTCAAGATTCCGCAAGACTATCCTTGCAAAAACTTTGGCCTGAAGTGGTGCAGTGGCAGCAGCAGCTGCAGCTCTAAGGACTCGTCCTGCTACTGCCTTGTGCAAAAGACTAGCATGATGCATAGCATGCCTTCCACCAGGCATGGTAAACTGAAAAACTCAAGCCAATTAAGAATTGAGACCTAAAGTTAAATACCTATCCCTTTGAATTCTTGTATCTTTGAACATCCAAAAAGCACTTTACAACATGAGGCTTATTCAAATTTCAAATGACTTAAATAACACAAGTGACTGGCTAATTACCTGAAGAAGAGCAAAGGCAGCACAGGACTTTAAAACTGTTGACCCATTCCTCAGCATGACTACAAACCTCCCAACTTCAGCTCCACTGTAAAGCAAAGAAGACTTCAAAGTTGAGAAAAAAGGCCACTCCAACCAGAAATGATGATTATGGTACAAATGTTCAAACAAATTCCAATCTCAGGATTTGGACAGCTATGTCACTTGATTGATTATCAATACAGTGAATAGTCCAATCAATAAAAATGCTAATCACCTGATTACTAAGAAACCGGACACGCTAGTTTTGGGTTACGTGTCCCGTGTCCGCGTGTCGGACACGGACACGCTGACAGAGCGTGTCCAACACGTCTCTGCAGCGTGTCCCATGTTCGGACACTTATGTCCCTTGACTGTCACTACATGTCCCAAAAACAGGACACTCAAACATAAAAAAAAGATGGCAGGGCCCTCTTTAAAAACGTATTTTCACTTGTATTTTGTCATTTGCAAATGTTGGGAGAGCTCAAAGAGTGGTTTTTTTGCAGGTGAAGAAGATTTGAAGGCTTGATTCTGATTTATATTGAATATTTGTAAAAATTTGGAGCTATGTCTATATTTTTAAATTTTAATATATATAATTTTTTTTAAATATATATATATATATGACGTGTCCTACGTGTCCTGATTCCCGGGATCACCGTGTCCGTGTCGGACACTCGAATCCCCATGTCCTGTGTCCCCGTGTCAGGTGACTTGGCCTAATTGTAAAAAAATTCAACCCGACAAAGGTAACATTATTACCTGCACCGCAAGTGCCCAGCTTCATGAATCCTTGCAGCATCTGCAACCTGTGCCAAAGCAGCAGGTGCCCACGATGTAGCAGCAACGGAAAGACTCTGCTGATCTGAAAATGTCTGAACAAAAGCTTCAATATGGCGCATTGCCATACGCCTAGCAGCCTCTAAGCCACCACTCTTTGGAGCACTGTCGCATTGCATTCCAACTTCATCCATCCTAAACACAGTAAGGGAAAACATTACAACCCATTATAGCATGACAAACTAGACTCAAAAAATAAATCAATCACCATCTTTCAATAACAAAAGCGATAGCTTATGAGGTATCAGATTTGTGTGAACAAACACAGGAACATGTGTACATCTGTTTTTGCAACGTCAAGTAATATCAAATTCTATAATGTGTACAAAAAACTTTCATACATAAACTTTATTTGTAACCAGAATTCTTACTGTTATAGATTAGTCCCCCTTCAATCTACAACCCCAACTAATAGAGTGGATAAGCAATTAGCATGCAATGCAGCTTACTCAAACTCCGAGGTAAATACAATCTATCCATCATAATGGGTAGCCGGATTCCCATGCCCACAACCACCACTCCCATCCAACGAGTGTCCAGATGGTCGGCACTATTTAAGGTTCATTGTCATTATCCATGTGGAAAATCACACATTGTCTTGGCTCAGTAATCTCTAGCTCCGGCAAATTAGCATGCCCATCATGGCTCATACTTAATTTATGAAAAATATCAATAATAAATATCATTCCCATTGGGATCCCTTATGCCCCAATATGTGCATTTATCAATTTAAGATTTATAACAGTAAAGATAGTTTCAATGTAAGCGTCATACTTGTTCCCATCATCCATGCATAGAGATAGAGCATCACCTACAAAGGGAGCATTGCACTTGCGCAGGAATCTGAATCAGAAGACCATTGCATTTTAGATGCATTACCTCTTATGAAATCCATGATCATTACTATTGCTTGTTCAGAGACTCTATTGCTTCCCTGAGGATTTTCATAAAGTACAAGGACAAGAGATGCATCAGCCTGCACCTTTGTGAGATGCTTCACATCCAGCACAAAACATTCAGAGACACACCTCCCTTCATTGCTAACTAAATACTCATCGCCTCTTACTTTCAGCCTCTTGATGACTCCAAACACAAGAGGCATAAGCAAAACTACAATACCAGGTCTTTCAGGAAGCATAGTCTTTACATCACATGAAGTTCACAATGGTAATCTTGGATGCTGGAAGAGTTAACTATTGACTGTCCCTGGTTCTGTGCTTCTTCCTTGACACCCACCTAATGCGTCCACATCATGATCCAACCTAAGCATACTCCTTGTACTCACCCAGTTATATTCAGCTCTTACAGAAATGCATCTGCACTCCCAATGTGTACTCATTACTGAAACTTGCAGTCCCATTGACCATTGAAATATGAATATTATTATAAATAAATATCCTACTCTATACCCATCACCTCTTACTTTCAGCCTCTTGATGACTCCAAAAACAAAAGGAGGCATAAGGAATACTTCAATACTAGGCCTTTCAGGCAGCATAGTCTTTACATCACATGAAGTTCACAATGGTAACCTTGGATGTTGGAAGAGTCAACTGTTGACTGTGGCCCTGGTTCTGCGCTTCTTCCTTGACACCCACCAAATGCTTCCGCATCATGATCCAAACTAGGCATTTTCCTTGTATTCATCTACTTATAATTAGCTCTTACAGAAATGCATCTGCACTCCCAATGCGTACTCATTGTTGAAACTTTTAGTCCCATTGGCCATTCAAACATGAATATTAATAAATATCCTACACTAAGGCCATGACAATGCATTTAAATATAAAAATCGTCTGAGTTAAGTACAAAGCAATCATAATACTGGATTTATATCCATACCTTCAATTGTATAATTTCTACGGTGCACCTATACCCCTGTCTGGCCAAATTTGCCAAAAAATCTTAGTGTTTCTTCTGAGAGGGGTTTGATACAAACTCGTCATAGAGATGTCTACCATCGATGATATATGAGGAAGTGTGCATTAAATGAACAAAAGAATGCATGGGAAAAATGGTCCTCAAAGTACCATATGCACATCTAGGTAGGGAACCTCAAGTAAGATGTAGGCAGCTGATATTATCTGCCCCCTCTTCGACGTGGGCCTAAGTCAGCATTTAGGCATTAAAATGGCCCCTTATTCTTGAAAGGATCTATTTTCTTTTCACCTCTATTAAGCTGTCTTTTAATGCATCTAAGATGCAAATTGATGCTTCTATTTTCCATTGACATTATGCCAGGGATTATGAGTCTAACCCCTTCAAGAGACTCATTGCCCTCAATAATCAATGAGTCCTACCCATTTCTCTTGGGTAGGATGCCAATTCCTGTAACTTATTCAATTGGATTGATGGACGAATTCTATTAAGTGCTCCTTTGTTACGATTTTAACTATATCATGTACTTGCTCCATTTTGCTCTATTTTGATTATATACTATCAAATCTAAATAGTTCCTTATTTAGGAAATTTAAATTAAAAATTGTATGGATCTCAAGGTGGTGACTGTATTTTGTATGTGACTCCATCTACTTTCTCTAGAGTCCACCACTACCACTTTGGAAGATGTATTGTCATCTTCAAAAATGGTAAACAGCCAATTCCTTGTGGTTAAGAGGACAGCACCAATATCCATTATATATACCTCTCCTAAGACCTTTCAAAAGACCCTCTACCTCAAAAGCAGCCTACAGGTCCCCATTGGTAGTGACAATAATGCCTTGCATAATCATGTTTCCTCTTGTCGCGATCTTCAAGGGTATACCCCTACTTTTGTTTCCTCTCCACATTCCTACGATTTCCTCATACCTCACCTTATCTAAAGGGCAATCCAGAAACTTTGTACCCATAAAGTCACTGATCTTAAAGGGCTGCAATCAGAATCCTTAATTTACATCTTGAACCCATAGCTCACTCTATTGTTGTCCTCTTCAAAAGACTTAATTGCTATAGATTTCCACTCTCCTAGTCCCAAATACCATTCACCCCATTCATAAATTAGGCGTTTCCTCTAAAACCCTAACAATTATGGGCCATCATGATTGGGCAGACCATTGCCAAATTATATACTACAACTATTCATATGAGACTCTCCAAGTGGTTCAAGAGGACAGAATTCTTTGCTAAGGGCTAACCTGGATTGAAGAGGAATTACTAGACATTGGATATATCTTCCTACTTCGTGTGATTGGGCAGAGATCCTCCAAATTCTATTGTTGTTATGCCGACTTTACAAAGGCCTTCAACACTTCTCACATGTACTAACCTTTTCAACTACTCTAAAATATTCCCCAATCTTTTTGTTGTTGTGAGATTCAGTTAACTAGGGTTCCTGGTCAGTGAACCAAGCAGAGTAAGTCCCTAGAAGGTACCCTAGGGCCCCCAACAATCTCCTAGGGTTCTTGGTTTGGGACCAAGCAAGTCGATGCCATGGCAAAGTCCCTAGCATGTGGCTAGGGCCCCTATATGTCTCTAGGGTATCCTCGTCTAGGACTAGGCAGATTCTTGGTCTGGGACCAAACAGATCCTACAAGCTGAGACAAAGACTTCCTGGTCTGGGACCAGGCAGATTTTTGGTATGGGACTAAGTGGTTCTTGCAGGTACATACTTGGTCAGGTAACTAGGTGCATCTTGGTCAAGTTGACCAAGATGATGATGTGTTATGTCCTCTTCTCCTAAATGGTTATTGCTAGGTTGTTTCTCAAGGGACTGGCCACCCCTTGATGATGTCACTACCACTTGACCGTTAGGAGTAGTATGGAGGACCGAAGGATCACATCATCCAGTTTGGACCTTCCTTATACAGTGATGATAAAACTTATAGTTATTGTATGGAACACATGTGGACAATATACCTTGAGAGAGAATATTAAATTCCTTGGTCTTGTGGGTAAAAGGGTTGTTTCCCCACCTTGATGGTACACTTGGAGAAGGGGTCGTCGTACCACCTTGTTCTGACTCATGGTCTTATGCTTTCCCGTTGGTCCTAGCGCCCTTATTGTTTGTGGTACCATGACCCTTTTGCTATGATGGCTTAACCATCTTGTTTTTATTGTTTTTATTTTGTATGACCCTTTGACCTTTTAGTACCCTATCCTAAGTCAACCTAACTTTATTTTATGTTTTGATTTGGTAATTCTCCTAAAACCTAGGAGTGTTTAAGTGACCCTTCTAGAAGGCTTGTCAAGATTATAAATTAAATTCACAACTCCATTCTTGGTGCGCATCTTGACATGAGAAAATTTCAGATCTGATTCTTTGTCTGCTTTAGAGTTTGTTGTTGTTGTTTTTGCTTGACAAGCTAGGGTTACTGCTGATATGTCTTGACGTCTTGGGTTCTTGTTGCTCTTGGAGTGGGTCGTGACTCTCCTACTGCTGTTTTTAGCAGGCTGTGACCTCATTACTCTTGACTGGGCTTATCCGTGACCTCCTTCTTGTTGTTTGTGTGCTTGTGACCATCATTCTCCTCTTTGTGGGCTGCTTCTGCAGACCATTATTCTCTCTTGGACTGCTAACTTGGGCGTCAATTTATCTGGGGCTGCTAAACCTGATTTGTGACCTTTTGTGACTGGGTCGTGACTGTGTATGACCTCCGTGGGCTGGGTCGTGACTGTATAAGCCCTCTAGGGCTGGCCGTAGGCTGAGGTAACCCTTCTTAACTGGGTCATGGACTGTGTTGACCATTCCGATCTGAACCATGACCGTATTGTTGTTATTTGAGCAAGTCGTGACCTCCTTTAGCTGCCCAGACAGAGTCGTGACCTTTTGTTGGTTTCCAGACTTGAGCCGTGACCTTGTTTTGGGCTGATAATCTTGGGTGTGACCTTTTCTGGGCAGATAATCTTGGGTGTGACCTTTTCTGTGCTGTTAAACTCCGACTGAGTTGTGAACTTGTGTTTTAACCACTGAACCAGTTTAGAAAGTGTCTTTGCCTTTATGAAAGTACAGTTGCAGTCTGGGTAAGAGCTTGAAGTTTTCACTTACTATTTTGGACTGGGTTTGGTTAACTATCCGAGGTCTGTTATTATCTATCCTTACCCTACTGCAATCCTTACATCTCTCTCTCGGGTATGTTCACAGTTCCTTAATGACTTGTCTTCAAACGACAAGATCTGATCCAAAGAGAATATCTAAGTATAAGGGAAGGCCTAAGCTAGCATTGGTCCATTTTCTTCATTGATATTGCTTACTAGTTTTGTTCATTAGTTTGTCTTTTATAGTACTGGTATTATTGTTAATTTTTTCTGTACTTTGCAATTGATATCTCAAGGACCAACTTTAACACAGTGATGATCGAGGAGTGTTTATAGTTGAAAGAGATAAAAATTATGTTTTAAATTATTACAGCAGTACTGTTCTAGATCTAGCATTGATTTAGATTTTCGTTTTGTGCATTAAGGTACAATTTTTTTTAAATTTTCTACCTCAAACCCTAATCTAACCCAAATTTCAACAATGTCAACTTTACAAAGGCCTTCAACACTTCTCACATGTACTGACCTTTTCAACTACTCTGAAATATTCCCCAATCTTTTTGTTGTTGTTGTGAGATTCAATTAGATTGTAGTGGGCCACCCTTGCACAACATGTGGCTTCATAGATGGGTACCATTGATGTTAAACAGTGGTGTCCCTTCTCGCCCAGTCGCTTTGCAACCTATATTAAACAGCTTCAAAATTCATCAGATACACCAAGTCCTGATGTGGTAGTGATGACTTCCTCCCTCAAAGACTTGCAAAGACAACCTAATGCCTTAGACCAATTCTGCAGTCCTTCACAGTTAATAGTTAATCTTGATCACTATTCAAAATGAAGCTTTCAAGTAGACTCCTCAAACCTACAATCCTTGATGGCTAATAGATTTGGGGCCCCAATCTTGGTCATATGGAGTGGGCTGAAGTAGAGCATAGTTTGGGTTTCTTGAGACTACTGTCAAGCTTCTTACCTTTCTCCACGGAAAATGATGGTTTAAGAAAACTTCCTCAAGGTGGAATAGATACCCTTTCATGGACCTGTGGCTCCTCTAAGAAATTAGCAAATTCTCGATAGACGGCTCAACAATCCAATTTTCTGAGGTCCATTCATTGTTGCAGACATTAAGAATAAATATTGCTCACCTTTTTCCTTACGGGATTTCTCTCAATCCCCCTTGTCATCTACCTCCCCCTTAAAAAAGAGACACAATTTATGATTAGGAAGGACAATTCAAAAGGATTCACTCGGGTCTTCTAGACAGAGCCACTTAAACCCCTTAAAACCCAACTTGGCCTTTTATTCTAAGCATTTCCTCTAGATCTCTGATAACCTAAGTAGCCATGGTACCCAGGTACGGGTACGGGGACGCCATTTTTTGAAATAGGGTACTTGGGTACGTCGAGGTACTGTAGACATATATATATATATATATATATATTAAAATTAACTTTTCATTGTTCAACAAGTAACACACAATTTGACATTGGTATTGCACCTTAATTCAAATTACATAAAATGATAAATCATATGGACTCATATCTATAATGCTGCAGATCTTGAGCTTGTGAGCTTGAGTTGTTAAAGTATGTTTTGAAGTCCTTCATTATTTACTTACTCGGGCATTTGATGTTCAGTTTGGCTTAGAGTTTGCAGCAAAACATGTGCTTCCTCGCCTTACCCCATTACTGGTTGCACAACAGTTGAACCTTCAACAATTTGCCAGTCACATGCTCTTTGTGAAAGAGATTCTTCGGTATTGATTCCAAGTAGTACATATTAAAACTGTCGATATTTTGCGCAGGTTATGGTTGCAAGGGTATTCTTATATAAGTATGTATACTTACACAAGATTTCAAAAGTGTAGGTCTGTTGATGTACCTTGTTTCCTTTTGCGGGATCAAGATTCAAGTGTGCTTGACTTGCAATTTGTTTAGTTCATAAAAAGTCTTGAATCATCTCTTAGACTCTTAGTTGTGGCTTGTGTGTTACAATTCACAGCTCTTTGTTTCTAGTGTTATGATAGCAAATAGATAATAATATGTCGATAAAGTAAGTTGTTGTGTGCAACCTTACAGGAAAATTGAGGACAAGCGTGGTGTGACTCTTAATGAAGTGAGTCCATTGCCCTTGGATATTGGCTCAACATCTACCATCGGAATAAATGGAACTAATGTTGATTTTAGGGTTGTGGGAGTGGTCCCACCATAGCTAGCTCGTATTCACTTCAAAAAGAAACATATTTTTTTCTAAGTCTGCAAGGTCAAATGCAAGCCTGTAAGCGCGGAGTACCCAAAATTGTGGTACTTGGACTTTTATGAAGTACCAGTACCTGCAGTCCATTAACCAAGTACATGGTACTTGGGTGAAGTACCTGGTACTTCCAGGGTACTCCTAGAGGTACCCGGTACTGGTACGCGTGCCCGAACCCCCGGTACGGGTACCATGGCTACTTAGCTGATAACCTAATATTTGTAAGAAATATTTAAAACACATGGGCAGAGTCTGCAAACAAGTGGTAAATACATACACATATGGAAGGTGAAGAAATGCTTTGTTTTCTCTTAGGAAAGGGCTCATTTTATTACATCATAATCACCATATTATAACATTGTCTTAAAATATCATTAACTTTGGCCTAACATTACACAGAAAATTTTACAAAATAATATTGCACTAATTTGTCTAACACCCCCCCAATGCTTACTCAATTATCAATAATCCCCAACTAGTTTCAAAACTTCTCAATCTTTTTATTGTCATTAGGGGCGTTTTGAAGTAAAAAATGGTCCTCAAGAGTCGAAACAAAAATTGTACCATTAAAATTCACTTTATAAGAACCAATAGGATTCAAGATGATGATGTCAACCATAAGGGTAAATTTTGTAAAAAAAATGGAGGGAAAAAGAAAAAAACTACTTTTTCTTAACGTATTTTTGGCATATCTTCTTATGGGTTCACCCAAATTTCGAGTTTGGGGACTCGTTGGATGCAGAATTTAAATTCTGCATCCAAATCATACCCACACTGCATACTTCTGAGGTACCCACGACACCCAAAAATGAAAATTTCAATATTTTTTTATTGAAATTTTCATTTTTGGGTGCCGTGGGTACCTCAAAAGTATGCAATGTGGGTACCTCAGAAGTATGCAGTGTGGGTATGGGTTGGATGCAGAATTTAAATTCCGCATCCAACGAGTCCCGAACTCGAAATTTGGGTGAACCCATAAAAAGATATGCTAAAAATACGATAAGAAAAAGTAGTTTTTTTCCCCTCCGCTTTTAATCTTATTATTATAACTCTTATTTTATCATTTCCCTTATGAGGCCGATTTTAGACCTTGAAACTCCCCTAATGTTAATGGCTTCATCAAAATCTCTGCTATTTAATATTGTGCCCTGAAAAATAACAATGTTATTTATTTATTTTGCAAATACTCCCTGATGTAGCAATGATGCACTTCTATGATTTTTGTCTTTTTATGACATAATGGATTACATATCATTTTATTACACATCCATTGTCACACTACAAGAATGTTGATTGCATCTGATGCAGCTTCAAATCACTCAAAACCCTATCTAACCAAACTACTTCACAAGTTTCTCTGATTGTTGCTTTATACTATGCTTTCGACGATGCATCTGCGACAAAATTTTGCTCTTTATTTACTCAAGAAATCAGAGCAATTCCAAGGTTGAAAACATAAATTCTCGATAATTTCCTGCCATCAATCAAGTAATCCTAAGCAATCTGCATCTGAAAATCTCAACTTGAATTTTTCTTTTTTTTCTCCACTGAAACTCCAAAAATGCAAAGTTCATTTGATATATCTCAGCACTCTTTTTGTTTCGGTCTAATGCATCATCCAAGGACTATTCAAAATTTTGATGCCAAACCAACTGCAAAACTTATATTTGATCCAGTTGTTGTAAAATGTCCAGCTCCCTAACCATTGATGATACATTGTTTCATACAACCTCTATTGATTTTTGTACCTAGGAAAGTGTTCCCATAGTGATTTTTGCCTAAGTAACTTAAAAGGGGAAAATAACATGACCCTTGCAATTAATGACTTGAGATGAGTTTTAATTTTCACTTTAGAGATTAAAGTGACTTTTTCATAAATTTAAGTGAGGCGAGTGAAATTAATTTTGGTGAGAATTAAATGTGCATTTAATCTCATCCATCCATCTAAATCATTGTGGGCATTTGGATTAGATGGCCATTCAGCTTCCTCATTAATTCCAAAAAGGCAAGGGAAGGCACTAGAGACTCATTCTCTTTTTCCATGAGTTGGAGAGCAGACAAGGAGAAAAATTCAGTGTTACACGAGGACGAGTTTCGGCGTTTCTCGCGTCCCGGGGACTCCGAAACTCCATCCGAAACGTTTCGGGGCGTCCCCCTTTTGGCGAAACTTGGCGAGACGCGAACCGAAACGTTTTGGTGGGTGGCGAAACTTGGCGAAACTTGGGGGAACTTCCTAGTGTCCCGGCTGAAACTCTGAAACTTCGCCGAGACTTGCGGGCATCCCACCCCGAAACTCTGAAAAAAAATTTCTTCTTAATTTAAAAAAAATTAAATAAATCATTAAAACCATTTAATAAAACTTAAAATTTTATTATTTATAAACTTATATATTAAAATTTTAAATTTAAAACATAAAAAAATATTAAAAACTAAATAATAATAAAATTTTAAATTTAAAACATACACAAAATATTAAAAACTAAAATTCTAATTTACAATGTCTAACGTAAAGTATATTATATAATTCTAAACAATCAATGGCCATGAAACAAATACAGTACCATACTATCTAGTATCATTCATTGATTTTTCAATCACTTAAAAGCAATGTTACCAACATTGGCGATAAATCGGCCGATTTCCGAGAAATCGCGATTTTTTCGCCGCACCGAGGTTTACCTAAAAAATCGCCCTCGAATTTTTCCGAGAAATCGCCGATTTTTTGCCGAAAAATCGCGAGTCGATGGAAAAAATCGCCGCATGCGGACAAAGCCGGAAAAAGTCATCTTTAAGTTGGTTTTTTTCATTTTTTTTTCTCATTTTGAGTCAAACAGTCCACTAGGAGATGAGCTAAGAGTTTGAGAGGGCAAGTGAAGAGAGTTTCAAGAGACCAACAACAAATTTAGGCAACATTTTCTTTGCCATCAAGCATCAAATTAAAGATTGGATCTTGCCATTTGGGGTTTTTTCCACAATTAGCACAGCTGAAGGTAAGTAAAATATTTGCCCATCATTTCTCACTTTTCCAAGAGGGATTGTTGTTGATTTACTTTGCCATGTAATTATCTATCTTCAAAAACGATTTTTATAGGGTTTTAAGCATTTTTTTTTCAACTGTTCTGTATTTTTTTGTTGCTTGCATGCCAAAAAACGTTTTGGCATTTTTTATCTTGCCCTAGATTCCTTATAAATCCTCATAAAAATGTCTATGTATTTTTCCTCATCAAATTAATGGTTGAATGCTCAATATTTCTTGGAATTCTTCTTGTGTTTTAAACTTTTACATTTTCATTAATCACATATGCTAAAAAACGTTTTTTTTCTTGCCTCAGGTTCAAACTTCAAAGTATCAAGATTCAAGCTTCATTTTGTCCATAATAACTCCATATACAAGATGCCAAAGGCTTTGGATCCATTTTGGGAGTGGGGCTCACCTATTGACCCGGTCAATCGACAAATTCTCACTTGCAATCTATGTGGGAAAAGAATGACAGGAGGGATAAGTAGGCTGAAATACCACCTTGCTCAAATAGCAGGGCATGATGTGGATCCTTGCAAAGAAACAACTCCGGAAATCATTGCTAAGGCCACACAAGCGATTGAGGGCACTGGGCTAAGGAAACAATACAAGGAGGCTGTGAGGAATCAACTTGCTTCAAGATCCGGGTCTGCAGCAGGAGTAGGGGCTAGTGGGACAAGCCCAGATACCGATACCCACTCCACACAGCAGTCCACATCGCCTTTCATGGTATCTTCAAGATGCAACCCTGGTGGACAACCTTCTATAAGGTCCATGGTGAAAGTAAAGGAAAAAGCAGACGCACACAAACTTATTGGTCGATGCTTGTTATGGAGTGCTATTCCATTTAACTTTGCAAAGAACCCATTTTATGTGTCCATGTTTGAGGCGGCTGCTGTAGTTGGAGCGGGGTTCAAGCCCCCTAGTTATGAGGAGTTGAGAGGGGCCATCCTTCAGGATGAAAAGGCTGATTGCACTCGCAAATTGGAGGAGCTTCAAAGATCATGGGACTTAACAAGATGCAGTGTGATGTCGGATGGTTGGACCGATATGAGGGGTAAGACACTTCTCAACTTCTTGGTTCATTGCCCCAGGGGGACTATGTTCATGAGATCTGTGGATGCATCTAGACATGTCAAAGATGCAGTTTTACTATGTGGCTTGTTGGATGAGTTCATCCAAGAGATTGGGCCGCAGCATGTTGTCCAAGTGATAACGGACAACGCTGC
>LPNX010141776.1:74072-128966 GCA_001517045.1 Pseudotsuga menziesii
AATTATGTGGCTGCTGGTAGGATGCTCATGGCCAGGTATCCTACACTATTATGGACTCTTTGTGCCACCCATTGCCTTGATTTGATCTTAGAGGATTTAGGTAAGATTGATTGGATCAAGGATACTATTGATTCAGCACGGAGCATCACAAAATTCATATATAACCATGCAGCAGTGCTTAGCTTGATGAGAAAGTTCACAGGTGACAAAGAGTTGGTGCGTCCTGCCATCACACGCTTTGCCACTAGCTTTATTTCTCTTCAATCACTCTTGAATTCTATGTGGGACTTGCAGGCGATGTTCTTTTCACCAGAGTGGCGTGCTTTATCATTTAGCACTAGACCAGAGGGGCAAGCCACATTCAGGCTAGTTGCATATGATGAGAGTTTTTGGGGTGCGGTGAAGGAGGTGTGCACCATCACCGAACCTTTGGTAAGGGTTCTCCGCTTGGTTGATGGAGAGAAGCCCGCAATGGGCTACCTATATGAGGCCATGGATAGGGCCAAAGAATCCATCCGTGCTTATTATGAGGACAAGGAAGATCAGGGGCAGGAGAGACAACATATGATATGGGCGGTGATTGATGCGCGATGGAACCACACACTCCATCGCCCCATTCATGCTGCAGGGCTATACCTCAACCCTTCGTATGCTTACTCCTATGGCTTTAGATTTGATGGAGAGGTTATGTCTGGATTCTATGAGTGTGTCCAAAGGATGGTACCTGATGCAGCTGAGCGTACACAGCTTTCCCAAGAGTTGGAAATGTATAAGAGAGCTACAGGATTATTTGGGTTTGATATAGCAATAAATGATGGGACCAACCTGATGCCAAGTAAGCTTCACCTAGTTTCAAACTTTCAACTTTAAAGTTTAAATTTAAAATTTCATTTTCTCTTTCTAATTCTTTGTTTTAAATTTTATTTTTCGTTTCTCATGTTTATTTTATTCATAATTTCATTGTAGATACTTGGTGGGAGAACTATGGTGGTTGTGTACCTATTCTACAGAAGCTTGCCATTCGAGTGCTCAGCCAGACATGTAGCTCTTCTGGTTGCGAGCGCAACTGGAGTGTATTTGAAAAAGTACACTCCAAAAAGCGCAACAGGTTAGAGAATTTCAAATTTTCAAATTCATTATATAATATAAAATTTAAATTATTAAATTCTAATTTATAGATTTATGCCACTTTAATATTTAATATTTATGATCCTCCTCCAGGTTGGATACTCAGGGCCTTAATGATTTGGTCTACATCCACTACAATCTCAGGTTGTGGGTGAAGCAGTATCAGAGAAAAGTTGATGCGAAGGCCATTTCATTGGATGAGATTGACACCATAGCTGCATGGAGGGCAGAGTGTGAGGAGCCTGTTATGGAGGTAGCCCCTGATTGGCTAGAGGATGATCATGCTACTGATAGTGATCATGGTGAGACTCATACAGTCTCAGAGGATTTGGATGAGCATGTTCCAGTTCCAGAGGAGTTTCACACCGATTCTGGGAGTTTGCCACAGTCAGAGCTAGAGGGAGATAGACCTGGTGGTAGCACAGGCACTAGTACTGGTAGAGGAGCAGGAGCTGCAGAACTACCTCCTCGACCTTCTCATTCTTCAGGACATCAGTTTCAGCCACCTTATCCAGTTTCTAGAGGACGTCATTTTGCAGGGTCTTCTTTTAGAGGACGTCAGAGTCCAGTACGAGGCCCACAAGCCTCAAGGGCACCTACTTCTAGTTCTAGAGGAAAGGCCATTTGCACAGCGATTACCTTTTCCCGTAAAAAGGGTAGAGGGAATCAATAGTTTATTTACTTTATTTCATTGTAGATGACTCGTGAGTCATGACGATGATCATGAGATACATTTGTTATATTTTTTATGACTTAAGATGCAAGGACATGATCCTTTTTGTATGTGGGATGTATCTCGATTCTCTAGACATCTTATATATCTTATATATCAGTTTTCTTTCCATATTCATGTAGCAATGTGTTTATTTGATGTTATTGTTGCTTTAGATGTTTAAAAAATTGAAAAAAAAAGAATATTTTTCTATTTTTTAAGTTTGCCGATTTTTTCCCGATGTTTGCCGATGTTTTGCCGAGATATCCCGAAACGATGTTTCCTGGACCCTGCCGATTTTTTCGCCGCGCCGATGTTTGCAACACTGCTTAAAAGTCAAATCTGAAGATTATCAAATATGATGTGCATGTTAATCATAGATTCATATTGATATATAATATATTTATAAATTATTATCAATATAATGATAATCTTGATGAATCTTGTAATGTGTTTGAACTTTCAATTTTGCATTTACATTGCATGATTGTAGATTCCAGAATGATGAATGTTTGTTATTGTTGAGATTTATATTTTTCATATTTTTAAAATTTTTATGACTATCGCATCCCGCCGTCCCCGTTGAATTTCTCTAAAATTTGGGGGTGATCTCCACACGTCCTGAATGTGTGTTTCCCTGAACCTGCGTCCCGCCGTCTCAGAACCTTGGGTGAACATTGGAAAAATTACAGGTTGGGAGAGCAGCTTTGGGCACGATTCCCAAGACTGTACAGCAGCATTATATACTTTTTCATACAGCACGAATTCCAAGGCAAAATTATGGGCGCAAAAATCAAGGTCTGTACAACATTAATTGTTGTTCAATACAACTATGGCACAAATTTCAAGACAGTTTTGGGCATGAATTTCGAGGTAGTCCATACAGTTTTCTGGGCACGAATTTTGAGGCAGTCCATACAGCAGGGAGCACGGAAATCGAGGTCCATACAGTTCGTACAATACAGCAGTGGCATGAAATCGAGGCAGTCCATACCGTCAGTTTGGCACGGTTTTCGAGGCAGCTGGTTGGCAAAAATTTCTAGCTGTAAAATTTATGAATTCAGTGAATTCGCTGAATTTTCATGTGTGACTGTTTTTATTACTGCTCATTTCAAGTTGTAAAATTCTTCATGTGTTTCAGTCAAATTGTTTATGAGAAAAATGAACTAATTTGCAGCTGAAAGTAAATTGGGTTGGGCAATAAACAATGATGGAAATGTTGGCTTGAAACCGGGTTGGGGAATGAGAAAAATTTACATGGTATCAGAGCTTTGTTAGAGAAAGAGTAGAATTAATACAGTGAAAATTTTCCGAATGTCAATGAATTTTTTTGTCAATGGGTAGCACCTTGTTGGGACTTGAATTTGCAATGAAATGGCAACAGGACTTATGTTGGAGGATAGGCTAGACAGGGCTGGGAATTTGTTCCATAGAAAGCCAGATCAGTGTTTATATTGGACGAAAATGAACTTTGGGATGAAGTGGTTCATAGTACACAAGCAAACCCTGTCACAGTTCCTGCTTCCACCGATCCATAAGCACTTCTAGCCTTCAACAAGGACATAAAAGCTAGAAGGATTATTCTAGAAACAGTTAAAGATCATGTTATCCCACACATCTCTAGCAAAACCCATGCATATGAGATGTGGGATGCTTTGACCATCTTGTTTCAAAGCTCAAATGAGAACAGAAAAATGGTGTTGAGGAAAAAATTGAAGAGTATCAAGATGGCCAAGGTTGAGGGAGTGACTTCCTACCTTACTAGGATATCTCAGGTGAGAGATGAGCTTGCAGCACTGGGGGAGGTCGTTTCTGGTACTGAGCTAATGCAGACAACTATGAATGGGGTTGCAAAGCCTTGGGTTGTTTTTGGGGAGGCTATAGTAGCCAAGGAGAACTTGCCTTCTTGGGACAAACTTTGGGATGACTTTGTTCAGGAGGAGACCCGGAGAGGTCTTGTGCAGGGCAGCTCTTCTATCACCAAAACTCTATATCTTTACTTTCCTTCGATACTTGGACCAACAATACCTAACTTTATCTACGAGGGTGGACCTTCAATTTAGATCCCACTCCCTCTAGCCACCCCCAAACCCAGACACAACAAGGTTGATCACATCTCTCTTTCCTATGCTCCTAGATGAAAAGAGTACCAAGACACTGACACACAACAATACCACCTCAATGCACCACTAATAAGAACATTGCAAAGTTGTTGCATCTAATCTTTGGTCAATTCACTCAGCACCAACAAAACATACTAGTATCACAACACAACTCCTATAGTCAATGATATGACTAGAGCTCCCTTTATTCAAACTCAAATGTTAAGAGAGAGAAAATCGTATAGACTCTAGTTCTATTGAATGATCTTCAACCCTCCTCTTCTACAAGAGGTAGCAACAACACCGAGACTTGATAAAACCCCTACCATGTTTCTCACACATGACATTCTCTTCTTGGCCCAAAGGTTGTTTATTCTCTGATTTTGCCTTACTTTCATAGGAGTTTCCCTCACCCTCCCAATTTGTATAGACACATAAGTACTCAAATTCCTCGTTGTCCTTTTTATGGTCATTTGTTGGACAATAATAAACTTTTCTTACTTTGATTTTGCACTAAAGACTTAAATGCTTTGAATTTTGAAAACATATCACCTTTGAATTGAAAGTTCTATATCCAAAGGAAGCGGGAAAAAACACCAATGAATTTGATAAAGTACTCTAGTCCTACAAGAAAACAAGTAACCACAAGTCCACAAATATCACTAAGAATCAACTCAAGAGGTTGAGAAGCTTGCCTCACTTCGTATCTAAAAAAGGACTCAAGTTGGTGTTTCCCAGCACACACCCTTCATAGACACCACAAGGTGGTTCAATCTATCCAAAGTTATCAACGATATGCAAACAGCTCATATGTCACGAAGATCCAAAGATGGTTTGACGCAGGTGTAAATGCCATAGCATGTTGCTATCTTCAACATTGGTTACCATAGGAACAAACCCTTTTCATTCTAGAAAAGGAGTCTACCCCAACTTGTACATATGATTGGATTCATAGTATTTTCCTAAGGCAACTAGTTTACAACCATCATTCATATCAATTACAACCCATCGGCCTAGCCAAAATTTCATTTTTTCATTCTCGTGTGATATAGAAAAGAGAAAAAAGATTTGTTCCAACACCTATAACATGATAGACATCTCCAAACTTGGTAGAAGCAATGATGACAACACCACAACTCAGAATCAATAAGGTTGAGTTATCACCAATACCCATTTTTTCTCATTGTGCTATTGTCAATATTCAAAAAAAGTGTTGATGTTTGGTAACATTAAGCTCATAAATTTAGAAGCCATTTATTGAGTGCAACATTTTTTATATAAATATCATGTGTAGATGTAAACATTTATTTCAATTTCGTATAACAAATAATAATAAAAAGAGATGGCCTCCCAGACTCCAATTTATATATCATAAAAAAGACGTTCAAAAAGGATTAGAAAAATTGTCTTGACTTTTGATGCTAGTATTTTTAACATGCGCTACATGTCATGACACTATTATTTCCATGTGAATGTGATTGTATAGGCACTTTCCAAGCTTGTTCTTAAAAAATGGATTAAATAAAAGTGTTTTGTTAAGGTGTTGATGTATTTCCATAGTAAGCTCCAAATTTAGAAGCAATCTGCTGAATTCCTATTTTTTCTGTAAAATCTTGTGTGCTTAGATGTAAACATTTACTTCAACTTCATATATCAGATCGTAATAAAAAGAAATTGCTTCACAAACTCCAATTTATATAGAATATATAAGCTTTTTAAAAGAGATTACAAAAGTTGTGCTGACTTTTGATGCTAGTATTTTTTATATATAGGAGCTTAACAAGCTTGGTCTCAAAATATGGATTAAACGATTGTCATACTTTTTTTCTTTTGCAAAGGAAAATAATGGGAGAATTGTGATGCTTTAACATGAACACTCCCACATTCAAACCACAAATAAGATCATTTTGTTATTTGCTTCACACCTTAAGACCTTGGATATTATTTTAAAAGAAATATCCTAAACAATGAGTTCTCTAAAAGTCTGAGTAGCTAAACCTTAAAAATAATTATTTATGTAATCAAAGGAATCCCAAGGCCCATTAAATGTTTCCACGGGTAATGGTTAAGACTCTAAATTTTAGAGAAAGGACTATTCAACAAATGTGACAATGAACTAAAATAAAATTTGTGGATAGTGTGCATAACAAAATCAAGAAGATTAAGAGTGGGCAGGACAATGTACAAAATCAACAAACATATAATCTTAAATGCACAAGAGATGGGCAACAAAAAGAGCAAAACATCAAGAATTGAAAATATATAATGCAACATGAAGAATTGAAAATATATAATGCAATGTATATGACACTTGTTATGCAAAGAAGTGCAAAGTCGATGGTGAATGGGACACACTAAAATAATGAAAAAAAAAGAAAAAGAAAATTTAGTAGAGAGAAAGGGAGGAGCACAATTAGACATCGAACAGGATGTAAGCATAAAATGAGGAGCACAATCTATGCAGTAAAAGAGAGGGAAAAAAAATAGGGAAAGAGATGGAAGGGATTGTAATAATACTTAAATTTATTATTCCTTTTCCATGTTTTCTCCTTTTTAAATATATTCCATTACTTTTCTTTGGAAACAAAAGTGAGTACATCATATAAATTACATCACTTGGGAGAAACCTCAATGTGCACCACTGCACACTAGATCTCCCTACATAGGTGAGGAGAGCTAGCATCTCAACCTTTACACCAATGTCAGGAGAGTATATTTTTCTCAAAATAACCCATTCTTGTCGACATCTGGATAGCTAGATCTGATCTTAAAGTTTTGATTTCCTCCAGATAAAGCAGTGTAGCATCAACATTAAATGTTGCTCCACATCGCCTCTTCAACAAATAGGAGATGAAATTCAATCTTATATGACTCTACCTGCTTGTCTAACCATCCATTTGTCTGCAAATATGACCTGTTTCCACTGAAGGATGGCAATAAAAAGAATGGAATACTATGCTATGACACATTCCAGAAAGGTTCACACTACTTTGGCTCTTTCACCCCTTTCCTGTTTCCACTTCTTTTGTTTGCTAAATACACCCATGCATATATTTCTACTACACCACTTTTTTCATCCTTCCTTCTTATCCATTTCCTTCTTTTCTTTTTTAAATTTATCCTTTTTTCTTTTTTCTTCAACCTCTAAAATGGCAGAGCAAACACAGATATGAATTTGGCAGGCTCAAAGGTGATGTACAGGATAATTTGGATCAATGTCAGTAAACTTTAAAAGCACATCTACTGTACTGAATGGTAGCTATTGGGATGTGTAAGTCATCATATACAATGACATAGCCATGAAACCAAATGTTGAAAAAAATATATAATGTGCAATACAAAAGTGAATGATAAAAAAAGCAAGGGGCATATAGACATCATCATGCCCTTCACTCTGTAATCAGAGACTGAGAACATGGGCCATTCTTTTATATTATTATTAATATATAATTGATCATTGATAGAACAATTATATATTTAGAGGGAACATAACATAGTCTTTAACTAGATGAAGGTAACTGTACTATCATATCCATAGTCTCACTTGAACATGATGTTCACGGCTCTTTTTATTTCAGTTACTTTAACTTATAATCGACAGTTTTCAAGATTCAAACAAAGAGGATGATGGCAGAGGGATTCCACTGGAAATACCTCAAATGAGTTGTGTCTTCTTATAAGTTCCTACTAGAAGGCATCTAGGAAACACATCGTTAAATGTCCAAATTACAGCTATGGTAACTAAATTATACAAAAGTGATACTTGTTTTAATTTGTTTCCTGAGCCAAAAGAAAACTCACCTTCCAGCTTACAAAATCTGAAATTCACACCCCAAAATAAAAAGAACTTGGGATAGTTGTCACAAACGAAAATTTCTCAAATGCTCCAACCACTCCACCTTGATGTTCTATTATATCTCAACTTTTACGTGTCCCGCTAAATTTTATAGATATTGAAACCCCTTTCTCTCTCCAAACATTGAAAGTTTGCTATAAGAAAAGTGCATATCTTGAGTAATTATTGTGGATATGTAGGAAGATTTGATGATAGTAGGCACTAGTTAGCAATAAGGTATAAGACATCAAAAGTTTGTCAAAAACAGAAATTAATTCTGTATATGCCAACTGAGGACACTAAGAAATCAGAAATAATGTGCCATTAAACCAAGAGCTCAACTTTGCAATCAAGGATCTGGGACTAAGTCTTGTGTTTGTCTCGGCTATAAAATCAAATCTTTTATGCAATCCACATAAATGCATAGCAGAAATCTCCCCTTGACATATTCAAATTCCCTTTTGTTGATTGTCATAGAATAATCTACCTGGCAATTTACAGATGTGTGTGTGCATGCATTGTTGAGGGAAAGGATTAAAGACAATATGGCTATCGTGAAAACTTCACCTGCCATCAAACATGTAAGCAAGTGCTAAGGCAGCCATGAAGCGTGCCATCTTTGATCCAGACGATGAACAAAGATGCACAAGTGCTGGAACACCTCCCTCTTCAACTATTCGCCAAGCATTTCCTGCATTGAAAGCTAGATTCCACAATGCTCCAGCTGCAGTCTCGTGCACATCCTAGAATCAGAATATTCATGGTCATTATGTAGCATTTTCATCCTAGCTACAAAACTATACAGGAGAATCTGCCATTGCACAGCCAAAAAAAATAGCAAATACACTAATGAAAATGCATTTAGAGGCTGACATAATCATTCAGAAATTAGAATGTTTAATAGAACAGAGAAAGAAGACGAAAAAAGCAAATAATATTTCTGAATGTTCCAAGTTCCAACAGATCATCTTATCTAACACACTTCATTTGGAAAAAAGATTCCAAGTCCCAACATTTGCATATTTAAATTTTTGGATCACATATAACCAGCTAGATGCTAGAAATTCCAGGGCATACAATATGCAGTCCTGTGTCATTATCTAGAACACTTAATTTTCAAAAAGATTCTGACATTTGAGTCTAAATTGCAACTAGCTAGCTGGAGGCTAGACATTACAACTATCCAAAGGAAAACAAAGATTTTACCCTGCAGTGTTCTGTCCAAGTTAATTGTCATGACCAAGTAGACTCTAATATACCAAGGTATATTACTAAAATATATATAATATATCATACGTATATAAATGCATTATATAAAACATAATTATATTCAAAAGGTCAACTCTTCACGTGACTTTCCCTTTCAAGTACTATTTATACAATTCACCTTTTTATTGTATCAGATCACCACATCCATATCAACCATGCACTCTTATGTATATAGTCTTTTGACAATAAATTTAAGTCTTTGTACTCTTTTAATGAATGCTTTGTTAATGTACCATTTGGTCCATACCAGGTGGAAATAAAAGCAGCAATATAATGACCTAGCAAAAGCATAGTTCATTAACTGAATATCCAACATAAGAACAATGAATTGAAATCCATATAGGATAATAATTGATAAATAGTTAATGAGATATAAGAGATAGACGATACAATGAGTATTGTGAACTTTACTTATATGAGTTGAATAATCACAAAGGTCAATGGTTATGTCCCTTAGTTAGGCTATAATTATTATTATTATATTCATTGCATTGCCTCTTCCTTCAAAGATGCTTTGTCCTCGAAGCATTTTATCAAAAAAATTATGTATTTGTTCTGGCCTGCACTGCCATTTCATAATTCTTTATTCTGAAAGTTGTGATGGTTAAAGATACACAATATGATCTTCAAAGCGCTAAGCACTATGTTGTTGGGAGCGGGGAGCGGAGTGGAGCGAAAAGCGAAATTTTCAAAAGCTCCCGTTTTGGGAGCATTTCGGGAGAGTTTTTTGTATAGTATATTATTAATATATTTTGATGGATTTATATCTAAAAAACATGTAGGATGTTGAATTAGCTATAAAATACATGGATTAAAAGTTAAAACATATAACATCAATCATCTAGTAGTTATAACTTATAACATTATCACCAAATGATCAACCATAAAAACTTTTGTAGGAGCTTGGCAAAGAAGGGAGGTAACATAACAACGTCTTTAACTGATCAACCTAGTATAGGAGCGTTTAGTATAGGAAATGAAGGGAGCGCCTTGGGAACGTGCTCCCAAAACTGGAAGCGTTTTGGGAGCGAGCTTCGGGAGCAGGAGCGAGGGGGTGGGGATAGCTCCCACGCAACATAGGCTGAGCAGAATTGTCAAATTGTGAAAGGGCCAAACCACCCTAATTTGATCCACCATGGAACTGTGCATTTATAGGGAACCTGGTTAAAAGATATTTCCTTATCATACTTGCATTGTATTCTTAGTTCATTTTTTGTTTTATGTCTTCTTCATGCAGTTGTGTCTCTGTTGATCATTGAATCTGTATTAGTAAAAACACTTGGATTTTCCATCATCTGTACTTCAACTGGATATGCATCCCTTTGAATTTTGATGTTACCCAGATATGTATTGGTTTCCTTGTCCAATGTTTGTGTATTTATGTCTAGCAACTTCTCTATTTCAATTGATTCAGTCATAGTTTCTTTATCGACAAGCAATTCCTTTCTAGTAAATTATTTTAGCTTTTCTTGTTGTGACTTATAGTTCATCAGCTTCTTGATTTGTGCAACCAAACATTAATTATGGTTCTTTAAATGAGAATTTCTTCATATTTCTCAATAATTCCTTGTCAGATTTCTTCTTGAGATCTTTTTTTTTTGTTGACACTCTCATTTTGTTGATGTTTTGCTACTTCATCTTCTAAATTTTTTATTTGCAACTCAAATTTAAGCTGATATTCCCTTTTGCAGTCTTTAGTCAACTACAATTTTGGCAAAGACATTTTGACTTTTTAAGGTCAACAAACACTCAAGCTCCATTGCACAAAATGGACATTTCATACAGAAAGTTGAATTTTTTGTGGAATTCATAGTTCATGGTTTATGTATTCAAGACTTGCTTCTTCAAAAATAAATGGGCATATGAAGTGCAAAGGACCTGCTTTTTCAATGTGTAATTGGGTATACAAAATCTAAAATACCCCTTAAATTCCTTTGATTCCACTGAATAACAATAATAGCTTGAATAGTGCTTTAAAGGTTGAATATCGCACGAGTAAAAGCGATTAGATGGGACTTGGGATTTGATTCAAAATACCTCCCTTTGAATAATTACTACTAGCGGACTTGTAAACACTTCAATATAACTTCTAGACACCTTTCACTAATTATTAAGCTACAACATTATCTAACCCTGTTAGTATTGGGACTTGGGATTTGATTCAAAATACCTCCCTTTGAATAATTACTAATAGCGGACTTGTAAACACTTCAATATAACTTCTAGACACCTTTCACTAATTATTAAGCTACAACATTATCTAACCCTGTTAGTATTTGCTAGCCCATAAATATGTTAATCTTAATATAATACTTACTTTTCATGGATAATTGAATGGATGTTTTACAATGGAATTTGACGCTTCTTCCCATGATACCCAAAGATTAATTTCAAAAGGCATTTTACTGAGGAACAGGATGCCTTATGGTACCCAAAAGGGTGTGTGCCTTATGACCTGATGACAACACAAGGGATAAGCCTCCTAGGGTCCTCCAATACATACCAAGTATCTGTAAGTTCTTTCATTGATGTTGATGAACGATTGTCACAAATCTATTTTTCATCATATTAGAGGATATTGCAAGCTAATTGTGACATAGTGTTGGCTAGCTTTAGCATCGCATCCATTAATATCACGCATTTGCTGATAAAGACTTGAATTGGTAGGTTTTGTTATCTTTTCACAGTTTGAAGGTGTTATGGTATCCATCATAAATGATACCTCTATCATGATATGATAGTAAAGCAAGTAGATCAAAAACCATGACAAGTAGGAGGTAGTGGAAAAGAAAATAAAGATTCCTTCATATAAAGATTTTATTATTTCCTCCATGTCTCCCTTCAGTACCATGTTACCAACAAAGTCAAACTCCTCAAATTGTGGAATGACAGAACACTTTGAAGGGGAAGAATGTGACTAGAACACAATCTTACTCAGTCAAATTTGTAATCTAAGTAAAACAAACTAAATCATGGTCAAACTCATCAAGTCTTGGAGAGTCAAATTTGCAATCTAAGTAAGATTCACTAAATCATGGTCTAACTCATCATGTCTTGGAGAGTTTAACCCCAGGCTACGGGGAATCGCTAGGGTCCCCCACGAATCGCTCCTGATTCACGCTCCGAGAGGAATCGATGAGGACTTGCTCCCAGAATCGCGATTCCTCCTAGGAGCGTTTTTGGGAATCGCAATTCCTAGGAAAAAAAACGCTCCTTGCCATCCCCGGAATCGCCAAGAGAGCAACGCTCCCAGAGTGATTCCTCAACGCTCCCGGGCAAAAAAAAAAAACGCTCCCTCAGCAATTCCGTGCGTTAAGGAATTTTTTTCCATTTTTCTCAATTTTGCAAAAAAAAATTGTTTTTAGTGATTGGATAGGGTTCAATTAGCCTTTATAAACACTATTGGACTCCATTTGGACTCATTCTAGTCTCCATTTGCTTGTTTTCATTTATCTTGCTATGGCTTTGACTGGCTTTGCTAGTTGTTTGAGAGCAAATTTGTAGGAGATTGAAGGGGAAATTGAAAGCTTCTATTTATGAGGGCTTGGAAGGAAGATTGAAGGCTTCCATAGATACATTCAACCATCCTTGAAGAGCTAAAGAGGTAGGAGATTGAAGGGGAGATTGAAAGCTTCTATTTGTGAGGGCTTGGAAGGAAGATTGAAGGCGTCCATAGACATTCAACCATCCTTGAAGAGCTAAAAAGGTAGGCTCTAAAAACCCAATCTTTGTTTGTTTTTGAAAAGACATATTTCACTATGTTAAAATTTTAAATCTTGTATGTGTTTTTTCCTACTCTTTCCAATTTCTTCTTCTCCATCATTTTACTGCAGGCAAGAAGTGATTCTCATATTCTCATATTGAATCAAGAAGCATGTTGGCTATGTGGTTTTTGTTTTTGGTTCTGATTCTTCTCATGATGATGGTGGTGGGAAGTAGATTTGGTGGTGGCAATGATGAGGAGGAAGAGAGAGGGAGTGGCACATACCATGGATAGGAGGAGGAAAAGCGAGAGAAGGAGGAGGAGGAGATTGAGAGTGATGAGGGGCAAAAAAAAAAAAGACACAACACCTTTATGGAAGTATGTGACAAGGCTTGGGGGAGGTAGACGGGGTGGAACCATGAAGTTTGCATGCCTCCATTGTAATAAAACTTACACAGGTTCATATACCCCTGTGAGAAAGCATTTCTGTGGGCTTATGCCGTGTGATCAAGGTAAGGCTACTGGAGTCCAAACCTGTGACAAAGTGTCAGCTAAAAACAGAAACAAATATAGGATGGAAGAAGAGGCCGCTCAAAACAATTCCAAGAGATCAAGAGTCGAATCTGAATCCCCACAGAAAATGTTTAGTAGTGGATTTGGATCATCATCCACCCATGCTAGTGGATTCTCTCCTATGTGAAAAACATTATCAGATTTCCTTGACCTTGGTGGCAGAGATGATGTGGATTCAAAAATTTATAGGTTTCTCTATGCATGTGGTGTGCCATTCAATGTTCTTCACTCACCCTACTAAAATGAAATGGTACAAGCCATCAATGGTGCCCCTAAAGGATACATGAGCCCTGGGTATCACAGAGCTAGAACCGTGGGGCTTGATAGGGAAAGATCCAAAATCAATAGTCCTCTTGGAAAGTTTACAAATGATTGGTCCAACTATGGGGTATCCATTGTATTTGATGGGTGGACAAATGTTAAAGGCAAGCCATTGATAAATATTATTGGTGTGTCTACTAGTGGTTCGATCTTCCTTTCAACTCATGACTACTCAGATTGCTACAAGCCTAGTATGAATATTGCACAACCTTTACTTGAAACCATTCAAACGATTGGGCCATACAATGTCATTCAAGTCATTAGAGATAATGCTGCTAATTGTAAGGCAGCAAGAGCAATCATTGAGGATAAGGCAGCAGGAGCAATCATGGTTGATGTTATCTGTTATACTGTTAGATTTTGTTGATGGAAAATATTATACGTTAAAATTTGAAGGTTGATGTTGTTGATGATTGATCATTTGATGGCAATGTTATAAGTCATAGCTCCTAGATGATTGATGTTATATGTGTATTAAATGGTTATATCTATGTTTTATATAGCTAATGTGGCATAATACATGTTTTTCTAATATATATGCATCAAAATATATTAAAATATGTATTATATAAAAAACGTTCCCAAAACAGAATCTTTTGAAAATTTTGTTTTTCGCTCCCGCTCCCCACTCCCAACAGCGTAGGTTTAACCCAAACTAACCATCTTGGCATGTTTCAAAGTAAAGCTATAACACATTGAAGATTTTTTTGATAGTATAACACATTAAAGTATCCTCCATAACACATTGAAGATCATTTAGATAGTGAGAAGGATGTCATTTTTCCACAACGCATTTGTATGTAGGTTTTCATCCTTTTGAAGTATAGAAAAAAGACATGCTCAAATTTGCTTTTACCTCTAAATAATGTCATGATGAATTCCTAGTTACTGGATGTTGTTCACTTTGCTAGTGCAGGAAAGATGGTAACAAGGTTGAAGACCTTTAAATAAATTTGTGGTTCAGCATTTTTCCACTGTAAAGGAAAAGATCATCAAGATGTAGGAGCACCAAATATGGATGAAATAGAACTACTGATAAAAGAACGCGAACTATGGTTCTTAATGATGCCCTTCAATCTTACCAACGATTCAACTATTAGACACTTTCAAGCCTTTTCCTGCTTGAAATCTATTTAACAAAATCACTACACAAAACTTAAAATATTTTCTGGTCATATACTGTACAAAAGGTTGAGAAAGACATGCACAATTAAATTAGCATCAGGGGTGAACAAGTAAGAGAAACAACAAATAACTTAATAAGGAATAAAGGAATATCTTATTAAATAGTACAACAAGCTTTTTCACAATGGTTATAGAGGGGGGGCTGGGGATTAAGGCTGCCTTGAGGAGGCTGCTCAAAAAGGGGGTCTCAGAGGGAGAAAAATCCTCATTTCCAATGCTCAACATCAAACCAGCATGGTAATTACCTCTGGTAAAAAACTCTTGAAAATGAACTTAGAGGCCAGAAAGGCCCTATGTGAGGTGCCCGGATGATATTTCTCACCCTAAATTGTCGAGGGCTAGCCAGTCCCTCCGAACGGTTGGCTCTTAGGTGACTGATCTCTGCTCAAGATCCTGGTATTATATTTTTACAGGAAATTATGATTGAGGATCTTAAAAAGATTTTCCAAGGCTGGGATTTTGTTTTTATTGACTAGAAAGGAAGCTATGGGGGACTGATAACAGGTTGGAAGGTCTTGGTATTCTTCTTTTCTCGAGGAAACTTGGGAAGAAAATCTTATTTCTCAATGTGTATGGGTCCAATTTAAATAGGTGAGTTTTCTGGTACACTATTTTGCAAAAAAATGTATTTTTCAGGGTCTATAATGGAAGGAGACTTAAACCTGACAATAGGTGCATCGGAAGTTTGGAGACCTGCCTCTCATGTAAATGGACTATCGGAAAAAAATTCTCACAGGCGGGCGGAGGTGGGACTCCTTGACATTACTCCAACCATTCTAACCCCACCTGGCACAACAACTGCATTGAAGAGGCCCACAACACAATGAGGCTAGACAGATTCCTTGTCTCAGAGACCATTCTTGAGAGAAAAATTGCATGCAGATAGTGGCCTTCCCTAGGGGGACTCTAATCACTTGCCTGTCATACTTGACCTGATTAGTGAGGAACCAAAATCCCCAAGCCCTTACAAAATGAACCTCAGGTGGATTAAAGATGATAGATACATACCAGCTACAAAAGAGATCTTAAGTCCATACACGATCAATCCTCTGACCCTGTGGCTGTGCAATTTCTCAATAACCTAAAAAGGGCGAAAAAGGAATCCATTTCCTGGTCAAAGGCAAAAAAGTTAAGAGAGGAAAACTCTTGACAGAGATTGAGGATAATGTGCTCCATCTATACAACAATGAAGGGGTTGACTTTCTCTCTAATCACTCAAAGCAGGAGTTACAATCTCTGGACGCTAAAAGGACCTCCTCAATCAGGTAAAACAATGGAAAGAGCACAGCCCTATGGATGAAAAATGGTGATGAAAATACCAAGTTCTTTCACAGATTTAAAAAATCAGAGAAGCTATATATTCTATCAGGAAGATTGAAAAGCCAAATGGTGAAAAGGTTTATGGTTTTTATGGTATATCTCATGAAGTTCTGAACACTTCAATAATATTTTTAGGGCTAGCGAGAAAACCTCAATAGCCAAAGATCTTAAAGGTGGCTTCTGATTTTCCACAATTTGCCAATGATCAGGTAATAAAGATATTATGGCCAAAGTTAGCCTAAATGAAATTGAATCCATCCTTCATAGCTTTCAAAAAGACACAAGTCCACAGCCTGATTGGTTTCCAGTCGATTCTGGGATGTTTTGATTTATTGGGGAAGGGCCTAACGTGTGTGGTTAATGACTCCAGTCTCAATGGTAATATCCTACCTACATTCAATTCCCCACCTTTCTTCGCCTTATTCCTATCTCTTCTCATCAATTAAGCTCAATCTCTCTTTACAACTGTGTATACAAAATCATTTCAAAAATCATGGCCAAAAGACTAAAGCCAATCCTATCAAACAATATCTTTGAAGAACAATTTGGTTTCCTCAAAGGACATCAAGTCCACGATGTCGTAGGAGTATCCTGGGAAGGTTAACACTCCAATAAGATCAAACAATTTAAGACTATGGCCATACAAGTCATCTTTCCAAAGTTTTTAAGTTTTTAACTTTGTGAAATGGCTCTACTTGCATCTTCTTCTGATCCATCTAAGCTCTTGTGTCCTCTTCATATCCTCTATTATGAGTTGCATTTCTTCAAACTCACTCTCTTCCCTAATCAATGGCCCTGCTTCCCATTTTTTTCAATCTAGAGAGGGGGCTCAGACAAGAATGCCACTTTCCCCCTGCTTTTCCTATTAGTCACAGAAGGTTTAAATAGAATGATAAAAGTTGTCGTCATAAATGGTCTAATCAAAGGCATAAAGATTGCAAACCCCTGCCCTCTAACTTTCCCACTATTTTTTGATCACTTTTTATTCTTTGTTTCTATAGATAGAGGTATCAAAAAGCTCAAAGACGTAATTGAGCTCTTCTATGCAGCTACACATATGCATGTTGACTTTGACAAATATACAATACTACTGTGAGGATTCAAGGATCAAGAGGGCCTTCGTCCTTTAGAACTTCCCATTACCTCAAACAGAGCTTGAATCAGGCATTAAGTACCATGGTTTCTTTCTAAAGGCAAAGAATTACAAAAAACAAGATTGGCAATGGATCATCAGAAAGGTGGAGAACTAGATCAATACGTGGTGCAATCAGTCATTATCACAGTGGGGTCATTTGGTCCCTGTGAAATCTGTTTTGGAGGCCCAATCGATTTATTAGTCAATCCTCTCATAGATACCTTGAGGAGTACTTGAGGAGATTAAAAGGGTTTGATTCAAATTTATTTGGTCTGGTAATCGAGACAAAAGAGGCCTTCCATTGGTTAATTGGAAAATTATAGCTCTATCGAAATCCCTAGGAGACTGGGGCTTAAAATATATACTTTTATTTACAAAGGCATTGGCAGCAAAAAATATGTGGCACTTGTTCAAGTTTGATGGTCCCTAGTTTAGAACTTTAGAGTTACTCAGGAACTATTTCCACCCAGACTCGGTGGATTGATTGCACAATCCAAATGTTTTCATAAAATTTTCAGGATCTTTTTAACCATTAAAATTTCATATGAAATTTGAATGCTTAACTTCATAAAAAGGCCTTTTAAAACACAAATTTCAGCGCTTAATCAAAGCACAAGCAAATAAACAAGTATGCAAACCATAAAATTGTAAACAGCAAATGATAATGGAGTTCACCCCTCCTGGGCTACGTCTCCAAGCCACTTCCAATGAGAAGGTCGATCTCATTAAGTCTTCAAAAGCTTACATACATGAGTTCTGGAAAAACTTCTGAGTTATTTCAGTCAAACTCAGAAACAGACTGCACCACTTTGTTCCTCTAGAAATTCTGAGAAAAATGAGTATAAAGCAATGTTACAAATATCGTGTCGGCTAATATATCGCCGAGGGTCCAAAAAGAAATTATTGGATTTATCGGCGAAAATGTCGGCAAACATCGGCAATATATTGGCAACTTAAAAAAAAACAAAAATATTCTTTCGTTTCAAAAGCAACAAAAACATCAAAAACTTAAAAAAATCTTAATTCAATAATAGTAGTTAAAACTATACAATAATTTCATTTTCAAAACAACCTATCACTATCATTCTTATTAATTGCATTTTCAAAAAAAACCATGACTCCATCTTTTGGTATATAATTAATAAAAATCTAAAACTAATCTTATAATAACGAGCAAAGAAAATTTAATTTTATAACAAAATGTATACTACTATACAATTAAATAAATATGGAAACTTCTAAAAGTAATAATAACAATACCATAACAATATTAAATACCATTTACTAAATACTATATATTTATCAAATTCAAATTTATGATGAATAATATATTAAACGTAACCAATAGCATTTACCAAGTATAATATTATAATATTTAAGAAATATCAAAATTGAATAATCGATATTATATTATAGCTCTTCCAGACTTTTGACCGCCACCTTGCTTTGCCATAACGTCAATCACCATCCCATTCATTACAAAGTTCATCGATCAATACTTCCAAATTTCTTTGACGGCCCACCTACTTCACCTTGGGATCAATCACCATTCTGGACGCCCGCCTACCATCCATTGCATAGTCGAACGGTACTCTGACCTCCACACAGAACGCAGACCTCCGGAGTCCAAACACTACACGCAACAGATTGGAAAAAGGTTAAAAACGCCCAAAAATCGGTTTTTAAACCCTTGACGAACCCTGTGCTACCCTATCGACTCACGATTTTTACTGAAAAAATCACGCATTTATCGCGAAATAATCGTGATTTTTACTAAGGAAAAATCGCCGATGTTTACCCCGATTTTTGCCGATAATATCGCCGAGGAGATCATATCGCCGATATTTGTAACACTGGTATAAAGTCAACCTATCCTTCTTGAGACCTCCTTTGGCATGCACTTCGAGAAAAGCCTTTAGTCGTGCCTGTACGGATCGTACATTTTCTGTACCCTCAACTGCCTCAGGATCTTTGCATAAGTCAAGTGCCAACGCCTCCTTTTCGTGGCTCTAAGTACGGCTTGAATTGGTGTTTTGGGCCCCCAAAGCAACGGGCCATGCACCCCTTTTTGGGCTCTAAATCCCAACAAAAATTAAAAAGAAAATATTTCAATCCTTTACCAAGGATTGGTCCATAGCCCATTGGTAAAGCGTGGATACGAGGGAGCAGAGGTCCTGGGGTCAAACCCACGGGCCTCTCGCCTCTCCCTTTTTAGGTGGTAGCGATGTTATGTGTTGGCATATGTTGGCCCGTGGTGTTGTTGACTCTTGGTTCTCCCATCGGTTCCATGGGTTTGTTGCATTCAATATGGTATATGGTTTGGCCTTTGGTTCTGTCGTCGGTTCTATATTCTTGATGGCATAACATGTTGCGAACACGTTACACTTGGGGTCGAGGGCTAAGTCCTCGGCCAGTCCCTTTTTCAAAACAACAACGCAATAAACTTTAAATAGTAGTGGCAACCATATAGGTTAAGAACCAAATGCAAAGGTCATAGTTAGCCGGATATGGTGGAGACTTTGGCGGAGAGGAGGTCAAGGGTTCGATCCTCCTCGACTACATATATTTTGGTAAATAAACCAACGACGTGCCAACCAAGTTGTCACGTAGCAAGCCCTGCTTGGTCCACATATACGTCTACCTTGCCACTTGTCAATCAACCATTGGTCCAACTCATCTGCCTAGTCACCTTGGAGCTACCACGTGGCCTATTGTAGGGCTGTCGCGTCACTTGTCTACTGACTGTACATGTTGACTGTACACACCATGTGGCATCCTGTGGGTGTGCCATGTGGCCCCTTTTTTTGCCACTTTTACATGTTATTGGTTTCCAGTAAATTCAAAACTCAATAACTTTCACATCCAAGGGCAGGTTTTCGCGAAACGAACGTCACCGTAAAGCTCTCGTCGAGCTCTACATTGTTGTAAGCATCTGTTTGCATTTTGAAGACTTTCATTTTGATCAATCTTGGAGATTCTCCTGGATCATGTCTCATCGATCCAAAAGACTCTATTATCTACTCTCCCTTTTAATCGAAACTAGTTATGTTTCAAGGTTAGAAAAAGATCCTCAATCCAAACTAGACTTGACACATGGATTCGATGCAACAAGAATTCTCAGCTTCCCAACAAAATGACCCTCCACATGCAAACTAGAGACATCTACTCCTTATCTCGGGTGGTGGATCATCTTCACTCCTCTATATGACGCCATGCATGGATGTCGAGCTACATTGATCAAGGATGGGTAAGCCTAGATTTAATGACAAGGATTGGGCTATCTAGGATGACTACATTGATCAATTGCAGGTAAGCCTAGTTAGGATTAAAAATGAGGATGGCTCTCTCCTCTAGACAAGCATCCAAATGGGGTTTACTCCCCTAAAAGAGGATACCACACTCAAAACAAATAGGTGGATCGAGGGCCTACCAAATGGTGGTGGAAACTGATTTGGTGCTTCCATTGTCCTTCCAAAACTTGTATCTTAATATGGCTTCATCTTAAAAATAGGGTCCATACATGTGACATCCTTCAAAAGAGATCCTATGTGAGACCTTGTGATGTAGCCCCTCTAAATCCCAAGAAGAAACAAACTTTCACTTGGCCATGACATTCTCCCTTAATCAAAATGTTTGGGGCCTTCGGTTGAGATTGTTGTTGTTATCAGTTTGAATGGCATATGGGTAGTAGACTCCATCGAGGATGGTCCAAGGACATGATGCAAACATGATTAGAGAAAATACATCCATCTTCTCCCTCCAACAATAGCATGGGGCCTTTGGTAGGCTCAAAGCTCCAAATCTTTGAAGATAAATTGCAGAATCCGCTAGCCATAGCTACTCAGGGCATCAATATTGCAAAAGAGTGCAATGCACAACCATTGGTGGAATCCCCAAAGCTCTAGGATGCAAAGGTGATCGATCAAGGTAATCCCTACGCATAATTTGATGAGGCCTCTCAAGCAAATAATGAACTTGCAAGTATTGGAGGTATTGTTTATAGTTCTCATTCTTTTAGCTTCAAATCTGTCCTTAGCCAAGGAACAAACAACGGTACAGAGATATGGCTTTAAAATTAGTCATAATTTTTTGTTTTAGAGCATGGTCTTACCTCTATTCAAACGTTTGGTGATTCACAATCAGTTGTAAATTGGATCTCTAGTAAGGGTACAAAGTGAGAAACTATAAGCCCCAAGCATTGTTGGATGAGCCCACCCTGTTGTTTAATTCCATCCAAAACGCTATGATCAGAAATATTCTTAAAGATCGTAACCAAGATGCGGATTCTCCCTCAAAGGAAACCTTGCGTTTCCCTAAGGGAACTTGATCTATTTCGTAAATTAACACTTACAGGAGATCGAAGTATCTCCATGTTTCTTTTCTCTAGTTTTCCTTTCATGGTCTCTCTTGTTATGATGAATACAGCATATACATGTATCGTGTCTAGTATATGTGACCATTGTATCACAATTTACCATGAACCATATAAGGCGCACCCATGAGCTATTTTGACCTAATCCAAGACAAACTTGTGCCTAACTAGCCGAACCTGGACAAGGATTATAAACTATGAATGATGAAGTGCATCTGACATATGTAATTTCTTTTTGCAAAACATTAAATTACTATTTTTAGGTGGAGAAAAATAAAAAAGTAAAGTGGTACAACAAGCTTTTGCAACAATGCAACATAGGAATCTACAACAGATTTATGAAAACTTGACTTCCTTAAGTGCAATAAGATCTCCATCGTAGGGAGAGATCTTACAATTGTTGGAGTCTCAACAATCCAATACAAAATTTGAAATGTAACAAATTCATGGTGTTATTGATGACTTTAATAAAATCATATTATACAATTTGTTAATAAATGGTTAGAATAATTAAGCAATATAACTACCGACTTGATGTGCTAAAAGGGTATCCACCTCATTGTGTTCTAAGACTTTTTCAATAATAAAGTATTTCTTCTTATCTTTCATACCTTGTAAAAACCATGCCTCTATAACAAGAATCGAATCTACAGTTCAAATTGATTAAAGTTCAAAGTTATTGGAGTTCATGGACAAAGGTTTTGAAAGGAAATTGTTCTTTGTCAAATTTACACACACAAGAGCGTAGACATGAATGCACATAAGAATGAGAGAGAACATACTACTTAATTGTTATATAATACAATGTCTCATTACATAGTAAAAGAGCAAGTAGTAGTTATGTAACTCCTGGATATCTTTATTAACAAATGATTTCAACACTTTATTATAAAGTCCTTAACTAAGCTTTTATATAATTACTAAAGTACACCTAATTATTATCATTATAAATAATGGCCACATTACATAAAATGGCGTGTTCCAAAACAAAAACAAAATTGGGACAATCAAGATGTTTGTAGCCCAGTGTAGTTTGACTTGGCTAAGAGTCATGAGTCTTTCCAAGTCTTCGCTAGGGTGAGTACTCGTCTAATACTCACCCTTGAAACTAGATATTTGCTAGAGTCATGGGAAACTCACCAAACTAGCCACAAACTTGCCATATTCGCCACAAACTCTCCATATTTTTTGTGCACATATTTACTATATTTTAAGGTTTTTTTGTATATGTCAAGTCTTTTTGAGTCCCAAGCTAGCCAAGTCTTTGTCAAGTCCAAGTATAAAACATTGTCATAGCCCACTCCTAAAAAAAGTCTTCAATCAACAACTAAAGGTGAATTGTATCGAAAAGGTTGGTGGCATATGAATCACATCACTATCTAGTAGCTCCAACCTACCTAAAGTCATTGTGAAAAAAGCGGTGGGCCACACTATGATTGGTGATAAATTTTAACATTTTCTACACTCTCTTGTACAAGGCACCAATCCATCTATAATTAGGATCATTCATCTTAATAATATCATGCATCAAAAGGTTCAATGTGTGAACCGACCAAAATATGTTAGTGTACATATCCTCAATGATATTGAATTTTAATCCAATTTTTGAATCTTCGACAATTATTTCACAATGATATTCTAGGCATTCATTTCATCCCACAGTTTCATTGAATAATTGCACACTTGAAAATATCAACTTAAATTGTAGCCGAAACAAGGATCATAGAAAGATTGCCATGCACAAGAGACACAAAGATTTTACCCTAGGAAACCTAATAGGGAGAAAACTCAACAACTTTTCTTAGAAGAAATCAATCCAATGCAAGTACAATACTATTCATGATGATGAACCCAATCACAATAGAGGTTCTCCCTCCTTCACAAGAAAACCTAGCAACGGTAGCGAATCTTCCAAGACAATAAGAAACCCAAAAATTACTCCTTTGACTTGTAGCAATGCTTGGTTGAAATTGCGCACTAGGAGAGAGAAGATGTGATGTTGTGATGATGAAAATGAAGTGAGTGAACACTTTATTTATATTCTTTAGTTCACTTGACTTCTCCTCAATGGGGTCGACTTGCTCTTTTGGTCTTCATCTTTCATTTTATCTTTAGGCCGACTTGTCTTCTAGCCCTCATTTTCTTCTGGGACTTCTTCAATGGTTTGCCTTTACGTCTTGGTTAATTCTTCATCATAGAAAAGTTGTCCTCGTTGATGTTCATCTCCTCACATGCACTTCTATTCCCACATAGAGCTCTAATGTTGATTTGACCATAATCTAAGAAGTCCCAGACACTTCTTAGAGCCCATGTCAAATACAACATTAGATTAGAGTTTGTGTATTCCTCAAGGAGATAAGATCCCCTATCAAATAAGCAAGTCAACTCACTCTAATCAAAATAGATCACTCCATCATGGAGCACTCCCACAGAGTATGCAATGTGACCTCTAGCCTTATTCACTCTTAGTCAATACACATGACTAATCAAGGCTAAGCATCTCGAGCCTCATACACATAGTCAATACACATGACTAATCAAGGCTACGCCAAGGCCATCCTCCTCTAGCCATTGGTCAATACACATGACCCCTTTGGGAGAATAACTGCAAAATGTTTGCCAAATGTTGAAACCATGGAGAAACATCAACAAATGATTGCTCTTGTTTCCTTACAATCAGCAGCATTATTAGTAATGACTTGAAGGACATTTTATGGCCCAATCTCTTGAATAATTTCAAATAAAGGTTGTACAATATTAATGCCAATCTTGTAGCAATCTAAGTAGACATGGGCTGAAGGGAAGGTTATACCACTAGAAGACACACCAAGATATTTATCAACGGCCTTCCCTTAACAATATTGCATGTATATTCCTAAGTGAAACAATATTGCCAGTAAATTCTAATAGAAAATGTCCTTGTATTTCATGTGTTTGATCAAAACAATACATTACATTTCAAAGGTAACATTCAATTTGTCTTCAACCACAAAATTGATTACATCGTTTTAGTGGGGATTAGTCATTATGATCATGTTAGTATGCCACACTAGGAGAGTTTCAAAATATAGATGCATGTGTATCTTGATGGTTAGGAACAAAAAAACTAGCATGTATTTCCCCTGCAATTGTTCATTGTCCATGTTATCATCATTATTCTCAACTTACAGGAGAATTTACTGCACATTATAGTAATTTCCATCAAAAACAAAAGCAACCCACTCTTAAACATATGAGAGGGCAATCTACAATTATTGCAAGAAAGGACCAAAGGCAATAGCGCAATTGCAACCTTCATCTTAGAATATTTACGCTTTAAAAAACTTCAAGCTTGAAGTACAACTCCAACTTGCATATTTCTTGTTAGTGATGATAACTTTTAATGGGGATTGTATCATCATGTGTGTTTACTTGTCTTTGGACATAATGTCATCATGTCTGTTTTTTTGTATATCATATAATCATTAACCATTGCAAAATACCTCAAGGGATGTTTTGAGTTGGACTGCATTGTGGATATGCTCAACATGACGAAGTCAGCATTAGTCACATTAGCAACTCATTGGTATCTAATAGGTATATTTATATATTTTATACGCCATGCTCAGGCTAGGCACTATGCCTAGAGTTTTAAAGACATTGTCCACGTTACCAAATGTTAAGGTGATGAAAATCCAACTAGAGTTGTAGGGAAGAAGTCTTTCATTTTGTGCACAACCATACAATATTATTATTCCTATAATCTCTGTATGGGCATCAAAGCACTAAGGTAACATGTCTTGCAGTGTAGCTATATCTTGGAGGGGGAATCAAGTATGAGCTATCTTACATTATTCAAGAGACATCATCACTTGGCATTGACTTACAGGTTAGTCTTCTTATAAAGGACTTGTACTTTTAAAAAATGTCAAATTATGCCCCCATCAATTTCAAAGTATGCAAGATATTAAGAATCTATATGGACTCACCCAACCAACAAGAATGACTTCTCTTTTGAGAACTATCTGAATCCAAATGAGAAAAAAATGGCATTTAAAAGGGGCCCAATATAGGGAGTTAAAATTTATACCTAAGACTTTGATTGATTCTGCAGCATGTTGGCTGTTTCTGAATTTCAAGAATACAAATCAGCATCCTCAGCAATCTGAGGATCTCCACTTGAAAGATATGCCATGCACATCATATTGATCCAATTTTTTATATGAACCTCTAAGAAATGATAATCAATGTTGTAAATATCGTTTAGGGGAATATATTGCCATGGCCCAAAAAGAATCTTACTAGAAATATGGGTGGGAGTTGGAAAATGTCGACAAGCGTAAACATGGACCTGGAAAACTCTGAAAAACTCTGAAAATTTGGCAACATAAAAACTTGAAAGAAAATTGGAAATGTAATTGCAACAATAATGCCAATGAAAACTTGCCTTATTTTTCTTATATTTCTCAAAATTTTCAGATTTCTCACAACCCCAGCCTGAAGTCTTCTATTGGTCTACAAATAGCCGACAAATAGAAACTAGACCCTTCATAAAAACGAGTTAACTTACTTCTACATCAGAACGAGCCAACGCAATTAGTGGAGCAACACCTCCTCCTTGCCCAATAGCAATGCTGTAAAGGAAAAACATAAGTCAATGTATGAAAGGTTCATACAAAAACTAAGAGAATTGAGATGCCAGAGAGTCGAACAAACAGTTAAAAGTCAATAGAACCAAACAAAAGAAGCTACAAATCATGTCAATTTTCTAGCAAAAAATATGCGAAGTAAGGACTACAACTAAACATGGCATATACCTTTACATTACACATGGAATATGCACAACTTATCTCCTTAAAATAAGAAAGGAATCATCACCTGAATCAAGCAGTCTCAAAAATAAAATGTTCAAGAAATCTAAATATGCAAGGAAGATGTTCAAACATTAGAAATTATAATCTGACAAACCAGCAACTATGGTAAATGAATTTAGCCTTGTATAAAAAGCAATGATTGGCATCCAAATTTCTAAACCCATATTATAAATCAAAACATTTAAATCATCTGAGCTGCTTCTCATTTATAATTTGTAAGCAGCGAGCATCTATTTAGTTCAGAAAACAAAAGTTTTAACAATGGTAGAGTGAGTATAGACCCATAAAGGAATGGAAAATGATATTCATCATTTAATGTTGAACGTAAAATTATAAAGGTGACACAGAAATTTAATAAATCATTAGATGTTAGTTTGACATGGCCACACTCTCAAACCATTACCTTGTTATTGTTAACTCAATGGCTGGAGACATGCAGATTAAAGCTGTCTTTGACAAGTCACCTCTGGCTGAGACCTCAAAAGTGGAGTTAATCATTGGTCTAGAAAGAGGTTCACCTTCCAAGGCGTCTGGTTGATCGAGAGGTGGTGGTTGTTCGAGAGGCAGCTCTAGATGACGGTAATTTTTGCGTCCATGCATGAAAATGTTGGAGTCTGTTGGAGGTATAGAGATAGATGAGGTCTCGCGCACCATCCCACGGAAGGTAGGCCGGAAGACGCACATGTTCCATGCAAAGGAGAAGGCAAAGAGAGAAATCTCTCAAGGTAGACAACTAAAAATTTCAGGGGTATTTAGGGCAGAGAAACACCAGGAGGGGTTTCCTTCATGAAAATTCTTTCCTTAAACATCCAAGGCCTTGGAGGGCGGGCCAAAATGTTAGCCCTCAAGAAACTGGTGAATTCAAAGAAACTGGATATTATTTTTTTTACAAGAGACAATGGTGCTGGGAATGCTAGCTATAGAAAAGCTGGAAAAACAATTTCAACTTTCCATCCTTTTGGTTTTTTTCTCTTGATGCTCGTGGAAGATCGAGGGGTCTGATTTTGGGGTTTGCGTGATCTTTCTGTATTGACAATTCCTTTGCCGGTCAACTCTTTGGGTGGATGCTTTTAGTTTCGAATTGGGGAGGAGATTCTTTTTCCTTAATATCTATGGTCCGTATGAAGAAAGACTAGAGTTTTAGACCTCCGTATTTGAAAACAGGTGTTATAAGGCTGACAACCTGATAATGGACGGCGATCTAAATGTGACTTTTAAGATGGAGGAGACCTGGGGCGAGTGGGCTTGTGACAATCATTTAGCTGTGGAGCTCAAAGACATGTTTGAACATAATGGGTGGATTGACGTCGAGCTGGTGGAGCCCAAGCCAACTTGGCACAATATACATGCAGGAAAACAAGGTATTTCCAAGAGACTCAATCGTTTCTACATGCATGTTAATTTGATTTCATCCTTAGATCTTTATAGGACTTGGGGTGGGTTCGATTCTATTTTCTGATCACTTCCCAATTTATCTTGAAATTAGTCAACAGGATGAGAAGTTGAGGACTCTCTTTAAATTTTATTCTGGATGTTCAAAAATCCATTCTTTCTTCAAACTTGTAGAAGAAAATTGGAAGCATGTTCAGGGGTGAGAAATGAGTGTATGTTTGCAAATGGCTGATAATCTTATAAATTTGAAGGGCATCGTGAGTGAGTGGAATCAAGGGAGGCATAGGGATAGAGAAGGGAGGCATAGGGATAGAGAAGACAAATTGATGGAAATGGAAAAGCGGCTGGAAGCCCTCTTCTCTTTTGACCCCCTTGTTTTCTCGTCGGAAGTAAGTAGAATGGAGGTGTTTCAGTTGTAGGGAGAGAAACAAAAGATATTAGAGGAGTTGGAAGAGGAATTGAGGCTGAAGAGTAGGGCACTTTGGCTGGAGGTTGGGGATAGGAACACCAAGTTTTTTCAAAGGATGGCAAGCCATCACAGAAATTATAACATTATATGGGAAGTACAAGATCTAGATGGTAAATTGCTCTGAGGCTTTAATCAGTTGGACAATGTGGCAGTCAATCACTTTCAACATCTATATGCAGAACCAAATCAACCTGATATGTTAGCTATGCTACCTGTGATTGAGAAATTTCCTAGAATGCTGAATCCTGAAGAAAATGAGCATTTGTATAAGGAGGTCACGTTGGTGGAACTATTAAGTGTGTTTAAGGCATTTCAAAGAGACAAAAGTCCTGGGCTGGATGAATGGCCACTTGTATTCTTTTTGGACTTCTTCGAGCTAGTGGGGGAGGAATTGAAGAAGGTGGTGTAGGAGGTGAGGTTGTTTGGGAATGTACCAGTGACATTAAATTCTACGTTTTTGACCTTGATTCCTAAGAAGGATAAGCCAGGTTCTTTCGTCGACTTCAGACCTATTTCAATATGTAATGGGGTGTACAAAATCATATCCAAAGTGATTGCAGCGCGACTGAAGGCTTTACTGTCAAAATACATTTCCAAGGAGCGGTTTGGATTTCTAAATGGGTGGTTGATTCATGAAGCGGTGGGGTCGACCCAGTAAGGAATGCACACCATCAAATTGAAGAAGTTTACAGTGGCTGCATTGAAACTAGATTTATCTAAGGCATACGATAAGGCTTCTTGGCTTTTCATCACATTGGTCTTGTTGCAAATTGGATTCAGTTTGGAGTTGACGAATTAGATTATGGGTTGTGTCAACTCACCTCATTATGTAGTTTTAATCAATGCAGCAGGATCAGCATTCTTCAAGTCTTCGAGGGGACTCAAGCAAAAGTGCCTGCTCTCTCCCTATCTTTTTATGTTGGTTATTAAAGGGCTTAGCAGGCTTCTGGAACTTGAAAGGTGCAGACGAAGACTGTCAGGGGTCTCTTTTAATGGTTGAGTTTCACTCACTCATCTTATGTTTGTGGATGATCTATTCGTTTTTTGTTTTCATTCAATGAATGAATGCCAAAGTACGGAGAGTATCTTGGATCTGTTTTGTCGAGCGACTGGGATGGAAATTAATAATGACAATTCAGCACTATACATCTTGGAGGTCTAGATGACGGATAAGAGGTTTTGGAATGCATTCTTCCCATATGCCTGTAAATCGATGGAGAATAGTAAACCTTATCTAGGGTACATCTTAAAACCGAATAAATACATGAAAAGGGACTGGGGTTGGCTTATCAGGAAGGTGGAAGATAGAATCAACATGTGGTGCAACCGTGGTTATCAAGAAGGGGCAGACTTGTGTTGGTTAAATCAATGTTAGAAGCTATCCTGGTACATTGTCTTTTGAAGGAAGATATTCCAGTGGCAGTTTTGCATGCCATTCACAAGCTCTGTTTCAACTTTTTGTGGAGAAATAAAAAGGAGGATCAGGGATATCACTTGGTTAGCTGGAAAGAGCTAACAACACCTAATGTTTTGGGAGGTTGGGGGATGAAGAACATTGTCATGCTTAACAAGGCACTGGAAGAGAATCTTCATCACAAAATACATGGAGCAAGCGACTGTGGTGGATTGGGTGAGAAGAAGAACGAAGCACATTTCCTGGGCCTCCAATCATTGGAGAGCTAGGGTTAAAGCTTTACCTGTATTAGCTCCCTACCTAGCTTGGAATGTGGGATATGGTCAAGCAGCCAGAGTTGGGAGTGATGCGATTCTAGGACTGCCAAGTGAGTTTCAACTGTCGGATGGGTTATTGAATCAATTATAGGTAAGGGGGGCAGCTACACTAGACAAGATCGCTAAGAGGGAGATAACTATGATGTGGAGGAAGGGGTGGCTCTCAGTTGAAGAGCTCGGTCTGTCACGATAATGGAAGGAGCATTGGGAGATATTGTGTGGTCAACTTTGGCAGGGACATATACATATAACAGAGGAATCAAATGTATCAAGTGGAACTATAATCCCCAGGGTGGCATTTATACTGCAAAATTGGGATATTTGTCTATCTGCTTAGTGGATCAGAGGGAAAGATGCTGGTGGTGGAAGGAGATCTAGAAAATCAATGGCCCCCTTTTGAGTTTGGTACATTTTTTGTTGATGCTGCGATACAGAATTCTGACTTAGACCGTTTACAACAGTACAATTTCAATGGTCCAAGGACGTGCCCATTATGCAAATCTTCTGAGGAATCAGTGATGCATTTATTTGTGGATTGTGGATTTAAGCAGGCAGTTTGGCACAAGGCTAGTCGGTTAACATCCTATCCGATTCCCTACATTGGTAATTCGGTGGAGATATGTTTTGAGATATTTTTTCATGCAAAGGAATTAGCGCCATTCAAAGCTCTCCCAATAATCATATCTTGGGGTATATAGCTGGCGCGCAATGAAGCCATCTTTAAGGATCGAGGACAACCTTATCTACAAGTGGTGGCTCAATCGGTGGCAATATTTCAGTCTTTCAAGCCCACTCAGAAGGTAAGAGGTGGAAGATCTCTGGACGCTCCACTTATGGATAAAAGTTCGGCATGGGCGTTCTTTGACAGAGAAAGCCAGGTGGAAAATCATAAGAGTGGTTATGGTTTCAGACTTCATTTGGACAAAGATCATTATTATCAGGGATTTGGAGGCTTAGGGGTCGAAACAAATAACCAGGTTGAGTTCAAGGGATTTCTACTTACTGTGAAAAGCTACTAGATGTGGGATTCAGAGTCTTCAGATTTATGGGGGCCTCTCCGCTAGTTATAAATTATATGCAGGGGAGGACGGAGGTGGAGCACGTTGGCCTGATACATCTAGTGGCTGAGTTGAAAAGGATTTGTGATTCTTTCCAGCTATTGCAATTCAGCCATACATATAATGAGCTTAACGAGGAAGCAGATGCCCTGTCTAAACAGTGACTCTTGCTCCATTTAGGGGCCTTGCACCTAGAGGAATTCCAAGGGGGTACATTAGTGGATCCGCAGCTACTAACAGAAGCAGACATTATTTGAGCTGGAAGTTTGTGAGAGCGATTTAAATTATGTTAACATGGTATGCGATACTATGAGAAAGGAATGTGAACATTTGATAGTCACATTTTGTAGGTCAGTTGAAAAACTATTTCTTGCAAAGCACTGAAGATTGTATTTCTGGTCATAAATGAATGAAAATACGTTTTTTTTCTTGGAAAAAAATTATTTCAAGGTTAAATCATCTAGAGTTCAATCTTAGTTGATCTTAGTGTTAGTATTGATCCAAAGAGGAACAAAAATGATATCCAGCATTTAATGTTAAATATAAAATTATAGAGGCTACACAAATTTAATAAATCACTAGATAGTAGTTCGACAAGGCAGTTCTCTTAAACCATCACCAACTATTGTTTTCCCCTCAATGAAGAAGCGAAACAATTGAGTTTTTGAAACCCTAAATTTTTTGAAATGTATTGTTTTGTCTCTCTTCACTCATTTAGTAGAACCAATCTAGCAAAGGTGTTTTACAGCATGTTTCCTTGAATTCGAATTATTAGATAAATTTATGGTGTTTGTTCAGAAGAATTAACAATTTGGGGTGTTTGGTTTAAGTTCCAAGATAACTTGTTGGGTAATAAAAACATGCATTCATATTTTGAAGCCTTCCTATATACAAGCAATCCACATCGAGTTATTTATCTTGTGGAAACGCTGGTGAGGGATAAAGAATTCAATTAGAGATGCAAAGTACTCAAACTTTCAAAGGAACTTCATTTTACTGGAAGCTGTTGCACCTCATAAAAACGCATGCCAAAACATAACTGGTGCGGAAGAAAGAAGTCAATTTTGTTACAGATAATGGTCATATATGATACGAAATGGATCCGAACAAGATTAAGGTATGCAAAGCTTGGTACACAAAAGCAATCCGACAATTAATGAAGGTTAAATAAAAAGAAAAGGGGCATTGCAAGTTTAAAAAACAAAAGAAAAGACAAAAATTATCAAATGAGAAAGAAAAAATGAAAATAGGACAAAATATGGCTGGGAATGGGAAAGAATATGGCATTTGGCTTTCCCATTAACCCATCTCTGCCTATTTATTCTGGTAATTGCACTTAAAAAGGGCTTTTTCTTGCTGGCCAAGAGGGAGGATGCACAAGAAGCCTGAATTGTAATCTGAGATTGTCAAAATGAAGACTAACCAAACATTCAAAGCTAGTTTACTCATTCAGGTTTCAAGGATAAAATCCATGTGTCAATTATGAGTTTTATTATGATTGCTGTGTGACTTCTATGTGATGGAACCTGGTTTTAGCTGCATTTTAATGGATTTCTATGCAAATCTCAGACTGTATTGTTATCAACCCCATGCATAGAATCAATAGTTATCAATCACATGGTTAATTACAACAGCTAGTAGTTAACAATCATCCATTTAATTGTTTAAGTGAGATCTATGGCTGTGACAATTATCTGTTGCCCTTTCTCAGCTCACTTTCCATTCTCATAATCTTGTAATTAGCACCCTCTTATTCAATGGGCATTGGGCAAATTGAGTGGCCTGTATGCTGTCAATGCGGGGTTTTACTGCTATACATGCAGTTTATAATGGTTTCTGCAGGTGAATTAAACAATTGAAACAGCTTTTCCTGGTTAGTGGTTCTTCATAACCCATCGACCCCTGTGGCATAAGGAATTACCATACAGTGATTTCTTGCCAACTCGTAGCAGTGAGTATTCTATGGAATAGAGAACAGGTGTTGGTTCAGGTCTCTAATGTTCTCGAACAGATTCCAATGTTACATTTGAACGCACAGCCAACGTAATACCTCAACTACACCCAAGGATCGTGCTAATATGCTGTTGGCTGACATCTTCTATTTGAAGAACTTCAAAATTTATGAGACAGCAAAATTGAATTTTGTAAATAGCCATACGAGTATCCAGGCAGCTCTTTTCTGTGTGGTTACAAAAGCATGTAAGTTTCCTCCTTAGTAACAATTTCCCGGCAAGCATTGCTTTCTATTTTATCATACTATGTACCAGAGTGCACAGATTACAGAAAGCACATAATTAGACCTCACATTGCCTCGTCTTCCAATTTAGAAATTGGAGTACTGGTGTAACATTTTAGATGGGTTTTGCACAAACAAATGTGTGGTTGATTGATTGATTGATACCATACACAGTGGACTACCTCTTATTGGTACAAATCCAAAGTCCAGACCCACACATATAAACAGAAGCATTTGGTACAGTTATATAGCCAAGCATTCAATGAGGTACCCATGTCCACACATTACACATGTGAGCAACTGGAATTTAATCTTTGACAGAATTTTGCACATAAGAGTTGGAGTGTGTGTCACTCAGTTGATACCTGGACAGAGAGCATTGCGAACATGGAAGAACACAAATCTTGAAGAAGAGAGGCATATCCCTTTAGCGTCTGCTTGCCTGGTGTTTAATAGCATCGGCACTAGTGTCCAAAGTCCCAATTGTAAGTGCACTGCCAACCAGTTGTTTGTGTACAGGTTATAGTAAGAACAGAAGCCTTGTAACCCATTCTGATAACAGAGAACTCAGCACCATACACAGAGCAGAGGCCAGATTTCATTCCAGCGGAGGATCCGTGTTGGTAAGATTGGTAGACTATACATCCCACAATTATGGATCGTATTGGTATCGATGTAGTTTTGAATCATTGATCATGACACAGCTGCCAGTGCTTTGAGAAGAAAGCAGTCCTACCATCGATTAACCACATAAAAGGGAAAAGTTCGAAGAACCACAGGCCATCAATGTGCAGATTCAAGAAGAGAACAGTAAAATGAAGGAGAAGGTCCAAATGTTCGAACAAAAGATTGGTGTATCGAGGTCAGGAAATGTGTCAAAGATTGGTGCATGAAAGTCAGGGTCCTTGGTGGTTCCTTGTAACGCCATTACAGATGATGAAGAAAATTAAAATTTTTGGTAACCCCAACCCGGTTTCAGTTTCAGTCACTGAATATGGTTTAATGCCCAAATCCCATCATGCACGTAGATTTAAAAATTAAAATTTTACTGTAAACTTGAAACACATGAGATATATTTTCAACTTTTCCAACTCTGAAAATTTACGACAGCCCTACTTTTCTTACTCAGAAAAATATACTAGTCAACACATGAAAAATTCTGAAGACTCAGATTTTGACCAAAATGGTCCAGGAAAAACCCCAAAGCGAAAACCTGTTCTTCGAAAAGAGATTTTTACTTTAAGGCAAATTTTACAAATTTAAACAGCAGTACTTATCTCAGCATTTTATCCTCGAAATGTGTGACAAACAATCACTCTATGGTCTGCAGAAATTCCAGAATTTAACACCTCGAAATTTGTGCCCACTGACAGCAGTATGGTCCACACATGCAGCCTCGATTTCTGTGCATTAACTGCCTCAAAATTCATGCTGTAAGGCTGCTGTACCCTCCTCGAAATTTGTACCTCTTGGCTCGATTTTTGTGCCAATAAATGCAGCTGCATGGATCCCTTGGGATTTGTTCCTTCTGCTGGTTTTTCTTCTCCTGGAAAATGTGCCCTTCTCTGAATTTTCCTTCCTTGGAATTGTGCAAGGGTTTCTCACTCTCACTTTTCTCTTGCTCTCTCCTATCCAAAAATTCTCTCTTTGGAATGTAAACAATGAATTAGGTATGCCTTTCCCAAGCTTTTTTGTTTGAGTAACTTCCATCTCCAAATCAATGGCTTAGATTAAAAGCCAACTAAATGAGATCTAGGGCCCATCTCATTTCATCATTAAAAATTACTTATTAAATATTAAATGAGAATTTAATGCACACCCACCTTTTATCCTCGTAAAGTCACTTTAAAATCATTTTAACTCAAACTCGCATTAAAAGGTCACTTTATTAAATAAAGTCATTCTAACCTTTTAAATAGGCTAGGGACCACATTTAAAGTGTCCTTGTCCACCCCAAGGCATAAATCAACAAACACTTCCAAGTAAAATTTCAACAGAAAACACATACAACCATACATTAGGAAGAATTGGCAATTATTTTGGGCATGATAAGTTGAGATTGCACACATATGTTGTCATTCAAATTGACATTCCTACAAAGATGGAGTGATGTGCAAGCACCAGAAAAATTGTTTCAATGTAAGAAGCAACTTATCCTAGCAGAATACGGTAGATGACACTTCCTTTGGTGGATTTCCTTTGTGATGGCATATGTTTGTTGGGATTTCAATGAACAAGAGAAGACCAGAATTCGACTTGGTGCATGTTCGCTGCCAAGATAAATTGCTTCCATGTTTGAGAATGAAAGAGACTTAAATGCTGAAGACTACTCATGAAAAGAAAATCAATCAGAAAACTTTTGTATTGCGGAAACAAGCGAGTCAGAAACAAGAGCCAGAAACAAAAGCCAGAACTAGACCCAGTAGCTAGAGTTGAGAGCCATGTTTCAAAGAAGCAGACAAAAAACATATTGTTCCAAATTTGGTTTCCTTGAAAGCTTTTGAAGACCAAAAAACTTCTGAATGGGGAGGTGTGAATCGAAACGGATCAGAACAAGACAAATGGTTTGTGAATCTCGGTACACAATAGCAATTCGACAATTAATGAAAGCTAACATAAAACAAAAAGGACAAAGCAAGTTTTAAAAAACAAAGAGAAGAAAAGAGAAAAAAATATATTAAATAAGAAAGCAAAATGAAATAAGAAAGATGAGAGTTGGGTATAGGGAATGAAAGCTCGTCTTTTGGCCTTCCCATTACCCAATCTCTGACTATATCTTCTGGTAATTGCACTCACAAATGGATTGTTCTGATGATCAAGAGGGAGGATGCACAAGACTCTTAGACTATACCGCTATTAATTCCTACATAGAATCAATTGCTATCAATCACTAGGTTAATTACAACAGCTTGTAGTTGTAGACCATCCTTTTAATTGTTTAAGTGAGATCTATGGTTCTACTAATAGATCTGTTACACTTTTTCAGCTCAGCAGCCTCTTATTATACAGGCATTGAGCAAAGTGGGTCATATGCTTTCATTGTGGAATATGTTGCTTGTGCATTTTATATTGGTTGTTGTAGGTGAATTAAACAATTGAAATAGTTTTTCCTACTTCCTCATGTTAGTTTTTACAAGATTATAGTAGTATAACTTAATTGCAAATAAACAATAGGATCTCTAGAAGAAAGACAAAGTACAGAAACAAAGAACGCAAGAATTTATCCTGGGAAACCCAATCGGGATAAACCCAACAAACCTTCGTATAGATATAATAGCTCCTAAGAATAGAGAGAAGAAGAAAGAGAGAGAAAATGTCTCTCTAAGATACAACCCCAGAAAACACTCTCCTTGACTGCAGTAGCGCACCTTTTTCTGCTAGAGCAACTTGTTGTGAGTGAATGATAGAATGAGGAGGGGCGCCTCCTATTTATACTGATTTTCCAAGTGAAAAATTACTGGGGCCAACTTGACAATTTGACTGGGGCCGACCAACCTTGGGGAAATACAAAATAATTTATTTTTATTGTTTTCTTGTGTATTCTTTCCCCAGGGCTTACATTGATTCTTTCTAGGGTTTACATGAGTGACTACATCAGTATAATCTCCCATAGGAGGTACAAGGAAATACAATACAATTACAATAAGAATAACTTCTGAAGTTGCACAAATTCCAACAACTCAGAAACCATCAACCCCTGTGGCATAAGGAATTACCATCCAACAATCTTTTCGCAAGTCATGGTTGTGAGTCTCCAAGGGAATAGATTGTAGGAGTTCATTTATGTGTCTAATGTTCTCCAAAAGATTCTTTTGTTGCATTTGAGACCACAGCCAACATTATACCTCAACTACTACCGAGTGATGTTAAAATATTCACATGTGAATCGAATAAGATGTTGAGTGGAGGCAATTAGAATTTATGAGACAACAGAATGGAAGTTGAGAAATAGTTATATGTGAGTTCCCAAGTCACTTATATCTTTGTTTAGATACACAAGCCTATAAGTTTCCTCCTTAATAGCATTTCATTTGGTTGTACTCTTTGAATATGTATGCATTCACATCAATGCTTGGTTAAAGTTAACAAAGAAGGTAAGCATTGTTGTTTCCTTTATCCATGTTCTCACAAATTTTCTCGCAAACAACTAGCAAGCCCACTCAAAACCCTAGCAAAGAGGAATACAAAGAAATAGAATGAGTGCAAATGGAGAAAGTGTTTTAATCCCCTAACAGAACCCTATCCATGGCTAAGAAAACAAAATGGAATCAAATCTCAGTTCCAAAAAAATGAAAAGGAAAAAACATCACACCCTAGAACGGAATCGCTCAAGGAACACAAGGGAATGTTGTTTCCCTTGGGAGCGACCAAGGAGGGGTGATGCCTGATCACTCCCTAGCTATGAAACCGGATTCGTCCAAAAGGGCCTGCGTGTCCCGTGTCCGCGTGTCGGACACGGACACGCTGACAAAACGTGTCCGACACGTATTTGCAGCGTGTCCTGTTTTCAGACACGCGTGTCCGAGGACTGTCAGTGCATGTCCGGAAAACATGACACTTTTTCCACTAAAAAAACGCCCAGAATTGCTTTAAATCAAAAATTTCACTTTCGTTTTATCATTTGCAAGTGTGGAGAGGGTTTTAAAGTGTGTTTGGTGTGCAGGTGAAGAAGATTTGAAGGATTTAAATGTGTAATTACTAATGTTAAATGTGCATTGATTTTGNTATGTGTCCTGATTCTGGGGGTCACCGTGCCCGTGTCGGACACTCGAATCCCCGTGTCGTTCGTGTCCCGTGTCCCCGTGTCAGGTGACTTAGCTCCCTAGAAATACAAGGAGCGTGCTACCTATAATCTCTGCCAGAAAGGACCAATCAGAAAGCACTAGTTCCAAATTTTGACAAATGTATATGTTAAAAACAGCATAAAAAATTGTTTAAGGCTATAAATTGCTTGGGATTTGAAGTTTTTTTGTGCAAGAATTTTCAGTCATGCATGTCTTCACCTTTCTCCACATTTCTATATTAAAATTCAACTAGGAGATGTATTATTGCACTGAAATTTATATGGAGCAAAAAAAATTTCAGTTTGTGGTTTGTTGCAAAATTTCCAACCATATAAAGATGACCAATAAATCTTGAATTGGGAACAAAGAAGTATTTCAAAATCTGAATTTCTGCATCATAGTATTATGCAAATAAGATGTGATTTATGGAATCAAAGGTAACTTCTTGTTGGAGAATGAGGATCACCTTTTTAAGAATCCTATTGAAGACTTCTTATCGACTAAGAATGGGCTACCATGTCCATTTTCAGATTGCATATTTTATACCAGCCCCATTGTAGAGCAAGCATGTGGATCAGTGTAGTCAGACTCGGACTTGGCAAATACTCGGCTGGCTTGGGACTCGACAGACTCGACAACTCGGATAAGACTCGACAAATATGAAAAAAATTAAAAATATAGTATTTTATGTGCACAAAAACATACATAATGACATTTCTAATCCATATAAGTTATAAAAACAACTTTATGCAGAAATTCATTAGATCATCTCATAAAAGTTGATAACACAACATTTGACACTCCATATTTGTATGCAAAATAGTGAAATGAAAAATGATTCCTTGAACACATTCCAAAATAGTACCAAGTTCAAACTTTAAAGTTCAAATATATAACTCAAAACATAACTAGCTGAAAATAAAAAAAGATGGTGTCTCCAAGTCCAAACTCGAGTCTCATGCATGACTACGAGTAGTAGAGCGCCTAGTATATGCCCTACTAGAGCTAGTGCCAACATCAGACTGAAAAATCAACTGTGATGCAGGTGTGTTTGGTGTTTCCGTTACGGAAAATGGTACACCAGAGGGACCCTCAGTCTCTTCATCAAGCCAACTCAAACCAGCAAGAGCTTCATCCTTCACTACCCAATCTGATCCAATAAAATTGGATCCAAATCCTTTGCCCGCAACTATTTTGTGAGCATCCAAAGGTTGTAGTATATGTAGACCAACTTCTCCAACCTCTCATGCTCCAACCTAATGTGCTTTTTGGTGTGGTTGTGCTCAAATACTGACCAATTGCACTCACAACCTGAAGCATTGCAAGGGTGACTCAAGATTATGATGGCGAATTATTGTAGTTATGGTGCCTTGGTGCCACAATCTAAGCACCAGTGGGCTGCTATGAAAAAAAAAAACAAAGATTACGAATTTTGCAATGTCAAACTTGAAGAAAAAAACTAGCAAAATAAAATTTAACGATTTACAATTGAATCTTACATGGCACTTTCTTCTCCCTGAGACATTGTGTTGAGCTAAATCCAAACATGTCAGATGATTCCTTGTACATATCTCGTTGCATACTTGAATCTCTTGACTTGGGTAGGTCCTCTCAATGCATAGCATCATACCTCTCATCACCTCAGGATCTTTTTGAATTTTAAACCCATCGTTATAGAATATGCTCAGATTGAGATATGCCCCTATTGCGTGTCATGGTGAATGTATTTGCCTGTCCCACCTAGAATCAATAATATCCCATATAGGGAGATATTTAAATTCATCCCCCTTATAGAAGGCCTTAATGGCCTCATTGGCATTGTCCATCCCCTCATAAACATATCCCATTGGTGGTTTCTCAGCATCCATGATCCTCAATACTTTCACAAGTGGCTCTGTCATGCTAACAATCTCAGTGACTTCCTCCCATAAACTATCTCTACGGACAGACAAACTCATTTCCATTGCATCTTTTTGTTCTATCTTTATAATGTATCCATTCCCTGCTACTACCATTCATCTCAATGTTGGGTATCCATTAAAAAGGCTTTGGAGAGAGAAAATTTGTTGCAAAACGTGTGACAGCAGAGCGACTAAGCTCACCTTCTGTGTACTCTCTCATAAGGCTCAACACCCAAGCATGGTCATAAATGTATTTGGTTATTTGTTTGGATTCATGAACAACATCTTGCACCCATGCCAACTTCCCAATGTCCTCCAACATCAAATCTATACAATGGGCAACACAAGGGGTCCAAAACATAGTAGGGTATTTTGCACAAAGCAATTTCCCTGCTGCCACATAATTTGCAGCATTGTCCGTGATTAGTTGGACAGCATATTTGACCCCTGCTTCTTCCACAACCTTTGCTAACAATGTAAATATCAGATTTGCATCTTTCACATGTGAAGATGCATCAACGGATTTCAAGAACATGGTTCCTTTAGGACCAGCCACAAGAAAATTTATGATTGTTCTATTCCTCTGATCTGTCCACCCGTCAGACAAGATTGTGCAACCTGTAAACTCCCATGAGCTTTTAATGTTCTCCAATTGTTGCTTGATACAATACAACTCCTCATCTAAATCCTTCCCCCTAAGTGCACTATAAGAGGGGCCTTTGTATCCAAGGTCAGCACCTGCAATAGCATTTATCATGGGCTAATAAAAAGGAGACCTTGCAAGGTTGAATGAGAGGTTGTCATGGTATCAAAACCTCCTCACTTCCATATCTACCTCCTTCCTTTTCCTTTCATTAAAGGTTTCCCAAGGTTGGTTGAGATCTTGGGGAGGTACGGGGGAGGAAGAAAGGAAGGTGATAGTTCGACTTGGTGCAACACTTGATGAGCAACTACCTAGAGGTCCCATTGGAGATCTACCGATTGTTGAAGTTTCAAACCTCAACCTAGATCTTTTGGCATTTTTTTCTTTGATACTTTCGAAAGCAACATGCATTTTCGTTGTGACTTCTTCAAAGCAGCCATCACAAACTACAACATCTTTGCACACAACTCGAGCTAGGTGGTGTTTTAACCTATGTATGCCCCCATACATAGTTGTTGGATAGTAAATGCACTTTACTTTATTGTCTTTCTCTGTGACCACCCAAACACAATGTCCCCATGCTTTATCAAGAGGCCTTCAAGGTCTTCCCTTGGGCGCCATGGATCTGGCAGTGGAAAAAGAATAAATTAAAATGAAATGATATTTTTTATAACAAAAAAATCATAACAAAATTAAATTTAAAACAAAATTAGATGAATTCAAAACAAAATTAAATTTAAAACAAAATTAAATGAATTCAAAACAAAATTAAATTAATTTGGCAGGTTGTGTCTGCTACCATAACAGCCCAGAAACTATGTGTAGAGATTATGCAAAAGATGAATTGAAGGAAAAGAAATTACAAATAATGATGTCAAGATGTTGAAGTTGAAGCCCCTTGATCAAACACTTATTAACTAGGTTAAGAGCTTCCACTGAAGACAAGCAAACAAACTAAAGAAGAGTGCATCAAAGGGAGAACATATAAGGATAGCCATGTTATTTACACATAAGGGAGAACACTTATTTACACATGTTATCTAACAAGGTTAAAATCACAAAATGTTATAAGTAAGGCTATAACTTGTAAGTCACAAAATGTTGGCAATGAGCATAAATAAAGTTGTAATGTGAAGGTGTGAGCATGTAAGGTATTTAACAAGGTTTAAAAAGCCTTTAAATATAGATGAAATCATCTAAAAAGTGCTCCCATCACCAACATTTAAAAAATAAAATTAAAAAAATAACATTCAAAACACATAAAATTAAACCAAAAACAAAAACAAAAAACCTGTTGAACTTGACGTGAACCCATTGAAGTTGAAAACGAACAGAACCCCGCTAAAGTTGAAGTTGAACACTGATGCACTGAACACAAATTGAACCAGTGAACCCTGTTGATGCGTTGAACAAAAACACATGAATTCTATCCTCAATATTGGGCTCAGACTTCGGACACAAACCCGTCGACAGTCGATACTAGATACGAGTTCCCGAGCAAATGGAAAGACGTCGAGGACAGTGGAAAGAGCTCGCGGGCAAATGGAAAGAGCTCGCGGGGCAGTGGAAAGAACTCGCAAGCAAATGGAAAGATGTCGAGGGAAATAGAAAGAGCTCGCGGGCATTCCCTCCAAAACTTTAATCACAGGCCAACTAATCCATTGAGTCAATGGACGCAAGTTTTTTTGCAGCGACCACATACTCGCGAGTCCGACGAGTAATCGCGATATTCAACGCGTTTGACGAGTCCGTGGTGAGTTTGATGAGTCCCAAGTGTGAAGGTTGAGTTTGATGCAAGTAACCGGTTTCCATGCCACTCGGTTGGACTCGTCATACTCAACGAGTATGAGCCGAGTGAGACTACACTGTTGTGGATTATCATGCTCTTTTCAAGAAATATGAACTCCAATTTCTATCTATAAATTGATGTATGCATATGTTCATAATCACTTCATATCTAATGTATCCTTGTTTTGGTTCATTATTGAACACGGGGAGAATTTATAGCATGGACAAAATGCTAAGATGGCGCCATTGGTTGTATGATTTAACCTAGCATATTATTTTTTTCTCTAGTAGAGTTGGTAGTAGAAATAAGCTCTTGAAAGCACTGGAAGAAATAAGTTCAACATTATGAGCATTGCCTTCAATTTGTACTGTGGGCATTATTGGCTTATGGCTCTTTCATTATAATGCCCATTTTGAGCTATGGTTGATGTAATAAGTATGTGGGGTTTAGGGATGCGAATTGAGCCATCCACCCACATGGTCTTTCTTCTTATCACTTCTAGATGGGTCCTTCATAAGTACAACCAGATATTCAAAGCGTTCTCATGCACTTTTCCTTGAGAGTACATGTCCCCAACTTGAAGACATTTGCTACCCCCCATTGTATGAGGATCATGCATGTGATTTTCATCACATCACTTGTGAAATTTTTCACAAGGATCGAGCTTGCAGTTCTTCATGGCTAGATATTTAGAGGGGCAGGGGGTCACTTTTGTTCTGAACTCACATATGGTGTTTTTCCATGGTTGAGTGGTGGCCATGGTGGTTCTCTAGGAGGCTTGGTGTGATTAGTTTTTAGGTCTTCATGGTGATTAACGGTGAAGTATCAAGTGCCTAACGAGTAAAACAACATTGGTAAGACGGTGCACTCCCTCTAATTGATAATTAAAAGGATATACTTGACTAAGAAAGCAAGACATTTAATTAACACTTAACTAATTTATGGAATGGGAACCCATCAACTTAGGGTCTCCCAAAGTTTTGAAGTATTAATAGTTGTACTTTTTAAGTAATGGATTAATTAATGTGTCTAACATTGGGGTTTCTTAGGTTTTCGTGTAATTAAATAAAAACATTGAAGAAATACAACTAATGACACTAATTAACCAAATTACCTAAGGTTTTCCCTTAAGATTGACTTAAAAATCACTTAAAATGTGGGGCACTAGGGACAAGGGTCTCTCGTGCATATTAATTGAAGATTATTAAGGATGAGGGGCTCCTAGACGGAATGCCCTAGGGGATTTGAAGACATTAAACGTAGGAAATACTGTCATGATAAAATTACTAAGGCCTTGTGGGGTACTAGCCTAACTTGGGCTTTAATGGATGATTTTTTATCCACTCACTCATGGAAAATATTATTACACTTTTTGAGGGGCATCCTAACTTTGGCTGCAGTTATCTTTCGACTCGGTGCCCAAAATTTTTCCAACTCAACGATATTAGAAGTTGAGTGCCTGTAGGATTTTCGAAAATGGTTATAATAGAAAATTCATTAAATATCATAGTTGCACGGGTACGCTCCCACAATTTTGGCAACCTATACCCAACGTTTCCCTGCTCCTAGGAGCTTGGGAGCTGGTACAAAACGTCCCCTTTTTTATGGAAGCTTCTTTGGGAATTGGGGAGCTTTTCAGGAGCTTTGTAGGAAATTGCTTTTGCCGCTCCCTTTCTATTGGGAGCTTCTACAAGCTTTTGACCATGTGGAGGCCAAAATCATAAGAAAAGGGTTGAAAATCAATTGAATGATTGAAGTTTATTGTGTTAAGAAAACACCAATAATAAAAATTTCAATCTATCAATAATGCCATTTTTTTATTTTCAAGGTTATATAAATAAAGAGGGCCCACACCTCTTAAATGTTTAGATCCATTCACACTCAAAATATATGTTGCAAATGGATCTTTTACAATACTAAGATATTGAACAACTTTAATTCATATCTCAAAAGATTATAGCTAGCTTACGTTATTCATACTGACTGATATAGCAATTTAGGATCATAAACCATATCAAACTCAAAATACCAAAAAATTTGAAAGTTTGTTAGTTGAACGTAAAACAATCAAGTTCATTCACATTAGAAGTAAGTAGTAGTTACCATCAAAAATGCAAAGGCACCCAAAGACTAAGCACTCTTAGGAGCAATAACATAGATGGAGTTGGAACAAGGAATTAGAAAAATATTGAATCTTATGATTTATGAAGCTATTGGTGCTTCGTACACATATATGCAACCTACCTTTACAAACTCATACAATGAGATTTGTAAAATGTGGACCTAAAGGAGTGAGCAAATTTAAAAAGAATGAATTTCATGACACTACAAGAGGATTAAGAGGATAAAATAGTTTAAGCTATGAAATTAATCAATTATGTTTTTTTAACTTTATATTTTCTAAATATATTTTAAAAGATTAATATATATTATTGCCGCTCCCAACCCTACGTTTCCTGCAAATTTGGGCAAAGCTTCTAGCCGTATCGGATACTCGTGTCCATGTACCCAACGTACCCGCGTTCCAGAAACTTGTGCAACATAGTTAAATATCGAGGTGGCAATTTTAAAACTATCGCCATGAAACCATCGGCGGTTTTTTTACAACTCGATTTAAGGTGTGCCCCACCTTGGATGATTGGGCACTTTAATGATTTTGAAAGAGTATCATTAATAAATACTCATGGTGGGGAACACTTCGCCAATCACTCCAAGGAGGGGGGGTGCCCCCTCTTTCCTTGAACCATTTTGGAGGTGGTTATGGTGGTTGGTAACCAATTGCCTAGTTTATTCATTGTTAAAAATCTCTCATGGAGGTAGTTACGAGTGGATCTAATCAACTCCATTTGCTTATTACTGTTGAATTCTACTAGAGTCTTGTTTAGATGAGAACTCTTATTGTATGATTTCCCTTGGAGAAAAAAGTGGATCTAACCACTAGTTTGTTATTTCTAGAAAAATTACTTGAACAAATAGGGGATCTAGAAAGAGAAATTTTTATTTTAATGTAAAGGAAGTTGAGTTACGCTCTGTATATAAAGACTACCCCTTCCTCATCTATTTTCATGGTCGGATTGTGGGAGAAACCCCTTGGAGCTTAGTTGAATATCCATTGAAACTATTGAACAAATAGTAAAATATTCTTGAGGATAAGAAGATATTTTTCTATTGTCTATTGTTTTTTATTTGATACAAATTATTTCATTGTATACTTCTCTATATCTAGGTTTATGCATGAATTACCCATCAGGGAGAACCATGAACTCCATGGTGATAGTGCTGGTCTGCTCTAGCAAACGCTCACTGCAGATTTCTGGAAATAAGAACAGTACAGGGAAGGAGCCATTGCTTGTACACCTCAAACTTGTATCCATCAGTCTCCTTTATTAGGACCAGGGCTCTCTTTAAGCACTATCAAGACCCCTTTTCCCAATGGAAAAGGCACTAGTCCGATGTCCTTCCATCTACTTCATTTATTGTAATTTGTACCTAAGTAAGCCTATTTTGTAGAAAATACTCTTCTTTTCATCTTGTATTTCAAAGTTTAGTTTCCAGCAATCCTATATAGGGGAGCCCCCCTTGAGCTCGAGGAGAGCAGGCCTTAAGTGCAGAAGGGTTGGTGAGGTGACAGTGGCCCCTCTTAGGTTCATCAAAACAACAGCTTGAGCTTCAGGACTTTATCTCAAACGATGTAAGTTTGGGTGGTAACATGTGTAAAACTCACCAATTGGTGGGAAAAAAGCATTTAAATTTTCAAAAGGTGCTTCACGTTACGCAAGCCTTTGCACCTCCTAAAAAGGCATTTCAACCATGTCTTCAAAAGGTGTAACTGTGATTTTGGATAAGATCCACAATAAAGTCACAAATGCTTCCCTTCACTATGATTAGACAACTAAACTATTGAGGTGACTCCTCAGTAGTCCATCCCAAATATTCTCTCAGCAACTCTTTCCTCAAGGAATATGACCTCAATCATAATGCCAAACAATTAAAATTGCAGCAGATATCCAAAATACTATGCAGTTAATGAAGATGCCAACATGAAGTAAAAATGTGTTAAATGAAAGAAGTGTAAATGTGTGAGTAAAATTTAATTGAGTCCTACTTGTATATTTATACTAGTGAGTCCTTTTCTCTATGTCAACCCAGATCTCTCTTGCAGTACAGAAAATGTGAACTACAGTATGGCCCGCCTCAATATACTACAGCATCACACTGTTATGTTCGAGTCAGCATACTTTTTTAACACAAACACAAGGTAGCCAGGGTGCGTGGATGCAGGAGTGGGTGCACAATTTTTGAAACCTAGGAGCATTGCAGGGTGCATCACTTATGTGTGTGTCTGTGTATATCTGTGTCTATGTATAACTAGTAGTACATGTCTGTGTGTGATAAAAGAAAAAGCTAAATTGTTTTTTCTTACCTTATGAATTTCAGGAAACACCCACCCCCGTTTCCTTTTAATTTACAATTTATAGGAGATAGTACATGCCCTCTTTCTAAGCTTCCCATTACCAAAATGGAACCTATCACATAGGGCATCATCCCACTTAACATGAAGATCGTGGTCAATGCTCCTGTAACAGAGAAGAGTGTCGCTGTAACAGGGGATACAGCGCACATCATGTTGAGATGTCTACCCTTTTGAGAAAACATTCAACACAACCATTTTAGTCGTACTGAGGCCAGTAGTTCCTGAAAATTCAGGATACCTCCTTTCTAGTACTATAGACAGTAAAAAATTCCTCAGTATGATCGGATGTTCCATCGATGCAAAGAATAAGATTATTTCAAATCATAGAACAATTTTGATTATTATCCTATCCACACTATTGTCAAAGCACCCTAGAAGCACAAGAACCGAAGAGAAAACGTAAAGCAATCAATACAAAAAATAGTACATGTTAAGCAAGAAGATTTATCCTCATGACTATGTAAACATATCTACATAATTTCTATCCAATTCTACAAAAGCTGATATTATTTTTTCATCAAAGCAATATCTATACAAGTATATAATTTTCATATATTTGAGTTCATGTGACAGCTCCCATCATAATCATAGTTAGACATAGAATTATTCAGCCATAAGATAGAAACATTCCATAAACAGGAGAACAGGTAGGATAGGGGTAAAGTTTTCAAAAGAAATATACCTATTTGCTTCAGATACAGATAATCCCCACAAGGCACCAGCAGCCCTTTCCTGAAGCCCTTGTGATGCATTGCCACAATTTTGTGCCAGGGTTACCTACAAAGGTAACAAGTTCAAAAAATAATGTTTGTTTAAGATCTATGTTTACATATTAAAATTTGAATAATAAATGGATGAAATAAACGAAAATAGCTGCTAGACGATTCTTCAAATACACACAACTAATCTTCTTTAACTACAAGGAACAGAAACAAGATCATAAACACCAGAAAAATACAGCAATCAAGGGGCTCAATTTGAACAAGCAGAATGATCTCCCCATCTTAGAAACACAAAAAAGTATGCGATCTCACCACAGTAACACAGGCTGTTAGGTGATAGAAATAACTTTTGTCTAACAGACAAAGAACTATCTATTTTCAACACAGTAATGGATTTAGAATAGGATAAACTCATTTTCAACAACCATACTATCCTTCCAAATTTTAAGCCATTCACGTCGTAACCTTTCAATAGATTCCACACACTCATTCAATCTCTTCAACATGTGACAACACTAGTGCCCTAAATATCACAAAGAACCCTGTTATACACTCAAAAATAAAGCATATCCCAATCAAGTATATTTTTCTAAAGGGAAAAGGTTACAGAACAAACTATCAAGTTGGAATATGTTGCTACCAAGGAACAAATTGCAAATATCTTTACCAAACCCCTTCCCAGAGATACATTTGAGTATCTCAGACAAAAGTTAGGGGTGTGTCCTGTCCCTAAATGAATGCATCAGCTCAGAGGGAGGACTCCTTTATCATCGATGTCAGAGGGGGCAAAGGAGAAAACAGGGGGAGAACTGAGAAGCTGAGACAAGGGAAGTACACAGCGGCGGAGTACTTAGACAAAGGGAGCATAAATGCAAAATCAGTTAAAAGTATGAAGGGTTGCCATCAATGACAAAGGGGGAGTTTGTTGGATAAGTTGTCATTGATGTCAACAACTTAAAAAATATTGATCACCCAGTGAAATGAGATTTCGAGTATGAAGGATTCTCCAAAGCACTGTGCCATTCTTTGAGTCATTTGTAATCCAAAGCACTGCGTCGTTCATTATGGTCCATGATCATCTTAAAGCACCGGGTTGCGCACAATAGAATTCTCCCTTGCACAAACATTTGCGCATAATTAAACATTCTGTTGTGAAAACACTGCATGAAATACTACACAAGACCTAACTCCTCACATCAATGAACAGGTCGGCCTACCCAAAGCAAAGTCCCAAGTTACCAATGAATAAGTCGACCCAGCCAAAGCAAAACCCTATGTTACCAACGAACAGTTCGGCCCAACCAATCTAAAAGTCCCACACCAAACACAACCATAAAATACAAAGATGAATCATATAAATATAATTTACTTCAACACATTTTGGATGTGTGGTGTGTACAACACTCTAGGGTACAAGGAAGATTTTTCAAGGGATTAAGAAAGAAGTCTAATGAAGATAAATATAGTGTTGAATTTTAGCATTAGCATAAATACTTAAAAACTTGCAGATTAACTTAAACAAATGACAAGTGCAGTAAAATAACATTCATCACATCAGCACAATGGAAAAGAGTTTTTCACTGGGGAAACCTTCAAAGGACAAAAACCCCAAAAAGCATTAGTAGCTCATCTCGTAAATGAGATGACTTAGGAAATTCTTCAAAAAGTTCCTTGAACCCTAATCAGGGTCAAACCACAGTTTACAGTTGGTCAAATAAAATTTTCTATGAAAAAAAACAAACTAAGAGTTTCAAACCCTAGTTAACCAAAATTCCAGATCTGCCCGGAAATGATAGAGACTGCCCACGTACAGTCTCCCCGAACTGATCAGGCCTGCCCGAAATCCAAAAATGACTGACCAGAAATTGTGACAGGCTGCCCAGAATTTATTACAGGCTGCCCAGAATTTGACAGGCTGACCGGAATTTATTTTTACCTGCCCAGAAATTATTTTTGGTTTCCTGGATCTCTGTTCGTGTCTGCTGCTCACTGCCTGGATGGCAGATCTGTGCTGCCAGGGGTTTAACAGACTGCCTGGAGTCTGTTTGTGCAGCCCGTGACTCGGGCCAAACCCTCTGCCTGCTGGCCGTAGCAGAACAGGGCCAGCCCGAGCCCTCTAGGGCTGAGCTAGGGTGCCCGGAAACCCTCAGCAGCCTGACCGGGGCCCTGCTAGGGCTTTCTGTGGGTGGCCGTAAGCTGGAGGGGGCAGCCCAAGCACAGCTAGGGCCTGCCCGTATCTCTGTTGAACTTACCGAACCTTGCCCGAGATGGAAGAAACCGGATGTGGGAGGAAAGAAAGATGCCCAGCCTGCCCGAGATGAAAGGGAAGGCTGCACGAGATCTGGAAAAGAATGAGACTGCTGAAGATGAGGGTTTGGCAAACCCTAAGACAAAAAATGAAGAAACCCTAGCTGAGGGTTTTTCTGAGAGATCTTGAAAAACAGCAGTACCTGTGAGAGCAAGTGAATATGTAATAATGAAATGACTTGATCTTCTTTTATAACCTTCAATTACCTGTAAGTAGTCCAAAATTAGGGAGAACAAAATAATAATATTTTATTCTTTCCTAATTTCACTTTTACCTTTTAAGTAGTCTAAAAGGTCCTTTATGTATTTTTTACTTTTACCAAAAGTCTTTATGTAACTTTGACTTTCACCTGCGGTCTCTTTTCCTGTAGTCCAAAAGTCCTTATGTATTTTTGACATTTGACTTTAGCCTTTTTCCAAGTGCCCCTGTGGTCATCACCTATGATCTTTTTTATTCCATTCAAAGTACATCATCATAAACCAAGAGAGTTACTAATGTTTTTATCTCACACTCTGTGTGACACCTAGATCAGGTACTAGGGTAACTTAACCAAGGGTAGCTAAGCCTTGGAGAAGTACACAAAGCCCATAGATCAAGGGTGAAAGTGTCACACATGCCTAGACCAAGTCTAGGGCTTACAGTGCCCTCCTGGTAACAGACCAGGTGCCTCAGCCATGGGCTGCATAATTTGACCCTAGGTCAAATACTTGGTAACAGACCAAGCGCCTTCATTCTCCAAGAGAATGGCTACTCAGAACTAAGTTGAGTCTACCAGTACTAGACTGGTCCACATCATGGTCCCAAACCAGATGTCTATCATTCAACAGAATGGTCACTCAACACTGGGTTGAGTCTACAAAGAGCAGAGCTGGGTCCATATCATGATCAAGGACCAAATATCTACCATTCAATAGAATGGTCACTCAACACTGGGTTGAGTCTACACCATGGTCCTGGACCAGGTGTCTCCATTCTCCTAAGAGAATGGCTCTCGATGCTGCTCAGAAAAATCAACATATATGACTCAGGAAGTTTAATACACAAGGTTTGCTACTTAAAGTATAGTGCGCTAGACTCTGTTAACAAATTCCTTGGTACTAGAGTTGAATTGTATTGAGCTTTGAGGAACTGAATTTCTGGGCATTAGAGCATGATTGCACTATACTTTGTGATACAAATAACAAATTTCTAGGTAGCAAATTGCTAGGATGAAGAATAAAACATGTTCAAGATACTTGAGACATTGATGATTTATATCTATCGTTCTGAAGTTCGGTGAGATTGTAGGACTAGAACTGTGAAACAACCAAAATGCAAAAGTTTGGTGCAGAGTATACAGAAGTTTGGTATACTGGACTAAGCTTTTATGCCGAAGTCAGGTACATTGTTACAAAATTTTAGTGTTTAGGAGATTGATGCGCTGGATGTAGAAGTTTAATGTGAAAAATACAGGGGATTGATGAGATGGATGCACAGGATACAGGAGATTGGTGCGCTGGATTGAGTTTGTCTGATGCATCATGAACAAATACAGAAGTTTAGTGCACAAGATACGAACGTCTGATGCGCAGGATACAAAGATTGGTGCGTTGAATCCAATGACTGTTTAGGAAACAGGTTTAGCAAAATATAGTGCACTCCATTCAGTCTGTGAAAATCTGATACACTAGATATCGTGCGCGAAGCATAGAAGGCTGATATGCTGGTTATATTGTGCTGGATTAATTTGTAACATAAACATTGAGAAAGGATAAGCAATGAACAAATACAGGAAGAATCCATAAGTTAGTAGATACAGAAGCAATACATAACTCATAAATTTACAAATTGCAGTGGATTGGTGTCTCCTATAGGTTAGTACCTGTGAAGCGTATGGGATTGGTCACTGGTGTCTGCTACAAGTTGGTGCTTGTAAACAACAGGGGATTGGTGTCTCCTATAGGTTGGTGACTGTGAAGCTTAAGGGATTGGTGTCTCCTGCAAGTTGATTCTTGTAAACACTTGTAATTAATTGGTTGGTGCCTATACATCAATTAAGGAAAGTTTTCGTGGTTTTTCTCCCATTTGGATTTCTACGTTATATCTTGTGTACAGCGATTGTTTCATGAATGATTAATGAATGGTCAAAATATGAGAAACAAGCCTATACTGATCCCCCCCAACCCCCATCTCAGTATAATCATAAGTCTAACAACTCCTTGAAGTCTAACACAATGAGCTGATAAGTTTACTACAACAGTAAATAAACAAAAGTAAACATGTTCCTGCCACTTACCTCTCTTCACAAGCCTCCCACTTGCCCATTTTTCTCTCAGTTAAAGAAGTTCCTCTAATCTTACATTCTTCAAAAGTTCAAAGTGTTTACCATTTGATTTAGTGTTATTTCAGTGTCGAAACCAGCATGTACAACTTGCACAACCACACTTGACAACTCCCCTTCCTCCTGCAATTTTATATCTTGCAACCGGGCTAACATTTCAGCTTCCAAGCAACCGATATTATCGGTCTTCATATCTAATATGGATGGAAAAATTATGAACTTTCATCTACAACCACACCTTTGTTAATTATTACCTCGTTAGTAGTGATATCCAACAATCTATAGGCCTTAGATTGTTCTCCATAACCAATAAACATATGCTTTGTAGATTTTTCATCTAACTTAGATTTCTTTTCAAATGAAATTAATATATATGCTATGGAACCAAAAAAAAATCAGATGACTAGCGTTTCATTTTCTCTCGGGGAAAGAGGGCTGCTATATTGGGATTGCTGTAATGAAAGTTGAATTGATAATCCTAGGAATTGGGTTGTCTCTGAGGTATAAGAGTCCAGCAATTGGAATTTCTCCATGGTGGATTGACAGCCCCAAATCAGGGGTGGTCTCTGTTACAGAGAGAAAAAGTGTAACAGACAGGCTATGGTTGAGTGAAACATCCCTCTTCTACAACCAATTGGTGAATTACCAGACATATAAGTGCTTTTGTTGATGTGCTTGTTAAAACTAAGGAATGTACAAGTTGTGCTATGAAGTTTATTATTTTCTAATTTGTTCAGTTCCGAAAACATGTTTCAATATGCAATTATAATCAGGAGTTCGTAATTGAATGCATTGTTTTATTAAGCTTGCATATTCTGCTTAGTGTGCATGCATTATGTAATTTGTTTATTATCAAATCGTTAAGGTTACAGAATTGTATCAGAGTGAAGAAATTACATTGGGGATATGGAGTACTATGTGGCTGGATATAGAGAACTCTGTGGCCTCGATAGTGTACACAGGCCACTAGGTATGTTACAGAATGGTGTCAGAGCACGGTTACAACAATGGGGTTGTACGGGCCAGAAACTACATCTACAGCAAGAAATTACAGTTTTCAGCAAAGTGTATGATAAAATGTGCATGAAACAGCCCAGTATAGAACTACAATAGAACTAGTGAGCCACGTGGCAGGTAGAGATTGAACCATGTGGTGATGGGTGCCAAAAAATGCGGTAAAGAACTTGACCCCTTTACAAACTTTGCCTATAACCTCACTTTACAAATAAGTTACTTTAAAATAAGTGACCCACTTTTATAAAACAACTGGGAAGCACTTTTACAATGTAGTTACATTTTAGTTAATGTTATATGAACTTTTGCAAAAAGTAACAACAAAGAGGACTTGAACCCAAGACCTCTTATTAAAGTAACTTTCAACCAAATGAGTTAAACAAAAGATTTAGTGGTATTATGAAGGAGAATGGGGATGTTGGTGGTGGTGGTAGTGGTGTCGGAGAGCGTGCCTACCAAAAACCTTGCTTTTGGGCCTACAAGAAACTTTACACAACCGCACAAAAACAAAAACAAAAAACAAATTCTGAAACCAAAATTTATCAACTTTGAGGTTAGTCCTTGGTTAGGGTACCCAAAAAATGCAAGTTTTATAATTGTTTCTAGTTACCTAGTTCACACAAGATGCAAGGCAAAGAGCATACGCAGTCAAGAAAACCCTTTTCGTTCTGTTTTTTTTTCCAAGTTAGCACAGAGTGCACGGCAAAGAGAATACGCAAAACGAAAAGGTAATAAACCGAGAATTAAACAAAAAACCAAGCTAAATTATGAAAGAATGAGAAAAAAAAATTTAAGCCGTAAGTATAAATAGTATACCAATGGATTTGGTAAAATGGTCATATCTTGGGAAAACAAAAACCTTTTCGAGTGAAACAAAAAGCATTACCAATTGGAAGCAACGCTCCGGACGCAATGGGACACCTTTCTCTACCTAAAAATACATAGAAATATTAGAATCCAGAAACCATTTGATGCACACGGCTACACCGATTCAAGATCTTGATTATCAACTAATGTGGGTCTTCATAACCTGGCTCTGATACCATGATCAACTAACACAAGATATTTCTGTAGGTCAAACACCTTAAGCCATTGCTCACACAAACAAATTGCAAATCAACATAACGATGTTTCAGTTTTACGTGGTTAAAACCCTCAGAGAGGGAAATAGTCCACGGCCCCAACCAAATAGCTACATGAGTCAATATATTAATACAAAGAAAATGTATCATTAAATACATGACCCTACATGCACTTTAAATAGAGATCCTAGACCAATCGGGTGATAAGCCATTGATCAATAATCATTAAGATCGAGATGAAGATGAACCGTCAAATGTCTCTAACACAAGATATTTCTGTAGGTTGAACACCTTAAGCCACTACTCACACAAACAAATTGCAGATCAACATAACAATGTTTTACGTGGTTAAAACCAGTGTTGCCAGAGCGTGGAAGCGAAGCGGGTGCGGGTGCGGGAAGCGGGAAGCGGAAGCGTGTTTTTCAAAAAATGGTCGGAAGCGAAGCGTGGTCGGAAGCATTTA
>LPNX010141776.1:135238-166229 GCA_001517045.1 Pseudotsuga menziesii
TACATGAGTCAATATACTAATACAAAGAAAATGTATCATTGAGCAAATGACCCTGCATGCCCTTTAAATAGAGATCCAAGACCAATCGGGTGATAAGCCATTGATCAATAATCATTAAGATCGAGATGAAGATGAACCGTCAAATGTCTCTATGTGTAGAATATATCTTGACCGTTAGATTAGATAAGCACAAATGCATACTAAAAATTTAAAAAACTTAAAGAAGCATTATACCAAGTTGATATTAACTAATTTGTAAGTGTCTAAATATCCTAAACAACAAAACACCCTCCACTTCTACCCAAAAAATTTAACAACATGACACTAGCCTAGATATGGCATGCCCTTTAATTTAATGTTAAAAGATAAACCATGCCACTCATCTGAAAGTAACAATCTCTTCACCTCCTACATACAAGTCTGGAGAGAATGAAGAGACATGAAGCTAGTGGCAAAACGTATGATTGCAGAATGCACCAACTCCCTATTATTTCTAAATTGTTCCATTAAGCTAAAGCATAAATGCATAATTATATATAAATTTTGAGATGCTCCTAGCCAATTCAATGGCATCTTTGATGTAAGCAATTTTGCTCATATCCTCTACATCAAATCAATACACTGGGCGACACAAGGAGTCCAAAACTAGGGTGTATAGCTCATCATAAGCAACATGCCAACAACCGCATAATTAGTAGCATTATCTATTATGACCTGGCCAACCTTATGCAGACCAATCTCTTGGATGAACACAACCAATAACTCACAAAATAATGCTTCATCTTTAACACATGTGGATGCATCGACAGATTTAATAAGCATTGTCTGTGTGATTGCAGGATGCACAAACTCCCCATTATTTGTGAATTCACTAAGTTGAGCAAAGATGCATAACAATATATAAATTTTGTGGTGCTCCTAACCAATTCAATGATATCCTTGATATAAGAATTTTTCCGATATCCTCTAAAATCAAATCAAAGAAATGGGCAACACAAGTAGTCCAAAACCAGGTCAACTAACTCATCATAAGCAACCTACCAATAGCCACACAAATAACAACATTTTCGGTATGACCTGGACAACATTCTACAAACCTATACCTTGGATGAACCCATCCAACAACCAACATAATAATTCTCCATATTTAACATGTGTGTATGCCTCAACAAATTTAATAAACTCTGTCTCCTTAGGACAATCAACCAAAAATTAAGAAGGGACTTTCCCTTCAATCAAACCATCTGACATCACAATGTATCCAATCGCATCCCATGATTTCTTAAGCTCCTCCAATCTGAAAGCCCACTTAAGCTTTTTGTTTTTTATGATAAGGCCTCGCAACTTGCATAGGTAGGGAACTTATACCGACAACCAACAATAGCAAAAGCATCAAACATAGGTACAACAAGTTGTTCTTGGCAACGTTGAAAAGAATGTCACTCTATAAAAGAACATCTACTAGAAGCTTGTTTGCTTCTCTTGCTTCTTTATTTTTGCCACTAACCTAATATAAGGTTGTGTTCCAATTTAGGTTCTCCAAACAAGGAAAGGTTAGTAGGTCATTGAGGGAATTGTGGAAAGTGAGGTCATGGGGAAGCTCTCACTTGTCGTCACCCTGGAATGCTAGATCTTCCCACTCCTACTAAGCTCAAGTCTCCCAGCTACCCTTTCATCTTTATTTTCACTCATATCCAGACGCGACTTATTCACAATATAAATGATTTTGATATTGCATTTGTACAAACTCCCACTACATGCCTTGGAATTTACGCGGGGTGGTATTTGAGCAGTTTGATTTCCCTGTCATTTACTTTCCACGCAACTGGCAATTAAACTTTTGTCAACTATTAGGGTCAACGGGCTAACCAAATTCGCACATAAGGTCCAAAGCTTGAAGCATTTTCGGATAGCAATTATTTAACGTATGGAAAAAATGGAAATCAAGACTCAAAATACAAGAATGTTGCAAATAAAATAATAAAAAATGGTAGATCTCCCCTTAAAATTTGACAAGAAGATGGAAAACTAATGGGCATCGCAAAATCTATCAAAGATTTCATAAAACAAACAAAAACCATGTTGAAATTGTTACATGTACTAGCACATATGGAAACAATAGATGGGAATCAATCCACATTCCACAATAAACAGTTGATAGCAAATGAAAACACTATTTCCACTCAGCTCGAAACAAAAAAGGTGGAGACCTACTTTGCTCTCTTATCCATTCATTGTTTTAAAATGAGTTTAAAAAAGGATGAATATCCATCATTATAATGGACTACCAGCATGCTCGCCTATATTTTTCTTGGCTCATGATATTTTTCAAAAATCATGATAATTTCAAATATATAGCAGTTATTTTTGGAGCATAAATAATCCTAATCTTCGTAGGCAATATTATCATGCTATGTCTGAGACAATATCACGATATATCGTAATTTCTGTGACAATCTCACAATATTTCCAATACTGGTACATCTACTATTTTATACAGGTCCATATGTTCATGCATGGATTGTTTCGTAAAAGTCGCCAATGTTGTTCTATGCAGTACCATAATAATGTTTTGTACAGGTTTGTGTGCTTTATGTCTTCTTTTCAATAGGGCACTGTTGGTTCAAGTATGTAATTTTGTTGGTCTAAAACGTGTTGCTTAGATAGACATTTATAAATACTGAACCTTTTCTTTTTCATATTGGTTCCTTCATCTGGATTTCAGCATCACCAAGGGGTTCGCTTTCACACTCCCACATAGTATTTGCACTGGGGAGTATCTTCTAGTCCCATGGACCTGCTTTTATGGTCATTTGTCGACCATAAATAAAATTATCTTATCTAATACAAATTAATGTTTTTTGTCTGCAGAGGTCAATTTTCCACGTCTATTTTTCCATACAAAACGTTTAAACAGTCCTATCGCTTGGAAAAAAAATTGTGGTCATAAAACCTATGCTTCAACTCATTGTACACTAGATATAAAATGTGTTAAGTTTTCTTAATTGCTTAGATGATATTCTAAAACAATTTACAATAGTAGGATCATTGAAAGAACAACAAGCACAGCAACACAAAGAACACGGAGATTTTCCTCGGGGAAACCACAACATAGAAAACCCCGCAAAACGTCCTCAGTATAGAACTCAACCAAGACAATGTAAAGCCCAAGATAATTTCTCCTCTCTCTCTCTAGCACACTTCTTCTCTCTCTAACGAACTTGCTTGAGTGAAGTGAGTACAAATGGAGGAGGTGCCTCACTATTTATATTTGACTCTTGACTTGACCTAAAACCTAACTACGTCGACTTGTCTAACTGACAGGGTCGACTTGTCAAGTAAAGTACCAAAATAATATTTATTACAATAACTCATGGGTACTATTGACCCGACTTACATCCGGAGGTTTACATTGATTCTTTTAATGACTCTTACATGACCAATTACATCAATGACACCTCCTAACGGAAGAATAACAATAATACAAATAGAATATCTTTCGAAGTTACAATATTTTAACACTCCTCAGTATTCTTCATCAGCAGCAAACACAACCACAATTGTACATCTGACTGGTGAGTCTCTATATGTCATAGGAATTTTTGGAAAAACATCATACATTTTCATCATCAATCTGGGACTTCATCATCATCTGGAGCATCGTCAGTATATGGATACTGGGACATCACCATCTGCAACATCAATATGTGAATATTGAATCATCGTATGCAATATCAATATGTGAATATTGGATCATCATCTGCAATATCAGTATGTGAATATTGGATCATCCTCTGCAATATCATTATATAAATACTGAAACAACAACATCATTAGCATGTTAGTGCTAAATCAACATCATCAACAAATAAATGCTATATCATCATTTGCATTATCAACATAGAGATGTTGAAACAAACATCATTGTCATCAGCATAGAAATGTTGAAATAACATCATCAGCAGCAGCATAGAAATGTTGAACTAACCTCAACATCATCAGCATAGAAAATGTTGGGATCAGCACAGAGTGTTGGCATCTCATTGTCTTCATTAGCATGGGAATGTTGGTATAAAGATAGAGTGTTGGCATCTCATCATCTTCAATAACATGGGAATGTTGGTATGAGCACAAAGTGTTGGCATCTCATTGACTTCCCTTAGGACATCTGAAGCAACATCACGGTGGGTTCCTTGGTAGATCCACTTGGGAGTTTGTCTAACTTGCTAACCTTTCGGGCCAACAAACCTAGTCAAACAGACGGATCTCCCTGGGGACTAAACAAGCCTTGTTTGGATTACTAACCCTTTCAGGCCAACAAGCCTAGCCAAACATACTAATCCCCTTAGGATCGAACGGGTCTAGTTTGGCTTACTAACCCTTTCAGGCCAAGCAAGCCTAGCCAGACATACCCTACCCTAGGCTGAGCTACCACACCACTGCAACAAAAAGCCTACTACATCTTCCTCACTCCCACTCTCGAGGGAGGTTTTTTCGGACTACACCAAGCTTGTCTTGAAAGTATTCAAACTTTACACGAGACAGAGGCTTAGTCAACACATCTGCCACTTGTTCCTCAATAGGAACATACTTGAGCTTTACAGGGCCAATCTGCACCATATCTCGTATGTAATGATATCTAATTTCGCTATTTTTTGACTTATCATGAAACATTGGGTTTTCTATCATCTTAATACAACTCTGATTGTTCGCAATGGATATCAGTCGCATCTATCTCTGCATCAAATAATCTTGCCAACATCTTGCGAAGCCATACTACTTCTCTACAAACCGAACATGTTGCAATATATTCAGCCTCCGATGTGCTAAGTGCGATACTGGACTGGTATTCCTCGACAATGGCATCTACCCATTCCTTCTACTTTGTTGCTTCTTCAAAGCATGTAGGCTCTTGGTCAATGATATTGCAAATCAAAGGTACATAACTGGGGTATGGCTTTGGCTTCTTACTTTCTCTAATGGTTCCTTCCGAAACACCATATCTTTATGCTTCTCCAATTATTTTACATGCCCAAGCAGGCCTTCTTTTGCGTAAGATCATCTCACCAGGAAACTCCTCGTGTCTCTGAGGTTCTATCATGTCATGATCCTCAACTAATTGTTCTTCCTCATCATTTCTACCTGGTTTGTAGAATTCTATAGCTCTAGGAGCTTCATGCTACTCTTCATCTTCTTGACTCTTCCTTGATTTTTTGAAGGTCGTATCTTCATCAAATGTGACATCTCTGCTAAGTTCAATTTGACAGTATCCTGGGATATAGATTCGATAAGCCTTTGATTGTTCACTATATCCTACAAACAACCCCTTCTTTCCTGAATGGTCCAACTTCAATCTCTTCTCCTTGAAAATGTGTATGTATACCGGACAACCAAATATTTTCAGGTGGCTAACTTCAGCCTTTTCTACGATAAACATCTCTTCTGGAGGCTTATTTCCAAGAGCACTGTGGGAGATTCTATTCTATACATACATTGTTGTTCTAGCTGCTTCTGCCCAAAGGTACATAGGTAGATCTTGATGATGGATCATGGATTTTACAGTTTCCATGATATATATATTCTTCCTTTCTGCCACACTACTTTGTTGTGGATTATAGGGGATGGTGAGCTCCCTCTTAATCCCAGCTTCTTTGCAGTATTCATTGAATTCACCTAATCTGAACTCACCTCCATTATCTGATCTTAAGGTCTTGATCTTATTTTCAAAGGGGTTTTCTACAAGAGCTTTAAACTCCTTGAACTTTTCAAATACTTCATCTTTCTTCTTCAAGAAATAGATCCAAGCATAGCCATCAATAAAGGAAGCATAGTAAACATACCCGCTTAGTAAAGTAGTTTGCATTGGCCTGCATACATCTAAGTGAACAATGTCTAAGATCCCTTTCGCTTTACTGTTACTGCTTGGAAAAGGGTTCTTAGTGTTCTTTCCTTGTGCACATCCTTTGCACACACCTTCATGGTTTATCTGGATCTCTAGGAAACCTGTCACCACCTTGCTCACAATTGGCAATGCCTTGTAATGTATATGAGCATGCCTTTTGTGCCATACTTCACATGGGCTTAAGATGTTGGTCATCAAGCTTGAATCTACATGCTCCTTTAGTTTGTAAAGTCATACTTGAACTCCAATCACCATTGCATCATCTACAGTTTTCCCTTTCGTCCACATGAGGACTTCACCATCTACGAAAGCAACTCTTAAACCTTTCTTATATAAAGCTGAGATACAAAGGAGATTCTTCTTTATCCCTTAGACATATAAAACATCCTTTATCTTATTGGACTTTCTGAAGTCCAACTTATAAGAGGCTTCTCCCATCCCTTTGATGGGATATTGAGAATCATCTCCAAGCATTACTTTATGTGGGGAATCCTTCTGTACAAGATAAGAGAGTGAATCCTTATAACCTGTCATGTGCTTGGAGGCAGAACTATCTACTAGCCAAGTATCACTACCAGGTGAAACTGAACCTATGAATGCTGAAATCAAAACATATTCTTCACAGGAATCTTCATATTCTTTAGTTCTCTCCTCATCTTCTTAATCATCATCTTCAGTTGCATGGACTTGGGATCTTTTGTTCCTCTTCTTGAGTTGTTCTGCCTTCAGGGGACAATTTATGGAGATGTGTCCCATCTTGTGGCAAGTGAAGCATTCATAAACTGAGAAGTCTTTCTTGATCTTCTTATTCTTATGAGAGCCTTGAGTTTTTCTGGGAGGATGACCATAACTCTTCCTCTTGTTCTTGCCTTTGGCATGGGATACCAAAGCCTAATCTTCATTTTCATTCAGCTTCTCTTTCTAACTGTTATTATTTCTTCTTCTTGAACACATTCTTTCCATAACATTCGGAACTTGGTCAGTTTTCTTCTGGAACATATTCCTCGAATGAAAGATTCCTATTCTCTTGGGAGACCATTCAAGGTGGTCATTACAACTTCTGCTTCTTCTATCATGTCACCAATATCTTCCAGCTACTCCTTGATTGAATGGTCTCTAACTTCTGAACCTTCACACTTTTGACTTGATTTCTCAAGGTCATCTTCCTATTAATATTTCTTCCTTCAAATAGGTTGGATAGGGCCTCAAACATTTCCTTTGGTGTCCTCCTTGAAGATACTTGAGGGATCAAGTGATCTTTGATTGAGTCAGTTATGATCCTCTTAGCCTTGATCATATCCTTCTTGTGCTTGGCCTTTGCTTCATCTCCTTCTGGTTCTGCAACTTCCTCCTTTATGAAGCCTTCTAGATCATTCTCTTCTAGGATGAGCATGATCCTATACTTCCATGCTCTAAAGTTCTAAGCAACCTCAAGCTTCTCATCCACATTGGTATTGTTTGTCATCTTTAACAAATGAGAACCCCAAATGGAAAAAGAAGAAACAATACTTACTTGGAGAAAGTTGCTTCTCGCTAACCTTCTTCGGGATGACCTAGGGTTTGATGGTAAAACCCTAATTTTTAGTTGGAATCATTTGTAGGGCTGATTGGTGGAAAAGACGAACCTCCCCAAGGTGAGCTAGACTGTATCTTCCTTTTCTGGAGATTGATGATGGAACTTTGAAAAAGTTGAAGGCCTAGTTCTTCCCGACAACATTGTCGGGCCCAAAAATTGAAACTTCTCGGAATTCAGTTTTTGTTTGCACAGGAAGATGCAATATCCTAGGGGGAGTTGAGTGAGCCCTCTTTTCCGGTTGATCTGTCAAGGGAATCATTCGGAATAACAAACCCTACCTGCACAATGTCTCCTTTCAGGGTGGCTATGATACCATGTTAAGTTTTCTTAATGGCATAAATGATATTCTAAAACAATTTACAATAGTAGGATCATTGAAAGAACAACAAGCACAACAACACAAAGAACACAGAGATTTTCCTCAAGGAAACCAAAGGGAGAAAACCCTGCAAAAATTCCTCAATATAAAACTCAACCAAGACACGATAAAACCCCAAGATAACTTCTCCTCTCTCTCTCTGGCGCACTTCTTCTTCTCTCTCTAGCAAACTTGCTCGAGTGAAGTGAGTACAAATGAAGCAGGCGCCTCACTATTTATATTTGGCTTTTGACTTGACCTAAAACCTAATTGGGCCGACTTGTCAAGTAAAGTACCAAAATAATTATTATTACAATGACTCATGGGTACTATTGACCCGACTTACATCCAGAGGTTTACATTGATTCTTTCAATGACTCTTACATGATCAATTACATCAGTGACACCTCCTGAAGGACGAATAACCATAATACAAATAGAATATCTTCCGAAGTTACAATATTTTAACAAAATGACTCTTTCCATTTCAAAATCACCAGATATGACGGGTGTGCTCTCAAAACTCTAGTGTAAGCGTAGGCAAGTATTATCTGGTATCTACATGTCAATTCTACAGATGGAAATGGCTGCTAGCGAACCAAAGACATAGCCACTCTCCACAAGTGTTTTCAGCATGCAAACTACGAAACAACACACAAAATCCTTACTAAATATGAATAGCACAATCAAATATGCCCTTCAATTTATCAGAGAACCATTCACTATATCTTCCACGTCAAAATATCCAGTAAAACTCCACAATAACTGCTAGCTAGTAATCCTTCAGTGCAGGTGCATGTTATCCAAATATATAAATGCTTTTGTAACAAAGAACATTTAAAAAAATTCCAGACCGTTTTATCAAAGAACACCCTAGAGAAGTAAGATAGGGTCCCAAAAAGACAAATAAAATCTCTCAGAATACCAGGAAAAAAAAAACAATGTTCCCGACATTTTCTGATACCAATTCAATAAATAACTTCCACATCAAATAACAAACACAGGCAGAGGTCTGTCATAAACTTCAATACTTTCAAAAACCCAAAAGTACATGATTTCAAAACATCTAAAATGTGTACAAAGATGACCAGGAATGCCATCAATTCAATATACCAAGGCCTCGACACCACCAGCTTCAGCAATTGCCTCTCTATTTCTGTCATCAAAAGACAAGTTCCACAGTGCTCCAGCGGCCTCCTGCCTGCGAAAGAGACAAAACAAGTACACATAAATAATCCATTTTTTGAAGAAATTTGGTCTTCAATCGGGTATTGCATAGTGATACGAATCTGCAATTTAAACAAAATCTTAAAATTTTGCTGCTTTATTCCAAATGAAAGAATGATTGCATTTAAATGGCACGTACCAAACATAGATAGCTTCCACACTTATCATCTAAACGTTTACGACCTACAAGAAAATCTGGGGAGAAATTTTGTGCGATGGAAGCAACACTATGTTTTAGAGGCAGAGAACAAAAATTGGAAAAACTGTATTGAAAATACTATCCAGTTAAAAAGGATTTTAACAGGCATTCCATATACTTGTATTAAGGTGGACTGCTAATAATCTAACAAATTACTTATTTTCTAAAAATGCCAAGTTGTCATTACTTTAATCACATAGTAGTGTACATGCCAAAAACTCATAAATACTAGAAAACTAAAGAATCAATCAATGTGGAACCTTTCTATAAAAAGGTATGCAAGCTCGTAAACGAACCATCAGAAAGTGTCCAAATTGCATCTGTACAATGAAACACAGCATATTTAAAAATACATAACTTCAAAAATGCAATGCTGGAAAAATAAAGATGCTCGACTATATATTTTAGTTATTTTGAAAAGAGTTATGATGGTAGTATGGTAGTATGGCACATATTCAAGGGTCAATGTCATTAACCATGGACATAGGGGTTGAACCACACATGACCACCTTATTATTAGCTACAGAGGCCCGGCAATCAGGGACACAATTTTAGGGGCTAAATTTTGCCACTAGGCTAATTTTCCATGTCTTTTCCCAAAAATAGATTCACCAATTTCCATTTTTTCTAGAAACAATTCACTTTTCTATAGAATAAAATGATTTTACTTTAAAATGTTGATGTATTTATAACTTCGGAATGTATTCACTTGTATATTTTATATTGTATTTCATTGTACCCCGATGTTCCTCCGATCGGGAAAGTCATTAATATAATAAAGTCATGTAAAGTCATTGAGGTTAACCTCCTTTGTAAGTCGGGACAATAGTCCCCACAGTTGAGGGGTATTAGGGTTATTAGACTCTCCTAGTGAGGTCAGCCCTGGTGTGTAATTGTCAAGTGGAAAACTAATATAAATAGAGAGTGAGACTCTCTATTTGAAACACACACTCATTCAACTGTAGCGCATGAGAGAGAGAGAAGAGGAGCTCGCACAAGTGGGAGAGAGAACAGCTGTCGAAGATCATCTTTGTGTTTTTGGTTTTTACTTTTGCTATTGGTGCTCATTCTATCTCTAAGGAAGTTGCGAGGTTTTTTCCTTTATGGTTGTTTTTTCCTTTATGGTTTCCCCGAGGAAAACTCTTTGTGTCTCTTGTCTCTTGTCATTATTGATGTGCATGTTATTCTCTCAAATAAGATCATAGATCATATTGACTAAATGATAAAATTCTAACATGGTATCAGAGCTAAGCTGAGAAGAAGACAGTGTGCAGCAGAAGCTAGGGCTTCTTACTTTTTGGGTGTCCCTCCATAGATCATCAGCAAAAAGAAAGGCTAACTCTCCATTGAAGGGTGCATCTTTCTGTCTAAGCAGAATTTGATTTCTGGCATTTTCAGTTTTTGACTTGTCACTTCTACGAGAAATTAGGGCTTTTCACAGAAGAGGAATTTTTGAGTGAGCACGGCATAGGATTGCTCTCCTCCTCAAAATCGAAATTTAGAGACCAAGATCGAAATTTTTGGTTGGGTAAAACTCAAGGAAAGTCAAACCTAATTTGACCCCAGACCAGAAAACCCTAAAAGACTAAAACTAGTCACTTTGGTGCATCTCTATATCTCGAGATTGGAGAAGGCTCAGGAGCCGAAACTTTTATAGGCCGAAGATAAATTCCTGATGTACCCTGTGTAAAGGTTTGAACCTCAGATTCGCTATATTCTGGGAGATATGATTCCTCCAAATCAAGGTTCCACCCTCTCCCTGGATTCATCCCTAAACAAGACACCTAGGAAAATTGTTATATCTCGGGATACGAAGGTCCAAACAAAATTTCGCAAGATTTTCCAGATAGGGCACAGACTTTACTTTCTGTGGTAAAAGTTTCAGACCCCGAAGGTGAAACAATGACATGTGGCAATCTGTACAAGTTCGCTATGCTGAACAATCCTGAAATAAGTTCACCTTGGGAAAACTCTCATAAGTCCCAATTGGTGAAACCAATTCTGCTCAAACCTGCGGTGTTGGAAAGAGGACAAACGAGGCTACCTCAGTGCTAAGATTCAGACACAAGGGAGCAGTACTTTCGGATATATTGCTTAAACAATATCATGCAATTCTGCAGAAGAAATTGAAGAAACCTAGGGCATCAAGTATTTTGCAATTCTGATCACAGTTTTGGGAAAATGAGTATGCTAATAAGCTCGCCTTGACGAGGCGCATCTTTCTATCCAATTAGATCTTAAAGATTCCAAGTTTTAAAAATTAGGGTTTCTCTGACAAACCCTAGATTAGCAAGATCCGGATACAAGACGGACACCTCAAATCAGTAAGATCTAATCTTTTGCTATTTACATTTGAGGTTCTCATTTCAAAATGACCTATCACACCAGCTTGATGACAAGCTTGTTGAAGTTGACAACTTCCAAGTATGGAAGTATAGGACCTCCATGATCCTTGAAGAAATTTACTTGGATCAGTTCTAAGAGCCAGAGGGAGATGTGGATAAGGCTAGAGCCAAGAGAATCATTGCAGATTCTATTAAAGATCACCTCTCATGTGTCATCCGTGAAGACACCAAAAGGAAGTGTTTGATGCTCTGATGAAGCAATCGAAAAAGAATAAGATATTGTTATAACCACGTTGAATGGCCTCCCTAGATCATGGAATCCATTCATTCAAGGAATGTGTGCCAGAAGGAAGTGATTACCTTCAACAGACTCTGGAAAGAGTGCACACAAGAAGCTCGACTCATAATAAGAGAAGAAAAGATGGGAGCAACTGAAGATCAAGCGCTCATGATTCAAAGAAGATCCCTCAAACGATGAGGAATATGAAGAACTCAATTCTTGAAGAACCTCTTATTCATCTTAGCATTTGCATAAGAAATGATAATGTTATGAATGAAGAAGATGATGAAGCTGAAGGCTCAAGAAGGAGTCTACCCACGAAACAAATAAAGATAAGAATTTGAATTGTCTTTTCCTATATATATAGTTGTCTATATGACATTGTTTAGTTGTAGAATGTTTGCATTAATGACAATATAATACCAATATGCATGTGATAGGTAAGTAGCTTATGGTGCTATATAACTCTCCATTGCTACTTATCTAGAATGAAACCTCTTTGTTGACATATTGGATTAGTGCACAATCTCAATGATGCCATGGTAGAGATGGAAGGCATCTAGAAAGTTTCCGTGAGATATGGATGAATGTTGTATTGGCTAAAATAGTTGCATGATTATATCTTTATGCATAAGAATTTGCCATTATAAATATGCATTATGAAATGTTTCCAACCATACAACTAGTGCATTTGACTTGAAGGAAAGATTGCGTGCAATCGCCTACAAGAAAAAAAGGATGCGACTTGTTCCAAAGAACAAGTGACGACAGTTCAAGATTCACTCTAATAATCCAAAATGAAGAATGATGACTAGAATGCAATGTCGAAGACCTGAAGCGAAGTCCATAGTATCTTCCATATGGATCTACAAGATCCAGTATGTAGTAGATGGCAAAACGGTAGTAGAAAGTAATGAAAGATATGGAGAAAATGAAAGATAAGTAGATAATGTAATGAATGTCACTTCTACTTTACAAATTTAATGTTACCACGTGCTCTAAACCTTTTCATACGGCTTCCTAACAAACCAGCAAGTTGTGTACAAAATTGGTTGGTTTTGAGCAGGGGAGTGGTTTTGTATGGAACCGACCAGCTTAATACTAGAATCAGCTGGTTACATACAGAAAAGACTTTTTCATGTTTGAGCCAGTAGAACTGACCAGTTTTGCCAGAACAGGTTGGATTCCGATAACAATTAATACAACATGATTATGTGCTTACACTTTCAGTTTACATAAACTATGTTTTAATGACCTTAGTATATTAATAACCCATATTTAATAGGCAATAGATTTTTTGTGCTTATCACATCTAAGCGTTTAGCAATCACTATGACCAAAAATAGTAAAGTGACAATGCCATAAGCAAAATATGTCTCATAGTTGCACAAGTAGCAATCTGACTATAAAGGTGTCTCCCTCTAAACACGTGACAAATATCAATTGAAAGTAGTCTAACATAGGTGTTTCCCTCCAAAACATGTATTGATTCCTTTGTCCAAGGTTTGGATTTTAAAATCTAATGACTTCTCTATTTCAAGAGGGTCAGTCTTTGTTTCTTCATCAGTCATTGATTCCTTCCTAGTAAGTTCCTATAGTTTTTCCTGTTGTGACCTTTCTTCACTTTTTAACTTCTTAATTTGTGTGATCAAACTTTCACTATGAGTCTTAAGGCGAGACATTTCTTAGTTTTTATCAACAACTTTTGTCATATTCTTTATGCGTCATTCATATTGACTTCTAATTATCCTGAAGGATCACCTCTGAAATATCTTCAAGGTCTTCTGATGAGGGTGCTTCTCAGCATGGCCTCATTTCAATGGCATGCAATGTTGTCTTCTTATAGGAGAACGTCAAAAAAAATCTCCATGTTTAAGATAATGGCACCCAAAGTTTTTAGCCAGATCAAACCATGAACTATGTCAACCTCTTTTCCATACATAGTCGTGACACTGAACTGGGATATGTAATTATAACCATCAGTTGTTACTTGTAACTTCTAAATTTTATACTCATTGTCAAAAGTGCCTTTCCATTTTGTTATACTTGGCTATGGAATTAACAACTGATTTCCCTAGTTGACATTAATTTCCTTATGGTTCCCGCCAATAATGATGTTTATCTCTTTCTCTTCAATAATCCCTTTGAATGTTAATAATCCCATGCATGAGGTTGAAAGACCTTTACTAAAAGCCCTTCATTCATTTTATGTAATGTCCTCTTCTACTTAAGCATCAGAAACACCCATTAACCTAATTAATTCCCATAGGTTCGAGCAGGTATTAAGGAAAAAGGGAATTGATTGAGGACATTTAATATCAGGAGCAGAACAAAATATTTATTCAGTATTGTTAAGTCATCAGTATAGTAAAGAGGGCCATCAGAGTTAATATAATAAAGCATGCAAGTCTTATTTCTTCAGGCTTAAGTCAACGAGCTAGAATTGCATGTATGCAAAAAGTAAAGTGTAAACCCTAAAAGTGACATGCAAACCCTAAAAGTTAAATGCTAACCCTAAAAGCTATATAAGAAGTTTAGTTAAACTAAAAGGACATCCATGATCATTCTTATCTTTGGGTTTGGTTTTGAGAGCAACAACAGCAATAGTCGCAACAGCAAGTTGGGGTTGGAGACGGGAGTCTTCAGCTAGCAAGTGTTTTCAGCAGTGAAATTTATCTGCCCTAATCACTTTCTGGATAGATCACTCATATATATCATCAGCATCTCAAGCATTCATCATTCTTCAGAGCTTTAGCACACACACCCAGGAAGACGGCTTCAAAGGGATCAAGTTTCAACTGCTGGGGGTGCATTGGAGATTCAGCGAACAATTCGCAGAGGTCCAAAAGCTTCATATTTCCTTTGCATGCTTCCACCATCATCACCTAAGGGGTCATATTATTATACTGAGATATCATCACGGAAGTTGTTATTCATCCGCAGAAGTTACAAGCCGAAACTACAAGAAGCAAGGGCGTCATCCTTTACAGGCAAATCAATTTGATGTTGGTCCTAGAGGGAGCAAACCGTCTGCATGTATCATCCAATCTCTTTAGATAGACCATACCACTAGTCCTAGAAAGATCCAACATCATCGATCAAGTATTGAAGTTGTTCCAAGGATTTTTATATCAAAAGAAGGATGTTTATACTGCTGCATGGGCGTCACATCTGAGCTAGCTTCACGCTCTTGGATATCTGGTGGATGCATGGCATGCATGTCTTTTGTATACTGAAGAGTCTACACAGCTATAATTATTGGTATGTTCCTCAAATCTAGCCAAGTCATATTTCTTATTTTATCTCTAGATATGCTATATTTAGGGGGTTTTGCCACGAAACTTATTTTGCATGCAAATTCAATTATATCTCAAACACACCTGAAACACATAAACCGCACACATATTATCAATACAAGGGTAGAATATCAGTTGGGATATTACATTTTATTAAAATCCATTTGTAAAGTCTCCTATAACTTCATTGAACTTTTTAATTCAAAACTTTCTTACTCCTTTAATAAAACCCTTTGTGTATATTTTTAGAATTTTGACATAGAATTATGAATATTTTTCATAAAACTTGTGCACCTTTCTTCCTTTTTCTAGTTAGCTTGGATTAAAATAAAAATACTCTTGTATATAGCCATAGACATACTCCCTTATTCCCATGTCCTTTATTTGTATCCACTTTTATATTTCAATGTCAAATTATCACTTAGCAAACCTAACTTAAGCCAACTACTCTTCACCGTATTCGTTTTATAAAATTAGGAAGGAATATTATTTTCCAAATGCCACAACTCTTCATGATATCCATTAAACTATTTATGACAAGTTTGTACTTAAATTAATAAACCCTTTATCTAATTAGCTCTTGAAAATATGAGTTGCAAACCTTGGTTGATCGATGTGTTCGTGGTCAATTCTCTTATGGATAGGCCACGTGGGTAAATACTCATAGATTAATCTATTTGATAGTCACATGATCACCCAATGTAACCCACGAGTGGGGTGCTACTATTATATTTTAGGAGGGCAGTTGATCTTCCTGTACAGTCCTAACTAGCAGCAAATGTTAACCAATTTAGTCAAATATCTCAACCAAGATACTTTCTGTGTTCCAATTTCAATATCACGATATTTGATTGCAGTCATGAGTATGAGGGCAACCAATTACAAACTAATGAGTGGATTGATTCAAATCACCTTAATCTTTATGTTTGATGAATCCCTTCATTTTGTCAATGCATTAGACAACATAATCAAATACTGTTATGGTTCCAATACAACGTGACTGTGAGCAACATTTTGCCTTGGTGGTTATTTTCTCACAATAACCATTGTTCTCTACCAGAGCTATTTATTCCTCAACTATGTATAACTTTGTTATGTACGTCATGTCTTTGTATCTATTTAGCATTAATTATCTGAATTACAAAACTTGACAAAAAAGAGCAATTCATTATCACTGATTCTTCCTTTCGGTAGCTATAGATAGTACCCACAATTTGGATGGGCAACTCTTATACTAGATACCAATTGGATTTCCAAATTTATTCCTCCTTTGACTTCAAAAATTGTCTCAATTTTGGCAATTTATTCATTTATTCCAATTTGGAATGTAGTAGTCCTTGTTCCCTAGAATTCTTGAACTGTAATTGGCTAAGAGCAAGGTGTTTTGGTCAACATCCTAGAGATCAAAGAATACTTAATTTTTTTGGATGTCCAAAAGTCAAAACATAATTTGGCTCTGTACCAAGTTAAATGATCAAAGTTCATTTACTGAACATTTAGTTTAAAAAGGACAATAAATTAAACTCTAAGTCACTTAACAAGGACCTATGTTGTTGGGAGCGGGGAGCAAGAGCGGAGCGAAAAGAGAAATTTTCAAAAGCTCCCGTTTGGAGGCGTTTCGGGAGCGTTTTTGTATAGTATATATTTTAATATATTTTGATGGATTTATATCTAAAAACATGTAGAATGTTGAATTAGCTATAGAATACATGGATTAAACCATATAACATTATCATCAAATGATCGACCATAAAAACTTTTGTAGGAGCTTGGCAAAGAAGAGAGGTACCATAACATTGTCATTAAATGATCAACCTAGTATAGGAGCGTTTAGTATAGGAAAGGAAGGGATCGCCTCGGGAGCACCTTGGGAGCGTGCTCCCAAAACTGGGAGCATTTTGGGAGCGATGGGGTGGGGAGAGCTCCCATGCAACATAGACAAGGACACGAGACAAAGGATACAGAAATATAAGTATCCAACACAGGACATGACAACCCTGAAAAAAAGAGACGGGGGCAAGGTTATATATATATATAACGATCCAAAATTTTGTAGATAGTAGAACATTTAAAAAATATTGATACAACTAATTACTAACTACATGTAACATCAATGATAGCTCCCGAAAGGAAGAACCCCATTAAATCGTTTGATGTTGTTAAAATCAAGTAGCATTACATGGATATTAAATCAATGATAGTAGATACAATAGGTGAGAATGCCAATGGCAAATACAAAATAGGCTAGAATCTAGATAATAGAACCACAAATGGAAGAATTTCATAGCTTGAAGTCGTCACTATCAGGGACCTGTGATCCTCTTCCATGTCTACATCAAAATCATCCACTGTTATCTCCTCTATCCTCCTACTCCTCTTTCTCTTCCTCGTATACTATATCCAATCTGAGATTTGCATATGTTGATGTGGATGATGACCTGTCAAGAGGATCGCCATCATCAAAAGAGGCTCTAGCACCAGTTCATTGAGATACAAGTTGGCTAATGCTAACTCAACAATGTTCTCCAAACCCATATCATCAACAAATGCATCCCACATCTTTGTCTTTCCCTTCAACCACTCTTCCCTTTGCCTATAAGTGAGATGGAGATTGGAGTGCACATACACCATTTCCTTTGTCCTGGACTACTCAAACCTACTCTTCTTCAAACTATACAAATTCCCATATGTGCTTCGATTCCTCTCGCAACAAGAGGATGAAGTAACCTGAGAGAGGATCCTCATGGCTAAACGTTGTAGAATAGGGCATCTTGCCTCATTAGTTTCCCACCAACCATAAGTCTTCGTAGCTCCCCTCTCTCTGAGCACATCATAACCTTCTAATCTCCCAATGCCATTGGAAAACTCTTCGACCCACTACTCTACCTCATCAAGAGATGCTCTAACTTGATATATCCTTCTAAATTCTTCCTTTCTCCCCTATAATATATCTATGTCCCTATGAGGAGGGATGCATTGTGAAGGTCCACCATTGAGCCAATCATTATTGTAGTATTTGGGATTCAATGAGTGAGCCAATGCAAAAGTGCGCAATTCCTATCCCACCTACAAATAAGAATATCTTGAATGTTAATGAATAAGTTCTTTGATGATATCCCATACTCAAGGCGCTCATTCGGTAAAATAACAATCTTCACTTCCTCAATCATGCAATCCCACCACTCATAAACATCTCCTAAAATGAGGTTGTATGTGTTTTCAAACCACAACAACGAAATGATAGAGTCCATGATCTAATGGTGAGATCTACCCTCTACCACTAACCATCATCTAACATAATATCCTCGACTTTCCCAAAAAAGGCCAAAACTCTAAAATAACCATGGCACCAGTAGTTACCTCTCATTTTGTACAAGGGTAATCCAATAAATGACTATGATAAATATATATACTTCAATGCATAAATATACTTCAATGCATAAACCACACAAGGTTAGATTCAGAATAGTACTTATTTCAATAAATTTGATCTACAATAAAATTAAACATAATTTTCATGTCTTTCAACTTTAACGCTTTGTTGGTCATTGTGTTAAGGTTGATCCAACTCTAACACTCTGTTGGTCACTGCATTAAAGTTGGTCCTTGAGATGATTCACCAATTGCCATGTGCAATAACAAAGTAGTAAATAAAATAAATAGCGTACAGAAGATAACAATACTAAAGAATCATAACTATTATTGGAATCATACTTATACTCTGATACTTTTAAGTTTGATCTTGTCACCGAAGGGACAAGTCAATCTGGGTAAACACGTTACATGCCTTGAGAGAGAGAGTTCAGGTAGAAGTAAACAAACCTCAAATTCTTTAATAAAATTAGCAGCTCGGTCATACTCAATACAGTCACGCTAAGCAAAGATACACAACCATACGAAGCAGTGACACACACAGTCGCAGATAAACTTTACACTGGGCAGTGACACATAGTCATACTGAGTAAGGACAAACAATTCACGCTGCAAGATAGAAAAATCACACAGCTAAGGTAACAAAGAGCTATAGGATAGCTCAGTTTGTGAAGCAGCAGAGAAGAGCCAAAAATATAGTCACAGTGAAGGATAACACAGACACGGTGGAGGATGTTGGAGTTCAAGCGAAGGTATCCAGTCGCGCTGGTTGGAATCCGCAGATGCAGTCACGGTGGAGAGTGTTGGGGATTACGCGGAGGTATCCAATCACGTAGGAGGAACCCGTAGGTGCAGTCACGGTGGAGAGTATGCGGAGGTATCCAATCACGCAGGAGGAACCCGTAGGTGCAGTCACGATGGAGAGTACGAGGAGGTATCCAATCACGCAGGAGAAACCCGCAGGTGCAGTCACGATGGAGAGTACGCGAAGGTATCCAATCACACAGGAGAAACCCTCAGGTGCAGTCATGGTGGAGAGTACGTCGAGGTATCCAATAACGCAGGAGAAACCCGTAGGTGCAAACGGTGGAGGATCCGGAAGGATCGCAGACCCAGTCCCGTGGAGAGGTAAGACACGCGAGAGGTATCCACGCAGGAGGTCACATGGATGCAAAAAACGATCAGCAACAGTCGCACGGGAGAAAGAGTAGCAGTCAGTAGCATTCACGCATGGGTAGGTAAGTCACGCGGGCAGAACAGTCACGGGCAGGTAACTGAGGATTTGCTTAAAGGATGTGTTCAAATGAATGAAAACCTTAGTCTTATATAAGGTGGGTAAGATAAACAATACACCATAAAATACTTTAGGTACCAAAGGTCCTAAGAGTAGGGTCCAAATAAAATCATAAAATAAATGTTAAAAGGTCCAACATAAAGTAAATAGTCCAAAAGTTTTATAATTAAACGATAAACAATAAGTAACCAAGGAAGATAAAGGACCAAGAGTCACCCAAGGGGGTCTCAATAAAACAACCCAGATACCCACAAGATAAGGTGAACCATAAAAGGTGGAAAAACAACTCCTTTATAGGACCAACAAGACCAGTAATCTTTTCTCTCTCAAGGTACAAAGTTTTATATATATTTTATCATCACTGTATAAGGGAAAGATCCAAACTGGATGGTACAATCCTTTGGTCCTCAATACTACTCCTAAGGGTTAGGTGCTAGTGGCATCGTCAAGGGGTGACCAATACCTTGAGAAGCAACCTAGCAATAATCGATTAGGAGAGGGGACATCACCCATCATTATCTTCTATTCTTAAAGAATGGCTCCCAGCCCTATGTTGAGTTTCAGTCCCAAACTGAATCATGTTGATCAACAAGTCCTCCATTCTCCAAGAGAATTGTCCTCAGTACTAAGCTTAGCTTGAGTACCAAACTGAACGTTGAACAGCTACCTGTAGGACTTACTTGGACATCGCATCCCTGGTCCCAGACCAAAATATGTCTCTGCCTCTACCTGTAGGATCTACTTGGAAATCGTGTCCTTGGTCCCAGACCAAAATACCCTAGAGGCACATAGTGGCCCTAGCCACATGCTAGGGAGCTTTGCCATGGCATCAACCTGCTTGGTCCCAGACCAAGAACCGCAGGAGACTACTAGGGGCCCTAGGTTACCTTCTAGGGTCTTACTCTACCTTAGTTAAATGACTAGGGTACCATCCTCGCTAAGAATGGGTCTCGCAACTGTACTAACTTTAACAATAACTTTATTCAGATAATGTATCCTGACACAACATAATCAATTGCACGCTTAAGGTCCCTTTGGGTGATTTTCCTTTAATATTATTGTAAAGTATTGTTTGATGGATATATATATACAACGCCCCCCTCCTTAAAAAATGGTGGGCGCACTCCATTTAGACTAATTTAACCCCTCAAACTATGCTAGGTGCGCCCCTTGAAGACAATATCCGTTGTTTTTGGATTTTGGAGAAAAGATTCCATGATTTGTGGGATTTATGCCTAGAATTTTTTTTTTTTTTGGAATATGAGGCATAATCCCCTTATTTTAGGGCCCAAAAACCCTATGTTGCACTAGTTTTGAGGCCGAAGAATGATGGGGACACGGGGACGAGTCACATGGACAACTACAACGCACCCCCAAATTTTCAGGCGACAGCAAGTTGGGGACACAAATAGTGTATATATATATATATATATTAAAAAACTTTAAAAAGTTATAATTCACCATAAACATTCGTAGTTAATTGTAAGAATAATAGTCTATATTATATAGTATTGTGCACATCTCTTACACTTGCTAGTTCCAAAAAAGCTCAAGCAAATAAATAAATAGTTGAGCAACATTTCATTATCGGCACTGAACATGAGCAAAATGCAGTTTAGCTTTAGGAAACATAAGGATAACCATTTGCAATCTGCAATAAGCTTAATAAAGGGTCTATAAGAAGAATGCTTGTCTCTATAATAACTTGTATTCCTTATATTTCTTGTTTATGATGATAAGTTTAAAAGGCATTCCCTTATCAATAGGTTCTACAGATCTCTACAACTATGTTGAAAACCACTACAAAAAACATTGGGATATACATGCTTGCATAATGTAAAGAGATTAGATTCATATTTTAGATTAAGAAGGATATTGAATAGGAATTTATTCAAATGTTTAGTACCCAATGTAAGTCTTTACTATCCAATTGTTTTTGCAATGGTTGAGGTCGAGATGCAGGAAGAGTTGGACTTGAAAAACTCTTGGACACCTATATATTATGTAAAAGTTAAGATGTCCCTAAAAATGAGAAAAGCAAGAGCAATACCTAGAAGGATCATACTTTTAGAGTTGTTGCATTTCTTAATTTGTTGACATGGAGGCTTTGTTGCTTGTATTGATGTTGTTGAAAAGACAATAGTTGATCACCATAAACCCAAATCGAAATCCATCATACACAACCCATATTTCAGTTGCAACTTGTATAGACTCAGATTTAGATACAAAATAATACATAAAATACGGATGGGATAAATGATCATATTGTCTAATCATCAATGTCTATTGTCACAATTGAAAATACATGCCTAGAACATCTTCGAAATCTGCCTAGGACATCATTAAAATCTACCTGGAACATCTTCCTAGAACATCTCAATCCGAAACCAACAAGCCAGCTTCAAACAAGAAACAAAGAGCCATCTTAAGTCTTGGGCAAAGGTGGTTAGTGAGGGTGACAGAGCCCCCCTTCCTCTAACTACAGTCGAGGAAGTAGTACATGCCAAGCTACTTGAAGAGCTAAACCAAAGGGCATGTGAACTAAACCTAAATGTTAGGGGGCTTCCCTCACCCTCTCCTTCCCCAAACCCCATACAAGTGGTTACCCTCCTCCTTCCTAATTACCTAGATATTCCTGGTATTCCCCTTGAGAAGGCGTGATTTGGCCACGATGCTACACTATTCATTCAGTTTCGATCAGAAGCCGACCATCTTTGGGCTCCAAGAGCCAAGCGGTGATTGTTCTCCCTCCTTGGGAAGATCATCCTAAACGCTGATGACGCTGATCTCACTCAACCATAGGTTGTTGAGTTGAAACGTTCAAAGGAGCTAGTGGCAACAACTCAACAGGCAAGTAAATGGGCAGCCATCCAAGACCTCCAGGTCATTATTCAAGATACCAAATAGAAAATACAAGACCTCCATGCCATTATTCAAGATACCATGACCCCCGAATACTCTTCGCCCAAATTCTCTAAATGACTAACATGGCATAGGAGGAGACAAGGTGTGGGGACTTCAATGGGATGTTAGAATGATAATGGATCATTCTAGTCTTCACCGGGCATGTTATATGACGCCCTTGGTTCATCTGACCTACTTTTTATTACTGAGACCCATGAGAGTGTTGTCAAGCAACTTCATATTGTAGGTTATCACTAGTTCTCTGCTTGTCAACAAGAAACTAGATCTTTAGAAGGGGTTCATGGCTCAAGTGGAGTAGCATATCTAACGAGAGACTTCCTCCGAGACAGGGTCTCTAAGGTAGTAGTAGATGATTTTGCTAGATTCATGTGGTTCCAATTCAGCAGCCTGTTATTTCCCCTATACTCAAAGATCTATACATAGCAGCCTGCTATTTCCCCCCAACTGTGCCTCGGTGCACTATTCATGGTGAGTTTAATGGTGACCCTTTCTCGAATTTGTATACTAGCATTACCCAGTAGTCATCGGTGGGGAAGGTCATCCTTTTAGGTGATTTGAGCTCTTCAAATCCCTCTCCACAACTGCTCTAAGGACGTGTTATGTGTTTTGTATATTGATCCAGCTTCAATGGGGTTTCATCGATCATCTAACAATGCTTCGAGACCTCTTACAAGATATAATAGACACCTCTTATGGCTTGGAGAATCTCATAAAGTTTGATCCTTAACGGCATTCCTTGCTTCCCGTCTTCCAACTTCCTTACATGCCAACCTCACAGTGGGGGAGCAAGCGTAGTGGATTACATACTTTCCAACCTCGACCTACTACCCTTTATTCATCACCTATCAGTCACTCTCATCCCCTTGGTCGACCATGCTCTCCTTTCCTTCTCCCTTCAAATTAACACCCCCCAATCCCTTCCCTCTCCCCCTTCGAGCTCACCTCAAACCACTATCCCCTTTGCCGAGGGTGACCCCAACATCTTCACTTCCACTCATCCCTAGATGCTCCCTTCTGAGCCTCACTTTGTATCCCTTACATCCGCCTCTGACAAGTGCACCTGTATTTCATCCATCACTTAAGAGGTCGCCCTTAAAACTTATCCCCATTCAACTTGTTATGCGTCCCAATCCCCAAAATCTCAGTCCCACCCCATGAACCAGTGGTATGATTAAGACTACAAACACCTTCACTCCCAGCTTTGACATTTGTTCACGAACGTTTGGCTTTTAATTTCTCATTCCTCCAACTTCATTTCACCATCTTTTCATCAAAGCGAAAACATGAATGCGCAAGGTCGTAAGCCGAGAGCCTTGTCTTTGATTTATGATAATCATACCAAGGATGGTACCTGGGCTATCATGGATTGCAGTGAGGGAATGATGCCAGGATGGGAAATTACTATTTAGGAAGATGTGGCTTTTAGATGTTTCCCATACCAAGTGTTCAACGGATGTTGTTTCCATCATCGGCCTGTTAAGAGTCAGAACAAGTTGTAACGTTGAGAATTCTCTGGGCAGCCAAAGGAGGATGAGCTCGGTTAGTCGCAAGGGTAAGGGTAAACACATGGCGATCCAGTTGGAGGAAACGGGTCGAGGAAAACGAGCTCAAAGCAAGGCGTTGTGGGAATCCCGGATATTCGAACTAGGTCTTCCTGGGGAAATCCAACAGCGGGTAAATGAGTCTGAGCTAAATCTATGGGCAGAATTCGACAATGAGATCCTGCAGGAAAAACGTTGCAAGGTGTAGGACTGGATCCTCGACCCGGCCACTCTGTGGATCAAGCAAGCCAGTACGAGAAAACCGTGGCATTGTTCCGGATTACGAAGAACCTCATTGGTCGATATGCTTGGGATAAGGATACGAAGGAAGTCAAGCTTGGGCAGTTGGAGCAATGGCGTGCTAATGTCGACTCCAACCTCAAGCAGCTGAACTTCAAAGTGAACCTCCTCCTGAAGCGGATCGGTGTGTTGATCCCTCCAGCACCTCCTATGCACTAAGGCAATCGACCAGCGGACGAGGACCCCCACGCAGCTAGAAGGAGGGATATCCCTTATGTCCTACTCTAGATGCGGTGGCTACACGACTTTCCAGTATAGTACTTTTGGCAAATGATAGCCTGGTGGCTTTTCCTTTTCTGGTTGATTAGTTATGTTTTCAGTAGATTGTAGTTTGTGCTTAGTTTGCAGACAAGCTTGCTGTCGATTAGATAAGGGTAGTGGAAGGAGGATTGATATCTTTTTGTATGTACGGCTATAAGGCGGATCTTGTGGGGCAATTTTTGGAAAGTTTATGGGGATACACTTGGGCTGGGACAATCCATGTAAATCTCATAGTACTAGGTTGACTCAAGTGTATTGTTTGGCTGACAAAAAGAGCCATGTTTTGTAACTTTTTTCAATCTATAATACAATGATCTCACTCTTACTTACCAAAAAAAAAGCCTCTTACTGTCAGCTCCTCCACAACAAGAAACGCCTCTTTATCTCCCATCAAAGACAAGAGTTGAGTCCACCCTTATCCAATCCCCCAAAAAAATTTGGTGTACTCTCTTCCCTCGCCACTCCCATCCCTATCTCATCTTGATTCAAATTCCTTGTTCTCCCATACCTCTGCCCCTATGATATCCCAAGAGAACCCCTCATTCACCCAACTTCATGCCTCCTATTCACCCCACATGACATTCAAGAGGATGTCTATGTAATGAGTTCCAAAAAAGCTGCAAATGATGAGGGCTTTCAGGTCGAGCTCTTCAAGCCAGTGTTCCACGGGGACGTGTCCCCCAAGGTTGGGGACGCGCCAGAGTAGAGTAGAGTTGAGACCCAGTTCAATTTCACCCACTAGCTCGAATCTTGGAGTACCAAATCTGCTAGTTGGAGGTAGGGTCATGACTCATGCCTCATTAAAATTTGTTAATTTAAAAATTAATACATTCAACATTAACATATTCCAATATCCATGTGATAAAATAATAAATTTTATGCCCTGGATTGCTTTGTGAAGATTGAAGACAAATAGTGCCAAATTGTGCCCAAAACAATGAACACACACCAATGACTAAACGGTTTCTTAGATTCTTACTGATTCACTTTCTTTACTGTTGTTCTAATGTTCCCAAACCTGAATATGAGGTTCTTTAACATTTGCTTTCATGCCCAGATTTGTTGGTTCACATGATACCGTTGTTTATAAATTTCTGTGTTGTTTTTTTATTTTTTTTAAAGCTCTTGCCTCTCAATTTCCAGCCGCCATTAAATTCAATGTTTAAGCATTATCTTTTATAAATGAGAAATCTGAATTTAGATACACATTCCATAATGATAATGATGATATATAGTTTTTAGTATTTAAAATTTTAATAATTTATTTTTTACATGGTAATAGTCAGTAGTAACATACTTCAGTATCATTTACAAATTGAAATTTAAAATTTGATGGATTCCATAATGTTTATTTTAGTTTTTACTTTTACATTTTAGTATTTTACATGGTAATAGTTATTGTTAGGATTTATCATTTCTATATTTTAAATTAATTTTTAAGATTTCGACGTCCCCTCGTTTCCCCGAAATTTCCCTAAAATTTGGGGTGGCTTCCACACAGCTCCCCTTTGTGTTTCCCCGCTCCCGCGCTCCCCCATCCCGGAAACTCCGTGGAACATTGCTTCAAGCATGGCCTCCATGCACTGGACTACTATATGATTGATCTCTTTAACCATGTGATCTCCACGGGCTTCCCAAAACCATGGTCTCACCATATTATTCACAAGATCCACAAATCGATTCCTAGTGCAAATCCCAATAACTTTAGAACGATCATAGTTGGCCACACTTTCTTCAAGCTCTATGCTTCAGTTCTCAGTCTGCAACTTTCCAGGGAGCTTGAGAGGAGACACCTTAGAGCTATAGGACGGGCGAGTTTCAAACTGGCATACTAGACCATTGATGACATTCTCGAACTTTGAGCCCTCATCAACGAGGTACGTCATCATTCTTTGAAAGTTTATTGTTGTTTTGTATACTTTCAAAAAGCATTCGATTCCATCTCCATATCGGCATTGTTCTAGAGGCTCAAAGACATTGGCATTTTTGAGACCCTTCTGACTGTCATTATGAGACTATATGAGTCAGTACTTGGTCGCTTTCACACCGCCCACGGAATATCAAACTTTATCAAGAGCACCATTGGGGTTAAACAGGGTTGTCCCCTAATCCCCACTTTATTCGAGATATAGACTGACGAGCTAGAGTCTTTCGTGTAGGAGCACATCCAGGAAAAAGATGGTTTCCTTCTCTATTAGGTCTTGATCTCTGTAATGAACATAATATCAAAATAAATAAAATATTAATAATGATTATAAATGAATAATTAAATAATTAATTGAAGAAACACCTTATGAAGGGTGGCGTCTCATCACCAATTAAACCCTTGCATGGGTATTTATAAAAACATAACTTCTCATTGGATATCATCTTTTTATCATTAATTATATATTATTTTATCTTTTCATGGATTACTGTTCGTTGGCCTATTTGCGTTGGTTATTTCGGTAAAAACAGGATTTTTACCGTTTCATTGGTATCAGAGCCAACCCTTCCTCGAACTTTTGTTGATCTCTTGCTTGTAGCCAAACTCTCAAGGGTTCCTTGAACCAAGATCATTGATCTGACACGGGCTTTTAGCCATCTTCCCCATTCATTGACCTCTAGTCCATTTTTCCACCCCACCCCCTTCTACTCCAACAATCTCCCTCTCGTTCCACTCTGCCTCCTACCGTCCACAACTTCTTCCACCTGCTCCACCATCCATCAATTCATTATGTCTACCCCATCTCCACGCTTCCACACCTCTAACAACCCCACGCCCGTGTTTATCCTCCACGTTCCTTTGCTCCACTCGCCTACAACATTCACAGCAATCTCGTCCTACGCACTGGTCCACCTCCTGTTGCCTCCAGTAGCTTGCACCCCACTGCGCAACCAATCCTCACCCTCTCTCCCAGCACACTCCTGCTCACCCTCTCTTCCCACTCCACACTCCCGCAACCTCCCCGTCTAGCTCTCCTCCAACTTCCACCGCGTTCATCCTGTCAGCTCCCCCTCCCATTGTTACATCCACCACCACCCAGCCTCCACACCCAATATCCCTCATATGCACACTCACCCCCACCACCTTTGCGCAACACCACCGCGCACCCGCGCAGCCTGTCTCTACTCCTAGCGCCCTGTCCAGCTCCCCACCACCTCCCCGCCCCTCATACAACCTTCCCCTCTGCTCCATGCACAGCCTTTACCACCACCTCGCCTCCCCTCCTTCCAAGCCCGACCTCCAACATATTGCTAGGGTTTGAAACCCTAAATAACTTCACATCAAAACTAAAAAAAAATTAATATAATAGTTTTATTATTTTAAATAATAAATATTATTATAATAATTCAAACTATCTCAATATAATAAATATTATTATATATCAATAAGGTTTATATATATTGATTGATATTATTATTAAATTTTTAATAATAATAATAGTTGTATTATTACAATTATTCATTCAAAAGAAAAAAACGAAAAAGAATGGGTTAAAAGAAAATTTTCTCTTCTCTAAAGAAAACTACATTAAAAGGTTATTACACATTTATTCCCCTCCCCATTATTGAAGGAAAGAAAGGCAACAATTATTCAAACAAGAAATCAACTCTCGAAAGATATTGAAGAAGTCATTGAAGCCCATTGTGGATTTATTGAAGAAATTATGGATTCCATATATAAATCTAAATTTTGGACTGTGTCTTTAATGCAAAATGGAATTCCAATATCCGACATTTTTTTAAGAATAGCAATAGCTCCTATCCAATATGTGGTAAATATTTCATTATGAAGAACGATCAAGGTAACTCATAGTTGCAATCACAAAGATTGGAAAGCGACTTAAGATACTACAAGGAAAGCAATAAAAATCTACAATTTGAGATGAGTAAGCAAATCATTCTTCATAAGTTGATAGAACAAGAGAATCATCGCTCAAAATATCAAAATAAAAGATTGGAAAAAGCTAATGAAGATATCAAGAAACTATTATCAGCTAAGAAAGAAGAAATATCTCGATTAAAAAATCACAACCAAGACCTTAAAGACAATTAAAAAGTTAGAAGATAACGAAGAATCACTGTATCGAAGTGATAACTATTTAGAAGAAGACATAAAGCGCTTAAACAATCTCATCGTGGACAAAGATGACGAATTGGCACAAAACAAGAGAAAGCTAAAAAGTCAAGAATTGGAGATATGTCGACATCAACAACAAAAGGAAGAACTCGAGCAAAAGTATGACGACACTAAAAAGAGGCACAAGTTATAAATTGCGTAAATCAATGGCAAATTAGCAAGCACTACCGAAGAACTATTTCAATTAAGAATGCATGACAAGACATTACTTATGAAGATCAAGAAACTAAAAAACAGTCAGAAGATCGAACTTTCCAATGAAGACCTCGAAGGAAGAATACTAAAACACTAAGAATAAAACCATTGTCTAAGAAATCTTAATCAAGAACTAGAGGAACAAATCAAGAAACTAAAAGAAGACAAACAATCGCAAGATGAAAGGTTCCAGAAGCTTCAGAATAATAATAATCTATTAGAGAACAAATTAGTTCAAATCCAAAAGGAAGCATCCAGACTCTCCAGAAAACAAAATCAAGTTAAGGAAGAAGAAACAAACATAAATTCAGTCACCGTCAAAGTTCAAAAGGAAGTCAATCCACCAGAAAAACAAACAACAAGAACTCTTTATCGACAAACAGATTACATAAATGAACCAACAACAGGGTCAAAATGAACAAAAATGGACGAGATGTGATTTCAGAAGAGAAAGAACACAAAATGAACAAACAAAGAAGAAAACGAGAAATTCCATCCAACAACGCGGTCAACGAACAACTCCAACAAAGATAGATGTAGGATGGACTTCATGAATTATCGTTCGTTGTCCTATTTGCGCTGGTGATTTCGATAAAAACAGTTTTTTTACTGTTTCAATCTCAATCCTCCTCTTTGCTAACAATGTGATCCTCATGTCCTCCTCACCAAAGGGGTTGCAGCAACAGCTAGACGCCTTGACCCTCTTCTACGATCTTCGTCAATTGACAATCAACCTAGGTAAAACCAAGGTCATGATCTTCAACAGGTCGAAGAAACTCCTCACAGATCATCATTTCTTTTCCCGAGTGTAAGAGATTGAGATCACTAGCACCTATTCCTATTTGGGAGAACAGTTCACATGTCCTCGTTTCAATTTATGGCATGCCCTTCAGTACCCAAGTCAACAGAGGATATGGATCCTTAGCTCTTCTTGAGAGACAGTGCTTCAAACAACATTTTCAAAACATCTCATCCAAGATGTCTCTCATGGACACTCACATTCGACCCAACTCCTCTATGGTTTAAAAACATTTGGGGGCCTTGTCTACTAGACACAGATTGCGCTTCGATAGCAAGAGTGCAAATCTTCCTCCTCTGTTGCATCATTATATGCAAGCAGATAGTTCCTTAGCCCATCATACTTGCAAAGTTCGATGCCCTCCCTTTTCGTCTTGAGGCGGTGTTTCGTCTTATCTCACACTTACACCATCTTCGAAGCTTCATTGACTCAACGGAAGGGTGTGATTAATACACCTAATTAGCTTATCTCTCATCATAATCGATTGCCTTGTCTAGCCCTTCGGGTTACATGAGATCTTGGAATGCAAGGGGTGCGGATCTTATGGCATCAGTTGGCATTGCAATGGACCGACCTCCATTTCGCCATTCCTTACACACACCTTGCTACCTCTTACCTTCTAGGCAAGAATTGAACAAAATCACCCAAGCCAACATCTCTATATAGTTCATGTTAGTCAATTGGATCAACCTCCAAAGCAAGTTACATCGAAAGCAGTGTTATCGGAACCGGCCCGGAACCGACAAAACCGGCCGGTCTGACCGGTTCACAGGGTCAACCGGTCCGGTTCAGTAAAAAAATTTGCAAAACCGGCCTCTGAACCGGGTCAAACCGGCCGGTTTGACCCGGTTCTGTACGGAACCGACCGGTTCAGAGGCCGGTTTTGCAAATTTTTTTTAAAAAAAACAAAAAAACATCTAAACTACTACTCCTAACCTAACCCTAAGCCTATCCTAACACTATTTAAAGACCCCCAAGAAACGAAACAAAACACTGGT
>LPNX010141776.1:166573-221070 GCA_001517045.1 Pseudotsuga menziesii
CAAAGACTCACTAGCACTTACATCTGAATTCAATGTAAACATTTGTGATTGATTGGGGACACCATTGATAAGACTGATGTATCTCTGCTAATGCTGATGTTACAAGTGTTGTTCACATTTTTTTATGACGAAAGAGTACTTGCAACTTATTGCTTTTACCTGCTTCCTATTGGCCATATGATCACTTTATTGTTATTCATTAGTACTATGGTTTATTTTTGGATTGTAGGGGCCATTTAGAGCCTCTTTGTTGATGTACTTTGGTTCAGAACCTCACAAATGTATTGCACTAGGTGCTATTTTCGATATTTGCACCCATATTTGCTATATATATGAGAAACTTTGCATATTTGTGTATTAATGGTTTGGATTCATATGTATGCACATGAATATATATTTTTTTTTACAAAATATGAATATTTTATGTATTTTTTAGTCAACCAGCTTTTTACCCGGTTTTTTTCCGGTTCCGGTCCGGTTTCCGGTCCGGTTCACATTTTGGGCTTCGCCGGTTCGATGACCGGTCCGGTTCTGATAACATTGGTCGAAAGATGGCCTTTTATGCTGCACATTTCATGGATATTAGTAACGGTCTCATCGTTTGACCCCATTGCATACTCTGCCATTAGACACATGCTCTTTGTATCCCTTTGGGCCAGCTCAAAGTGGGTTCTCATCATCTCAATATTGACATAGATCCCTAGATCAACCAATCATACAAAATCTGCCAATTTTACCATCTTCGAGAGGTCGAGGCCGAGAAGCATTTCATTTTTCGGTGTCCCATCTATCACAAGATTCATTGAGTATTCCATTATCTTTTCGGGCATTCTCGCAGAGTCCCAATCTTTGGTTAGTTTTGTTAGGTATCCGAATAAAACATGTTTGGCCTTATACTTGCAAGAGGCCCTTCAGCTCCAGTCCCTCCTCTAGCGACATTCACGATTAGGACCAACCTCCACTAGACATATCATTTCTTTCTCGTGCTCCCCTCCTCTAGGGGTACCAAGAGACCGACAAAGGACACTACTATATCACTTATTTCTCGTGCTCCCCTCCTCTAGGGGTACCAAGAGACCGACAAAGGGCACTACTATCTCTATGGCGGACCACCTTTACGTCCATCTAACCCCAGCGATGTCGCCAACCTTGTAATATCCCAAATACTGATATTCTACTATTTTCTATTATAAGGCTTGCTTGTAGCCTCAGGATTTACAATAATACTGAAATTAAACTTGTACCGAGCAAATGGCCCTAAATTATAGTTGAATCTAGGGCAAAGTATTGCAGGAAGAAGGTAAACACTTACCATTGATAAACAATGTGAGTCCTCCAGAAATCTGTTGCATGCACAAAGGCGAGATGATAGTGCTCCTCCTCAGGGGTTGACGCCCAGCTACACACGTGTGCTCTTCTCACACTGAAGGTGACGTTTTTGGAGAAGGGATGGTCAGTTGCAACCGAAACTTTGCAGGCTTGTCGGTCTTCACCTGCCGGAGAGGCGGACTGTCGCATATAGAGATTTGGCCTCCTCTAAGTGCCCTAGCGAATTCTTTTGCCTCTCTAGTGCTCACGCCCATTCCTCCACTGAAGTGCTGATAACTGCCCTAAATAGCCAAACCGGTAGCTGATAGTCACTCTATGTTGTGGAATGAGTCTACTGAGAAAGAGGAAACTAACATGCGAAGGAAAGACTGGATTTTGGAGTCCCAGCAAATCCTTCTGAAGTTTCCCAGCTATTTCCAGCTACAAAACGTGAACCTGCAAATAATCCTTTTGAGTGTTCGGGATCACTGAACACTGATTGTATAAGATGATAGTCATTGATAAACCTGGATGGTCTATCCTAAAGAGACTAGGGTAAATATTTCACTGTCGAACCCTCGTTAACTGAAGACGTCGTCTTCAACCCCAACTATCGCGGCTACACGCTGTGCTGCTGCTCAAAAGCTCCAAATCAACAATAACAATAATAGATATCCTCTTCAGTCTAATAACCCTCTTAAATAGAGTCTCATGTGTTTTTAGGGTTTGCATGTCACTTTTCAGGTTTATGCTTCACTTTTGCATGCATGCAATTCTAATTTGATGTTGAATTTTAAGCCTAAGGAAATAAGACTTCTATTATCCGACTGATGACTTTAACATTGAATGAATGTCCTGATCTGCTCTAAGTATGAAATGTGATGACTTTAACACTGAATGAATGTCCTGATCTGCTCTAAGTATGAAATGCGCTCAGGCAATTCCCTCTTATGTAGTACCCGCTCGAACCTATGGGAATTAAGTAGGCTAGCGGGTGTTTTGGGTGCTTAATTAGAGGGGGACATTACAGTCCTCCCTGCTTGAAATTGCTTGTCCTCAAGCAACTGCAAATTAGAATGCTGCAATATGTGCTCTCCCTCCCATGTGGCATCCTCCATAGGTAATTCTTTCCATTTTACCAAATACTCTCGAATCACCCTGTTTCGGAGCTTCCTTTCTTGCACCTGTAGAATTCTCTCTAGAATCAGTACCAACAGCCCTTCATCATCTAAGGGAGGCAACTCAGTGGATGGAGCAATGTGTTGTCCTAATGTTTTCTTGATATTGGGCACATGAAACACATTGTTAATCTTGCTCTCCTCCGGGAGTTCTAGTTCATTAGCCACCTCTCCAACCTTCTGAACTACCTTGTAAGGACCATAGAAGCAAGGTTTTAGTTTTTCCACTCCTTTTTTCTTGAGGGAAGATTGCCTGTAGGGTTGGAGCCATAAATATACCAGATCTCCTACCTCAAAACTCCTCTCAATCCTGTGTATGTTTGTGTATAGATTCTGTTGATTCTGGGCTGCCTGTAAGTTCTCCCTAAGGACCTTAAGAATATCCTGACTGTCCTATACCCAATCTTTTGCCTTGGCTGCTCTGTTTTCTCCAAAAGCTAAATCCACGAGGTTCAGTGCCTCATAGCCATACAGTGCTTTAAATGGTGTCATCCTGATAGACATATGGTAGGTAGTATTGTAGCAGTATTCCCCTAAGTGTAGCCATTTAATCCACGTCCTCTATTGGCCTGCTACATAATTGCGCAGATACCCTTCAACCCATTTGTTGACAATCTCCGTCTGCCCGTCACTTTGCAGATGATAACTTGTACTTGTAGCAAGTTCGGTCCCTACCAACCTTAATAGCTCCTACCAGAAAGCACTAGTGAATTTACTGTCACGATCACTGACAATCGTTTTGGGTAGCCCATGTAGTCTAAAAACCTCTCTGAAAAATAACGCGACTACCTGTGCTGCTCAATAATCAGAAGAGATAGCAAAGAAGTGGAGAAATTTGGTCAATCGATCTACCACTACATATAAGCAGTCTCGTCCTTGTACCTTGGGTAACCCTGTAATGAAGTCCATTGAGATACCTTCCCACTTCTGCTCCGGTATCAGTAATGGCTGAAGTAACCCTGCGGGATGAGTGTGTTCGATCTTGTTCTGCTGGCATATGCTGCATTCCCGAACGTGTTGCATTACTTCCCCTTTGAGGCCCTTCCATGAGAACTTCTCGGATTTGCCTGTAGGTCTTCAAGAAACCCTGATACCCTGATAACGACGAGTCATGTGATGCATGTATGATCTTCCTTTTTAAAACTGATTCTGGGACGAGGTATATCCTGCCCTTGTAATAGATGATGCCATCAATAATTCTGTACCTGTCATCTTGGATCTGTCCATCCAATAACTCACAAGCAAATTTGTTTTTGCAGTATTCTACTAAGAGAAGAGACCTCCAATTTGTGGATATACTCATGAGAGATGATGAAGTTGGTCGTATGGATAAGGCATCATCTACTACATTGTTCTTACCCTTCACATACGCTATCTTGAAATCATAAGCCTGAACCTTGCTGACCCATTTCTGTTGGCGCTCATTTAACTCCTTCTGCTCCAATAAGTACTTGAGGTTGTTATGATCTGTCTTGATTTTGAATTTGCTTCCCACCAAGTACTGCCTGAATTTAGTGAGGGCATCTAAGATGGCTAACATCTCTTTGTCATATATGGAGTAGTGGCGCTCATAGTCCTTCAGTTTCAGGCTTTCAAATGCAACTGGGTGATGGTTTTGCATCAGTACGGCTCCTATCCCTTCTCCATAAGCATCACATTCCACTATGAACGGTTGTGAGAAATCTAGTAGGGCCAAAACTGGGCAAGAACTCATGATAGTTTTCATTTCCTCAAAGGTACGTTGTGCCAATTCTGTCCATGTGAATGCCCCTTTCTTAGTGAGGTCAGTGAGTGGTGCGGCAAATTGAGAGAATCCCTTAACGTACCTCCTGTAGTAGGTGCAAAGGCCTAAGAAGCCCTTAAGTTCAGTAACTATCTTCGACGTTGGCCAATCCCGGATAGCTCTAATCTTCTCCATATGAACTTGTACCCCTTCTGCACTAATTATGTGTCATCGATACAGCATATCTTTCATGTCAAATTCACACTTAGACATCTTCGCGTAAAGCGAGTGCTCTTCCAGAATTCTCAATACCTCATCTAAGTGTTTCAAATGTTCCTCCCAAGTTTTGTTGTAAATTAAAATATCATCAAAGAACACTAGCAGATACTTTCATAACTGAGGCGTGAAAGTGTGGTTCATGCACGACTGGAAGGTGGCTGGAGCATTAGAGACTCCAAAAGGCATGACCAAGAACCCATAGTGTCCATAGTGGCAATGAAAAGTTGTCTTGGGAATGTCTTGATCCCTTACTCAAATCTGATGGTACCCTAATAGAAGATCGATTTTTGAAAAGTAATTGGCACTTCGTAGCTCGTCCATTAGTTCTTTAAACCTAGGGATGGAATCCCTGTTTTTTATGGTCTTCATGTTGAGGGCTTTGTAATCAAAACACATTCGCAATGTGCCATCCTTCTTTTTAACTAAGACCACTGATGATGCAAAGGGACTAGAACTCGGCCAAATATATCCTAGTTCTAGTAATTCCTTGATCATCTTCTCAATCTCATCCTTGTATCGTTTGGGATGCCTGTATGGAGTGGTGATGACTGCTTGAGTCCCTTCCTCCAACTCAATGATATGCTCAAATCCCATGTCTGGTGGTCTACCTGCTGGAAGATCCTAGAATACCTTCTCGTGCTTCTACAATAATGCCTGAATATCCGCTAGGTGTTGGGTGTTGTTCTTTGTAGGTTTCCTAAAGGTGACCAAGCACTCTGTTGACCATTCTATGTCACCCTGCCCGAGCACGGCCTCCATTCTCTGTGAAGAGACTAGTTTTGGGGGATAAGTGTTCATGCACATCAAAACTACCTGATTCCCATCCTGTCCCTGGAATTCCATTTCCATTGCCCTGTAATCTGTAGTATATTTTCCTATTGAATAAAGCCACTGGACGCCTAATACTACATTTGTATCGGCCACATTCACTACGTAAAATGAGTCTGTCATATGGTAGTTGCCTAATGTGACATTCAGTTTAGGAATCCAATAGTTGCACTCCATGCTAGTGTTTCTTGCTACTGCTACAGTAAATCCCTCAAACTTCTCTGTCGAAATACCTCTGTTAGCCACCCATGTTGCATCAATGAAATTGTGGGTTGCTCCCCCATCAATCAATACTTTCTCCTACTTTGTGGCCCTTTACTACTCCTCTAACCCTGAGAGTATGAAACCTAGGTACCCCGCATAATGTAGCAATAACTCCCTCTCGTGTATCCCCTTCGAGTGGCTCCTCTTCTGTTGCCCGCAATTCCTCTGTTGTTTCTTCCTCGTAGTCCTCCCCTTCACTGTCTGAATATACCTCTATATAGTGGGCTTTGGCCTTTCCTGAGCACATGTGCCCTGAAACCCACAGTTCCTGACAAGTAAAACACAATTTCTTTTGTCTCAAGTCTTTTCTTATGTTGCCGTTTAACCCAAGTTTTCTTCGGTATTTCCTACTGGAAAGGTTTCCTATCTTTGTCTCTAGCTGGAAAGTTGGTCTTGAGTGGAAACCTGTTCTTCGGAACTGAGCCTTAGAGATCTCTGGCTCTCCTGATTGCATCCTATAGAGTGAAGGGTTTGTAGGCTTTCACCCACCCCTGTAGTAGTTCTGTCAAGGCCTCAGTAAACAACATAATCAACATGTTCTCCGACACATCTGACACATCTGTCACCATAACAGCTACCCTCTGGAACTCAGAGATGAAGGCTCGGCACTACCTGTGCGCTTGAGTTGAGCCAACTCTCTAAAGTGTATCTCTAGGTCCTTCCTATCAAGCCGCTCCATGAGCTTTTGTGTAAACTCACTGTAGGAACTGATGGTGTTGTGACCCAATGTAACTAGTTCGTGGTACCACCATTTATGAGCTTCTCCATCTAGGTGTAGTGTAGCCAATTTAATGGCATATGTCTCTGCCATGTGGTTGAGTTGGAAATAAGTATCCAACTTCTGAACCCATATTCTCCCTGAACCTCCGCGAGCCCCATCAAAGTTTGGGATGGTCAATCTACCCAAGGTTTTCTACAACTCATAGTTCTGATTAAACCCTCTGTTGAAATTCCTGGGTCGGTTCCTACTCTTCATGTTGCAGAAGTCTGAGAAAGACATGGCTGCAAGAAACTCCTCCGCCAAATCCCCGTATTCATGTAAATAGGCTCCAAATGGTTCACTAGGTTCTACTGGCATGATTGGTCCTGCTACGGGATCTACCAAGAAGTGAGGCATAGTAGGCCTGCTGGAAGGTCTGTTATATATGCGGGGTGTGTTTTGCATATTGGTGTATGCATGCTTCCCACTACTGCTTGTAGACCCTCTATCTACTAGTGAGAGAGGTACATTGTTATGCCCTGGTTCTGGTTTCATATCCAACCTGTTTATTGCATGCAAGACTTCTTTTTGCCCTTTGGTTAGATCATGCAATGCGTTCACCAAGCTACGAAACTCCATCTTATCTTCGTTCTCTCCTGTTCCTTTCCCTCTGTAAGAGCGTATACGAGTTGGGTCCATGTTTGAGTTGGTATCTTCTAACCGGATATCCTCAAATTCCTCTGTGTACCTACTCTTCCTTCTCCTATAGGTTACAAAAGTGTATTTTTCTGTATTCATTTACTTCTCATGTTCAAGCCCACAGCTAGCAAGGAACATGCTCTGATACCATTGTGATATCCCAGATACTGATATTCTACTATTTTGTATTCTAGGGCTTGCTTGTAGCCTCAGGATTTACAATAACACTGAAATTAAACTTACATGCAAGGTACCGCGCAAATGGCCCTAAATTATAGTTGATTCTAGGGCAAAGTTTTGCAGGAAGAAGGTAAACACTTACCACTGATTAACGATGTGAGTCCTCCAGAAATTTGTTGCATGCACGAAGGCAGGATGATAGTGCTCCTCCTCAAGGGTTGACGCCCAGTTGCACATGTGTGCTCTCCTTAGACTGAAGGTGACATTTTTGGAGAAGGGATGGTCAGTTGCTGCCGAAACTTTGCAAGCTTGTCGGTCTTCACCTACCGGAGAGATGGACTGTCGCATGCAAAGATTTGGCCTCCTCTAAGTGCCCTGGAGAATTCTTTTGCCTCTCTAGTGCTCACCCCCTTCCTCCACTGAAGTGTTGATAATTGCCCTAGATAGGCAAATCGATAGCTAATAATTAGTCTATGTTGTGGAATGAGTTTGCCGAGAAAGAGGAAGCCGACATGCGGAGGAAAGACTAGTTTTTGGAGTCCCAGCAAATCCTTCTGAGGTTTCCCAGCTATTTGCAGCTGCAAAACGTGAACCTGCAAATAGTCCTTCTGAGTGTGTTGGATCACTGAACACTAATTGTATAAGATGATAGTCGTTGATAAACCTGGATGGTGTATCCTAAAGAGACTAGGGCGAATATTTCACTGTTGAACCCTCGTTAGTTGAAGACGTCGTCTTCAACCCCAACTGTCGCAGTTGCACGATGTGCTGCTACTCAAAAGCTCCAAATCAACAATAACAATAATAGATATCCTCTTTAGTCCAATAACCCTCTTTAATAGAGTCATGTGTTTTTAGGGTTTGCATGTCACTCTTAGGGTTTATGCTTCACTTTTGCATGCATGCAAATTCTAATTTGATGTTTACTTTTAAGCCTAAAGAAATAAGGCTTCTTTTATCCCACTGATGACTTTAACATTGAATGAATGTCCTGATCTGCTCATCAAATGCCCTTAGTCAATTCCCTCTTATGCAATACCCGCTCGAACCTATGGGAATTAAGTAGGTTAGCGGGTGTTTTGGGTGCTTAATTAGAGGGGGACATTACAAACCTTGACCCCATCCTAGCAACCAGTCGACTACATCTAGAATACAAGAAGTTCCCCATCCCCGGTGGCAAGACACCACCGATTATTGATCTTCTTCCAATCCGTTCACTTCTTCTTACAAATAGATTACTATCTCGAAATTTCTTCATTCGACTTCGATGTAAGGAGAGATGCTTCCAGTTCTTCCAGTGTGCCATGACATATTATCCATTTTTTATCCCATGTCCCAAATCTACTCTCCTTGTACATTTTTCTTTTGCACCAGCTCGCTTTGTACTTATCTATTCTAGGTTGGCTCTCCATCTTTGGAGTTAGCTCTCTTTGGATTTTGGATTGAGTTTCACATCTTACTTTATATAGGAGTCACCTTAGCGCTCCCACTTCTGATTGACACCATGTTACCACACATTCCCATTGACCTACTTATGTGGTCATTTGTTTGACATAAATAAAGTTATCTTATCTTAGCTATCCTCCCATCCCCTTTTTCTTTACTTGTTATGCTTCAATCGTTTTGCTAGTGCAACCTATTTATTTCACCTTGCACTTCCCTATTGCTCTAGTAATCCTATCTATGGGAAGCCCCCCCTGAGTTGGAGAAGATCCAATAGAAAGCGCAAAATGGGATTGGTGCGATGTCATTGGCCTTTTTCTTTTCATTACCCATGCTTAACTTCTTTCTTTGGGACTAAAATCACACTTGCTAGTTTGGGAGTGACAAAACCAAGTGTAGTCTTAACCTTCATCAACCTCTTAAGCATGATGAATGAGGAGGCAAACAAAGTATGCATGCAATCTTCAACAATGAGGGCATTCGTATGGTTTTGTACAAAATTGTGTATGGCCAACGTCATCAATAAGACTTCCCATCCATGCCACATTGAAAGCAATAGATTTAAGTGCTAACTTTGAAGAATGACCAATACATCCAAAAAATTATGGATGCTTAGCTTCCACATACATGCCATCAACCTTGCAAACAAGGGCATTATTTGTGATTATTTGCACACAAGAATCAACACCTATGTCTTCAATAACTTTAATGAACAAAACACCCATATATTGTGTATCCTTGTATTTTCCAAGAGCATCCACTACTTACAAGAAGACTAGTGCTTACAAGAAGACTAGTCCATTTAGGGAAAACACCACGAAATTTATGAGTAGATGCATATAACCATCCATTAAAAACACTACTAAGAACATATTAAGGCCATGATAATTTAATGGATTCTAGGATTTTATCCACCTCCTTCTTTGCCTTAACCAACAATGTGGTTCCAAGCTTCTTTGAATTGTGAGGCGCATACCCTATTGGACCTTATTCAACTAGAGCTCGACACGTCTGAATAAACAAAGGCAATCGTGCAACATTAAATGAAATGAAGTGGAGATAGAAAAAAACCCAATGATAAGATCAATCTCCTCTCACCTCTCATCTTGAAAGATCTTCTCTATTAGACTACCACTTGGACTTGACCTCTTTCTTGGTCATTGACTCACCATCCCACTCCCAAATCTACTAGTAGGTTTCCTCAAGAATGGAGTAGGATCCTCATTCTTCTTGTTTCCTACTTGTTGTTGCCACCTTCCCTAAGCCAATTTTATCCTCTCTTTCCATTTCTTTTCATTTGGTAGCACTCACCACTTGACATGGTCCAAGTCCACATTTTGTGGCTAGAAGATGGCACTTATCACGAAAGTAGGTGCTCTTGTATGTATCGTTGCAAAAGCTACATGTCCAAAGAATGTTCCCTTCCCCAACAAGCTTTTCCTTCAGCCCTTGGTTGTCTTGTTACATACTTCTGCAATGGATATTTATTTTCTTGATCTCGATGTCTTGCTACAACAAGGTTTATTTCACGATTGGAAGCAGCTCCACTTGTAGCAGATCGAACACTAGCACCAAAAGAGATAGATGAGCTTGGAGGAGGGCAAGCACACCAAAAGTGACATTACTCCCTTTCCTTTCACCTTTACCAACTCCCTGTGATGATTGAGCCATGAAAACTATGGAATAAATGAAGAAAACAGTTGTTGTTGGAGAACTAAAAATTCTATTTGCAAAACCTACAAATCCCTTCACTTGCACAACACAAACATGTTACAAACTTCGGCTCAATCCCTCAACTAAAAATGTAAAAAAAGAGGGCAAAATCATGTTTTAAGTGATCCTGCAAGTCCTTTTTCCCTCGCATGTGTCGAACATGTGGGACGCCTCTAGGGCATGTGTCTGACCAAGATTTGGCATGTGTCTTGTTGCCAAATCCAAGTAGGACACATGTCCTTACGAATATGTGTCCAACATGTGGGATAACATGGTGCACCTAGAGGTCATGTCTTATTTCCCAACAATCAACTAATGTTCAATCTAGTAATTTCATTGTGGGCTCCTCTAGAGTCTTGCAAGCAGCTATGACCTGATCATTAATATATAAGTCCATTTGGCCATAAGTGGGTTGATCATTCTTTCATCATTTTTGTCCTTTGCTACCCATGAACTAAAAAGATCAAAATTATAACCCACAAGATTCATTCCATGCTCCGCTTTATCTAAGGTCTTTAACTTAGCACTATGTTGAATTACATCACGACCTAGGAAATATAAAAACACATTATTTTCCTTAGGAGCTCTTTTCCATGTCAAAAAAATCTAGGCAAGGGTGGTTGATTGATCATATTAATCAATCTTGCAATTCCAATCAATTTTATCATACTAAAGGTTTGAGGCCTTTCAGCACCATGGTGCAAGGAGTGTGAAGTGGATGGGCTTATCATTGTTCCTATAGCTATTTCTTAGACCTAAGGATTCATGTAAATTGAATGAAATAAATCCAATTAGCAAACACTTTCCAAACACGTTAGAACATGTGAATGATATATCCTTAATGTTATTTCATATGCCTTCACTTTTATAATATTTCTCCTACCATTGGCATGCCTTATCGTTAAGGCATCAATCATAGATTTTCTTATGCACCCATAATTTGCTTTGTCTTGCATAAATATGAACATAATTTTGGTCATAATAATAGTTTGCAACTGGAACCTTGAACACATAATACACAATGGAGATTGTCCAAACAAATTTCTATACCACCTTGTTAGTTTTTCTTTAGATCTGATTACATTATCTAGGATCTTTATCTGAAAGAATAACAAGTACAGCAAGATGCATAAGATACAAAAGATACACGAGACACAAAGATTTTAACCGGGGAAACCATAAAGGAGAAAACCCCACAAACTTCCTCAGAATAGTAAGATGATCAAAAAAAGTAATACAAAGTATTCGACAACTGTCTATCTCTCCTTTGTCTCTCTCTCTCTCATGCAAACTTGAGAGTGTGAGGTGTGTATAAATGAGGGAGAGTGCCTCCCTATTTATACCCTTTCAAGACACTGACCAAACATAAAACTGGGGCCCACATGTCTTCCCTGACAGGGTCGACTTCTCCCAGAGAGACTCCAAATACACCTTACATGATGTTACACTGAGGACTATTGCCCTGACTTACAACGGAGGTTGTACCTCAAGGTCTAGACACAATTAAGACATCCCGCAAGGGGGTAAACACATCCCCAATGGGGTACAACAACATACAATGATAATAAACACATCCCCAATGGGATACAACAACATACAACGATAATATACATCAGAATATCTTCCGAAGTTACAAATACATCAACACACCTTCTCCAGTGCACTAGTCATTGGGATCATGCAGCGTCGTCATCTTGTAGATTATATTTTAAATTACTTATCCTTTTTGGATTCAATCTAAGATTAATACTATGCACTACAAGCATGAGTCAGCATAAATGCTAAATTTCTCCCACAGATAATTTTTCTAGGGCTACAAATTTCTAATAGCCAAGGAAAACATTTGACAGGTGTATCATCAAACCAGAATTGTGCACCCATATCTATTGTCATTGTATCTACTCTACAATAGCAGCTAATGCTTTAAACTTTGCCTAGAAGACTTCTAGATTGATTGAAGTTTTTTTCACAAAAACAAATCAATTAAGAGTTCATGGTGAAGAATGATGAAGGAACTTTAGTATTCATAGGGCGACTCAAAGTATTGCTTTTAACCTCCACATATGTGTGCTTTTATAGTATGGCATTCGAGTGGGATACATTCATTGAGGAACGATCGTTTCCTTGACCTATGATAATGTCCACTGGACAAATCATGGCTAAGACTTCAATAGTTAGGCCTTCCTTGAAACCTTGATTGTTGTTTTCCTGTTTGATTCCTTTATTTCCTCTAAACAAGGTTTTGTTCGTTAGGATTCTTATTTTGAGGGGGCACCCTTTACTCAAATGGGGCTTCCTCACTTCTGGATTGACGTTTCTGCCATCAAGGAATGGTGCCACAACTATTCTCCAACAACTTATTTCTGAATCAAGAGGTCCAATTAAGGAAGTAACTATCAAGGTGTTGGGATTGAAGCACTGCCCAGAAAGTCTAATGCCACTTTTCCCAACCAGCTCATCCTATCTAGTTTTCACACATTGACAATTTTGAATTTAGTAACCTTTTCACTTTTCAAAATTGCAACTCGACTTTCTTGGTTTCTTTTATGCTTGGCCAATTTCTTGAAACTTGATTGCAATTTTTCCACATCATTTAGATGATTCTATATTGATGCCCAATATTGAAAAACTTGGCATTTGGAAAAAAATCGTTGAGGGTCATCAACTCAATAAATCAGCAAAACTCAGCAAGCATAAAATTAGAGTTGAAAAAACTTGCAAAAACTTGAAAAACTTGACAAGCTATCAAACCGGAAAAAGAAACGAGATAAATCAGAGATTCTTGTAACATTGATGGCCTCTGCCCTAAAACTAGTCTTCATGAACTCCAAGTCGGTGCTTCCTTGGGTTTTTAAACAATACCCTTCATTATGCCCCTATAAGGATTTACATCTTGTTTCCAACCATGCAAAGGTCATGTTGACATCATGCCTATCTCAGCAAAATCCACCTAATCCTTGCAAAGGTCTCAAGTAGATGCTTTGATCGGATTTATGGTTGACAAGAATTCGGGGAGAGAATACTTCACCAAATATTCGATGCATGAATTCCCAATACATGATTTGCATATGCAGATCTTGCTTATATAACATAATCTTACTTGTGTGCAAACAACAATTGGCTTGCACATGATCATGGTTTCAGCAATCAAGCTTTATTTTGAAACCCTAGTCTGTGTGATGACTAAACCCCTCAAAACTCATGAAGAACTCGTTGAGGATCAACAAATGAGAAAACTGAAAAAAGTAGGAAAATACTGACAAGAAATTAACAAGCATTAAACGGAAACATCGATACAGATGAATCTATTTACTTAAGAAATATAAGGAATAGCAGACATCATGGCTTTCAAAGATGATTAAGGCAACGCAACAGTCTTCATGAAGAATGGTAATTATCAACATAAGATGGGTGAACATTTGCCTAGCAGCAGCTATAAAAAACTAAAAGGAGGCCCTAAGAGCAAAATCATGAAAGAAGTGACTTTAGCAATAACAAACTCATCACCTTTTCCCTGAACACAGGTGTGACCTATCTAGATGACTTGGTCCACATCCTATATCCTACCTTTTAGTAAATCCAAGATCCTCCAAACTCCTGATACACTGGCAAATGGCCACGTTGCTGAGAAAACCCCACACTACATTGGCAAATGGCCACGTTGCTGAGAAAACCCCACGCTACATTGGCAAATGGCCACCTTGCTGAGAAAACCCCACGCTGGTGCATGTATCCAAAGATTCCAAACTGCCAACAATTCGACTTGAACCTGAGACCTCATAGTGTCATAAAGTATCCAGAGTAGAGTGGTAAGACCAATTCAACTACATGCCTAAGCGCAAACTGAAAAGCAAAAAAAGCCTCATCACTTGATAATGAAACAAAGGATAAACTTTTACCAAAGAATCCCTATCATCCTTAAAACTTATGGATTACCTAAAATACATGAGGAAAAGATATCATTAAGACATCGTGAATATCAATGGCTCTCCTACATACAAGTTGCAGAAGATTATTGCAAAGAAGCTTAAAAATTTGGTTGGGTGGGCACAATCTTTTATCAAAGATTCAAGATATATGGTTGAAGAAATTAGAAATATGAGAGAAGAGGAAGAAATCTTGTTGAGTTTGAATAAAGCCTTTAAAATATGCAATAAAAGTCATCATCTAGATCACAAATGAGGAGACACCAAAATTGGTGAAAGTGAGCTTAAAACTATCATACTTTAGCATCTGTGGATGTATCTACGAACAAATTGAGGGTGTGGCAATGGGGTCCCCTTTGGCACCTGCTGTGGTTATCCCCTGTTGTGGCCAATTTGTACATAGAGAAATTTGAAAAACAAGGGATTGATTCCTATCCTCTAAAACGGAAAATTTTTGGCAACATAAATCTTGTGACCATGGTAGTTGTAGTTCCCTCCATCTCATGTTAAAAGGTTGTTACCCAGTTGCTTAATTGATTTTTTTAGATGTGAGCCCATAAGCATCACAACTCATCAAGTACTATTGCTCTGTTTCTACTTCTTTACCACATACCTAACCTGTTCTCTCTCCTCCAATAGCTCTCTTGCTTGTCTCCGTCTTCTTGTTTCACGCCTTATTTTCTGCAAGTTGTTCCTCAATAGAGGAACTAGTTGTTTCCCCATCATGATATGTTGAGCTTTAGATAGTCCTGATTATTTAGCTCCCCTCCAAGTAGTCCCAATTACTTACTTTCCCCATGCACATCAACCTTTTCAGATTTTCCATGTACTTTTGTTGCTTCCTCTTGCCAGTTCCCCTCCACCTACCCATCCTATAACATTCTTGTAAGTGAAATTTTAGCTCCTCCCATCAATTGAGTTGTTATACTCCATTACGTCCTATTCCCAAAGCCACTGTCTGCATTGTAGATTCCATGTCTATTTAACATTTCTTGGTTGATTTTTGTTGGTATTTGATCGACGTCCATGACTGCTACTCTGTCTATATAATGGCAGCCTTCATAAATGCTTCTAATTATATTGGATAAATGTCATGTTTCAACCCCAAATGGAGTGTTGTTTTTAACCACCAGGAGGCATGTTATCTTGTGCTTTTGTACCCTCTCCAGCTAGTTCCATTTCTTTTTGGTTATACTACTACTAGGACCCCATATTTCACAGTTGTAAAGGAGTACAGGGATGATGAGTGCCTGCAATAGCACGCATAGCATGTTCATATCCCATATCTTTGTTGCCCTGAAACTATTCATAAGTGATGAGACCACTATCCAACCCCTTTGAAGCCTTTTCCTTGTACACATGTCCCAACAAGGCCTTTCGTTGAATTCCAACCCATGCTATTTGTAGTTCTGGGTTATTTCCAATGGCTCTACTCCAAATCTTTCTTGGATGTGCTTCAATTTTCTCGAGCGAAAAAAGAATTATCTTGATGTTACCTGTATTTACTATCATCCATACCTCTTTGCAATAGCTTTCCAAAGCTTATAGATGATTTCCTAGGTTGCTGAGAGTTTGGGATACCAAAATGAGATCATCTGCATAAAGTAAGATTTTGATAATGATTCCTGCTATATTTACACCCATTACATCACACTCCTCAAGCCACTGTCTGCATTGCAAATTCCATGTACTCTTCCTTTGTTTTATATTACTTGGCTGATTTATTAGTATTTGATCGTTTTCCATGGCTGCTACTCTTTGCTTCTATAACAGCTGCCTTCATAGTATTTCTATTTCTGTTGGATAGAGTTGTGTTTGAGCGAACTATGGCGTTCTCTTCTTTTACCCTCAGGTCGAGGTGCTTTGAACTTGGGCATCGTTAGCTTTACACTAGGTACCATCCTTGAAATGTGGGGAAGGGCCTGGGAGTTTCCCCGGGAGATATATTCCAAGAAAAAAAGCATCAGCAAGCTCTTTGTTACATTAGAGCTATACTATTGGGAGTGGGGTGCAGGAGCGGAGCGAAAAGCAAATTTTCAAAAATATAGTATATATTTTGATGGATTTATATCTAAAAAACCGTGTAGGATGTTAAATTAGCTATAGAAAACATGGATAACACCATATAACATGAATCATCTAGTGGTTATAACTTATAATCATTGAATGATCAACCATGACAACTTTTATAGGAGCTTGGCTAAGAAGGGTGTTACCGTAACATTGTCATCAAATGATCAACCTAGCATAGGAGCTTTTAGTATTGGTGAGGTAGGGAGTGCCTCGCGAGCACAATCCCAAAACTGGGAACGAGCTTCTGAAGGGAGCGAACTTCACGAGTGGGAGCGGTGGGGTGGCGCTCCCCCGCAGCAGAGCATTAGAGATATCAATATGTGATCCAAAGAAGACTCAAGCTGAAATTTATCAGTGTTACATGGGGACGTGCCCCCCTCGCTCCCCGCACCCCAGAGACTTGGGGGCTCCTGGCGTAACGTTTCTCCTCGTCCCCAATTTGGCGGAACTTAACGAACCGCAGGGGAAGATCGTCCCCCTATTTTGAAGCATGCATCGGTGAAATGTGGGGCTCCTAGGCGCTCCAATAGTAATGGTAATATAAAATTCTTAAAGTAAAAGGATAGAAAATGAGAGATAAGGAAAATACCACTAAGGATAGAAAATGAGAGATACAGAAAATTGTTTCATGAAAATTGATTCGGGATGTTTGAGAATGGTTCCAACCTCATCGGAGTTCATATGCAAAAAGTAAAATTTCAGATCCCATTCAAAATTCAACAAAATTTACAGTTTTCAGGATTGCAACATTTCCACTGGATTTTATCATGTATGAGGTTAAGGGATTGTCATTTAATCAAGCACATCATCCTCTCTATGTACCTTGATGTTGGTGGTGTTGATTGTTGAACTCCTCTATCATGACCTTAATCAAAATGTACCCTTTAATCAAGCAAAATCACTTATTAAGCGTGGGAATTTTTTTCTAATTCTACCTTATTTTAATGCTTGGTTTAGAAAGTTTCATCAAAATTGTAGGGTGTTGACTAATGTCCTTTTGAGTTTCAACTTCGAGATTCAAGGTAGAGGCAAGGGCTAAAAGCCTAAAGTAGGGGGGCACAGGGTGCTCTTGATGAATAGGATCCCAATATAGGATTAATAGTTCACTCTTGCATAATTGTATGCTGGGCTTGAAAACCTCAAATAATGTGATGCCCTTTGGAATCATATGAAGAAATAGGGTCCTCAGGTCACATTTCTCCTCCTGCTTGGCATTGCCACACAGTATTTATTGTAACTAGCTCACACAGGTATGTACTGAGTTGTCAATGCCAACCATTTCAAGCTGCCTTCCATGATCTGCCTGCTCCCTCAGACCTGGAATGAAGTTTTGGGACTGGTTCTGTCACACAACCTAGAAAGACTTCAATGCTTCCACAATATTGTAGGTGCCAAAAGCAAGGGTTCACAGACTCCACCTGTTTGTAACTTAAGATATTCAATGTCTACATCAAGCTTACTCATCCCTCCAATGGAAAGGAACCCACCATTGTCACAGCAGAGGAAGAAAATGATGCAAATGGGGATACATCCACACATTCCGATCCCTGTTATAGGACACATCCAGATGCTTCTGAACAGGTTGGAATGCCACAGGGATGTTCCTAAAACTGGTCACGAGCTTGCCAGGAATATCAGGAACATTCCCAGCATTCCCTGTCAGTGAGGTACAAACCCCAAGTACAGGTTTCCATACTACACTGATTTTATTGCAAATACAAGCACCTTGCCTGCAAAATACTCAGTTTCACACGACTCTGATAATATAGCACAAATTCTTCAACCAGAACACCAACTGTAAAAGGTGATCTGCAATAGCAAATACTTGCAATGCTACCATTGAATGCATTTAAAATTCAAACAAAAAACTAACACTTTATTTTCTCTTAATCTGACACTTCATATATCCTAACTACAAGTAAACTTAAGTTTGATAATGAATCTGATAGGATAAGAATTCTGCCGATCTGTTATAAGAGCAACAAAGTGAATTAGATATTAATCACAGGTTGACTAGATCACGCATTTATACTCGATACATTTCTCCCCCATTGCATAATTCAATATTTTAAAAAATAGATAAAAAGAAAATGGCATCTCCACTCAGAAAAAAGTGGTGATGTAGAACCGGTCGACACCTGACTCCTTCATGATGAGAACATGTGAGATGCACTAATGCTTCAAGTGCGCCTACTTCTTGTCCCACAGCAGCATTGTTACCATTGCTGTCCCCATGGGCTGCCAAGTTAGCTAAAGCACGAGCAGCCTGAAAAAATGATACAAGTGAAAAGGTTAAACATGGTCATACTATGGACAAAGATAGAATAACTTCCTTGCTAAAAGGCATTTTAAACTGACTGAATTGCAAAAGAAGAATCCAAGGATAAATCCAAAAAAGGAAACATTCAATTGAGAATAACTTGAAAGCATAATGGAGAAGACGTCAGACAATGGTCACAAGGGTGATCCACAAAATCAGTAAACGAACTAGTCATTCAAAATTATTTACTGAAAATAAAAAACAAATCTAACAAAAAATTGGAGCAATTTACCATTCCTGAACTCTTCGAATGTAACATAATTATAACTGAATGTATGAAGTGAATAAGAATCACACAAACAGGGTCAAAATTACATCATGGACAAAATTGATAGTGTTTATTAAAAGAACTCCATCCTTTATCTCAACAAATTTAGGATGTCTATAAAGAACCAAAACACAGTATTTTTAACCATGAGATTAAATATATACAGTAAAAGCTAGAACTCCAGATAAACACTCTTGAGCAACTCATGCAGGAGGAATGCATATTACTATAGCTAGTGTTAAAAATACAAATTCATGCGTCACTAATATATTTTCAGTAGACATTAAAATAAGATGTTACAAATGCACAGAACATGAGGTCTAACAAATGTTTGTAGTATGTACATATCCTAACCAATAATCCAGATGCACCAACAACATGACCTGCATTTGTGGCCACACACCCCCAATGAATGGTTTGTTTAAGCTCATCCAATGCACCTTGAAGAAGCACATACAGCAATCAACGAATCAGAAATAAGAGTCTTGTGAAGTCCAGTATTTGTCCATCTATCGATAACAATATGACATCCAGCCCTCACCTAAGTTTTTAGCATTTCCTCTTTCCACATGTTTATTTTATAACCTATTATACAACACTGATGCCCTATGTTTTTTCTTGCCTGTTAGAGTAGTAGAGGGAAGTGTGGGAATATAATAAACCCACTCAATACTTAGGATAAAATAATTAATCAATTTTGATTAATTTCCTACCCACTAGCCTAGATAGTTGGCATCCACTTGCACCTTAAAATCAACACTTGCCATCTATACCCCCGGAATGTTTTAATTCTAATTCTGGGTTGATCTTGACCACTTTATTGACTCCCAGAATTAGTAACTACGTTTTCATGCAGATTCTGCCTTATTCTGCGTTTATCCATCTTTTCTGTAGATAAGGTAAAGCTAGTTAACAAAGAAACTGGTATCTTTTGTTGCCAACCCATCCTCCATTAGTTTCTCTCCATATTCCATGATAAGCAAGTCTTTCCTTCACTTATCATCACTCACTCATGCTTTTGCTAATTCGTGAAGTCCTTGACTGATTTGGGAAGTGCTTTAGCCACCTATGGGGATTTATCATATTTGGTAAGTCTGATTTATGAGCTAGCATGAGTTGTCTTCCACAACTCAATTTTCCTTTATAAGGATGTATTACCAATGTAATAATATCAATTATCAATGTTAGTTTCTCTCCATATTCCATGATAAGCAAGTCTTTCCTTCACTTATCATCACTCACTCATGCTTTTGCTAATTCGTGAAGTCCTTGACTGATTTGGGAAGTGCTTTAGCCACCTATGGGGGTTTATCGTATTTGGTAAGTCTGATTTATGAGCTAGCATGAGTTGTCTTCCACAACTCAATTTTCCTTTATAAGGATGTATTTACCAATGTAATATCAATTATCATTCATTAATGTGTGTTCATCAGTCCTCTTCTTCTCTCTTTATGCTAATTCTCTACAATTCCCAGTGAGGTTAATCGTGTGCTTAGATTCTTAGCTTGTTTATAGAATTCTTGCTACCATCAAGGATTTAGAATTCTAACATGGTATCAGAGCTTTGGGACCTCATCAATTAATTCTCCTTTTCAGATTTGCAGGTTTATTTGCAAGTGCAACAACTTCTATATGGATTTGAAAGTTCCTCTACTATCTGCTTTAAACTATATTGATTGGAAGCCAAAGATGAGCATATACTTGAAGAGGCAATGTCCCTTTGATGTCTCCATTGATGCTTTGAGCGAACCTGAGACTTATGAAGAGAAGATTGATTGGCTAAATAATTATGATAGAGCTTATGGAATTATGTGTTTGGGAATGTCTCCAAATATACATCATCTCATAGATTCTGCTGAGTATCCATTTGAGATTTGGAACAATTTGGACAAAGCTTTTGGTATGCAGGAAGAAGAAGACGAAGCATGGAGCGAAGCCAGCATCTCCTCATGTGCTCTATCTCAAAATGTCTCGGCCTCTACATTCTCTTATGAAGTTATTCATGATGAAGAAATTTCTCATACAGTTCATGTTGCCGCTACCCTCTTTGATTCGAATGCTTCTTCCTACAATCAAGATGCAAATATTAAAGAGCAACCTTTTTCTGTGTCTCTTGAAGATGATGAAAAAGAAGTGACAAATGGAGCTGCTATTGTTATTGATGATGATTCACTCACACATTCTTTGTTCCCTATGTTTTCTATCTTAGATTCTGAGATCTTTGTGCCATATCCTTCACACTTTGTGTTTACCTCTCTTATTGATGGTGCGCAACCTAGTGTCTTCCTAGATGTTTTCTTAGCCAAATCAAGTCCTATTAGTGTCATGCCACTTACCATACTTGATCTCATGTGCTTCTGCATCTCCTCCTTTGTTCTTGCCATCGATACTCAAAGCCTCCTTGAAGATTTTGAACATCTCCTCCTTTCCTCCTTTCATACTTCTACTACAGAGGATTCATTATCAACGTATTCCCATGAGTCTACTGATATGCTTATATTTGTTCTTTTGGATTCCTTGGAAACTAGATCAACCCATGTATCTCTTGCATTCGTAGTCTCTGATCCTATGCCTTCTCTATGTTCCTACATGATCACTTGCGCACATCCTCTCTGTGTAAATGAAGTTGGAGACCTCATACATTCACTTGGACTCTTATTTCACCTATCTGAAGCTTATTTCATCTCTATTTGTTCGAAGTTCAAGTCATTACATCATCTTGGAGCTGATTACAACTCTCAAGATCCTTCAGTCTTGCTTTCACATCATTAGATTTCAGTTGTTCTACATGGTCCCAGTTTCCATCCTGCCGCTGTTCTTGATCCAGGTGAGCAGATTTCTCTTCTTCCCAAGAAGAAGATTCCTCCAGACATCAGCATTTAGTTTGGAGCAGCATCAACAGCAGTCGGCATTTTTGGTTTGCCTCCCATGTCCTTTCTTGAGGGAAAATTTTCCCCACGTGGTTTTGTCTCTTTCCTCAACTTTTAGGACATAATAATTGTTAAAGGGTGACCATAGCCTTGTTGTTGGGCCCTATATGCATCCATATGCATATATCATCATAAAGTCAGACTTAAAGGGGGGTGTGGGAATATAATAAACCCACTCAATACTAAGGAAAAAATAATTAATCAATTTTGATTAATTTTGATTAATTTTGACTAATTTCCTACCCACTAACCTAAATAGTTGGCATCCATTTGCACCTTAAACTCAACACTTGCCATCTATACCCCAAGAATGCTTTAATTCTGATTCTGGGTTGATCTTGACCACCTTATTGACTCCCAGAATTAGTGATTGCGCTTTCCTGCAGATTCTGCCTTATTCAGCTTTTATCCAGCTTTTCTGTGGATAAGGTAAAGCTAGTTAACTAGGAAACTGGTATCTTTTGTTGTCAACCCATCCTCCATTATTTTCAACAACTAGCAACAACTAGATATCAGGAGGTTTCGTGTGTTCCCCAGATATCATATTTTATTTGTTTTTCATCTGTATATTTCTAGCAGTTCATCCCCCACTTGCACGCATTTCCTAGCCATGAGAACCTTTCCCAGTCTGCTGGAGATTTTTCCACGGCTTAGAAGTGATTCCAGTAGCATTGCCACTAACTGGAGTTATGCTCACAATGAGATGCACTGCAGGTTTGAATCAACACTACGATAGCTAGGCTCTGTTGCTTAAAAGTATAACTACAAGATACACCTAGGAAAGGGTACTACCGTAGCATACACCATATGCACTGCAGGCTTGGATCAACTAGAATAGCTAGGCTCTGTTGCTTAAAAGTATAACTACAGGATACACCTGGCATACACCATATACTTCTAACAATGTACAGACTGTTGTTAGCACAGAATTGCAAACACTGAGGAAACATATTGAGGAATGAAAGAAAGACTAAAAGGCAAATAACTTATAATCAGTAGCAACTGACCCCGAACCAGATTCAGACAAAGGAGAAACAGAGAGTGAAGATGTAGGAGCAAAATTGGTTTCTGCTTAAGAACAAGAAGGGTACAGCAAAAAAGAAGATTTGCAGCTTCAGTAGAGGATAAGAAAAACAGAAAGATATGTCACATATGAGAGGATTGAAAACCCCAAGAAAGCAAAATTTGCATGTACAAAGTTGAAAGAAAGTAAAACTAGTTGGTGGAAGTTTCTTCCTAAGGAAAGTTCAATAAGGTAAGGAAACCTATCATATGATTCAAGTGTGGAACATAGGAACATTATAGAGTGAATGAGTGTCCTAGTGGAACTGTGAAGGAAAGAAGAATGTGCAAATAACGAAAATTGGCACAGATGGTGAGGACCAAACAAAACCAGTAGCAGCAATTGTAGCTGAAGGAAAGAACTTGATGATGAGTAGAGCACTTCTGAAACAAGCGCAATAAGCTAAGCTAAAAGAATACTCGTTAAGAAAACATATTTTCACTGTCCAGAACTAAATGCAAAACAGATAGATAATGTCGCAACCTAATTAAAGACAGTGGTAGTACAAAGACTATGGTTTCCAAGAAGATTCAGAAAAATATTAACTTAATATCCAGAGGCATCCTCATCCATACAAACTTCTCGGTTCCAGAGACAGTGTTAAATAATGGTAGATAATAGAAGACTGGAATTGTTTAATACAGGAGCAATAGCAAAGTCAAATGTTGGAAAGTATTCTAGGATAAAGTTGCAATTTGAGGAAGTCTTGCAGATATGGGTCGTGGACAAATTGCTAGTAGAAAAGCCAATAAGTCAAATTTAAAGATAAATGGCAAAACCCACTAATTTTGGCTGTGGGAAGATTAGACCAGAAAAACAAGCAGGAACACAGATAACAGAAAATTGTGAGCATCTTGAATCTCTGCAAATTGTGATTTCACAGCATTTGGCTGTGGAAATCACAAAGATTGAAAGGAATGCACATGAAACTAAACAAGTGGCAGGAATTGAAATTCCAGATCAACCAAACACCTTCCTTGGCCTCAAACGAATAAGGAAATGTGTATATACTATAATTTGTAGTATGTACAGAAAAAAAGGTATTTTACTAATTTACCAACCAATTGTCATAAATTATTTCACTGTCTCTTCCCTTGTGCAGTACGATGATAGAAACTAACAATTATGTAAATAGTATAAAAGAAAATATGTAGTTACAGGCATTTATTCTAATAATGTAAGATGCAACACACATAGAAAATGTCAAGCTATCTTCAAGTCGCCATCCTATAATTAGAATAAGATGACCTAATCTTAGGATGTTTTTGGAGCAATCAGAATGCAAAATCAATCCATATAAGAAGATATGCATAATACAGAGTCCTAATAGAAACAGAAGATAATTTAAGAAAATAAGATAACTACAAAATATGCATTACTTCCAAGGCGAATAAAGATCAATAGATGGTTGAATGAGCATGGTCAATGCAAAAGAACTACATTTCTACATTAAAATTATCCCACAAGGCATCTTACAATGCTTTGCCTTTGTAATCACACACATAGTTTTTCGTCTCCTAAAAACTTCCTTCTATGTAAATTACTGTCACATTTGATAATATACAAGCAACAAAAATAAATGAAAACATAGTAACCGATGGTACCTGTTCTTGGACTCCCTCATGTTTGTTGAAGCGAGCAAGCATGACCAAAGCATGAACCCCTCCAGCCATTGCAACCTCCATGCTACATTTGTCATCTGCGGCTAAATTAGCAAGTGCACCAGCAGCGCGTTCCTGCTTTATCCAAAATATAAAAACATTTAGCAATTTAGTGAACCAATCAATCAACATTTATAAAATTAATCAGAGAGAACGCAACAAGCTCATTGACATTCTCCACCAACAAGCATAAAAGATGCAGGTAAATAATATAAAGCTTTGATGAATTAAAAAGTATCAAACACTAAAAATCCAACAATTACACTCCCAACAGAAGACATAATAATTACATGTTTGAAAATCACTATAAAACTAACAAACCAAGGAAACCTAAGAATCATTAAGAAATAACAATTAACTGGTATCCAGAGAAGCAGGGAGTCCTTCATAAAAATCTTACTTGTAGAACTCAACTAATACTTAATAATAAATCTCTCAGAACAAGGTTTGCACTACACTGTTCACTGATAGAGAATCAAAGTAAAATGATCACAATGGAAATTAACAACAGTCCGTAGGACAGGAGAATTTCCTCGATGATCTTTCATTGTAAATTCTAAATAAATTCAATGCAAGGATTTTATATAATAAAGGGGAAATGTACGAGAGCTTTATGATATTTACATACTAATTCAGTCTAGACTTGGACAGCATAAGTAAAAAGTTCATAAGCATTATGATATTTTCAAGCATATTCAATCTAGATTTATTACAGTTTCCTTCAACATAGTGCTCTCATGCATATCTAGTCTAGGTTTACCGGGCATTGCAGAAACGATCGAAGACAAGATTTTCTGACAATGTTGTTGAACAGCTTGCCCAAAGCATTTATAACAATTTTGTCATTTATTTATGTATATTGAAGAAATTTTGTCAGGGCATTGTCAACGCCAATGAAGCTTGGAATAACTGCAAGTCTGTGTACATGATATCAGATGAATTCAGGATTTTGCTTCTTGGAAACCAGGTGGCAGGTTTGAAAAGATCTGATAACTTTATTAATTGCCAAAAACTGAACACAAAGTAGGTCAATGAGACTAAAAGACTACATACAGTTTAAACTCAATGTGTGATTGCCAAAGTGGCTCCTAGATCAACATTGAAAGTAGAAAAGTTAATGCACTAAGTGTCTAGCTAAAAGTTAAATACCTAGCCAAAAGTAGATATAAAAAGAGAATGATACAGAGGAGAGAGGGGATGTCAAGGTCTACTAGAGTTGGAACTAGCTACTGAAAATGACTGAGGGAACCACAATGCAGAATCCTCATCAAAGACATCAATAACTCTAAAGGTGCCAATGCATTGGCAAATGAAATCCTCCAAGGGGTGGTCGCCGATGAAAGGGCCTTGTTGTATGATAGGGGAGGCATAACAAGCAAAGAATAGGAGTGGGTGGTTAACCAAGGGAATGGGGAATACTGTGAATTGCTAGATGCGGGGGAGTACATCTTGGTTGACCAAGTTGTAATCAACCACATAAGCCCCACTGTTGTGAGGGAAGCATGTGAAACCCTTTGAATCAAGGTAGCACAATAGACCATTCCAGAGAAAGAGGTCATGTGATTCCCTAAGTTGCAGAAGATGCCTCCCATAAACTATACTGGGTGCAAGAGCACCATCAAAAGTTTTTTGGAGGTCCATGATGTTGATCAATCCCCTAGAGGAAACAACCATCCTCAAATCTGTCATGTAGCAGTGTCTGTATAGCTCTAGTGTGAGCATTGTAGTCCCCCAAAAAATGACCTTCCACATAGTAAAACAATGAAAAATGTCTACAAATAGGTCAAGGGCTATGTTGCGGGGAAGCAACCCCCCCCCCCCGCTCCGGAAGCTCGCTTCGAACCGAAGCGCTGCGGGAGCTAAGGCAAATTGCGCTTCCTGGATCGCTCCCGATCCAAAGCGGAACTCAAAGCGCGCTTCCTGCCCCAAAAAAACGCTCCCTTCCCTATCCGGAAGCGTTCGCTTCCTAGACGCTTCCTACCTCACTCCCGGCGCTTCCTCTTTCGCTCCTGCTTCGCTTCCTGGTCGATTCCGCTTTCGCTCCCAGCGCTTTCGATTTCGCTCCCCAGGCGCTTCCTCTTTTTAACGCTGCTCACGCCCGCAGAAGAGAGGAAAAGGGTTTTTGGAGGGAAGGAGGAGGGCTTTGGGGGATAAAGCCCTCTTCTCCTACCTCATTGTCACTTTGCAAGAGAAGAGAAGAGAAGAGGAGAGGAGAAGAGAAGAGAAGAGAAGAAGAGAAGAGAAGAGAAGAGAAGAGGAGAGGAGAGGAGAGGAGAGGAGAAGGTTGCAGCTTGCCACCATTGGAGAGCGGGAGCCAAAGAGGTAGGTTCTACAACCTTCTAAGTTCTTTGTAAGTTTGTAAATTAAACATTTGTCATTTTCTTTGTGTTAAAATTTTGAAATTTTTTGACCTTTGATTTCTATGATAGTATGAAATTTGAATGCATGGCCTTGGAATATAAATTCTAGAGTCTAGAATCTAGTGACTAGAATGTATATTGTTAAAAACTTAAATCTCTAGTTCCTCCCTCATTCTATTGCAGGCAACAGGTTAAATCTCTAGTTTCATCTGGCATCAACCATGATGATGGGTTTATGGTTTATTTTGTTGGTTCCATTTGTTATTTTGATGGTGGTGGTTGGAAACCGGAGGAGGAATGAGGAAGAGGATGAAGAAGTGGGAAGTGGCACATACCATGGAGAGGTGGAGGAGGAGGAAGAGGAGGAGGAAAGTCGAAAGAATACCAAATAGGACCCCACACCCTTCTGGAAATATGTCACAATGCAGGCAAGAACTAGAGGGGGTGGAACCACCAAATTTGTTTGCCCCCATTGTAAAGAGACATACACAGGTTCATATACCCGTGTGAGAAGACATCTATGTGGGCACATGCCATGTGATGAAAGAAAAACTGTAGGAGTTTGTGTTTGCCCAAATGTGGTATCAACGCAAAGAGCCATCTATAAGAAGGAAGAATTTGAAGCACAAAACATAACAAAACAATCATCGGATGACCATGACCTTTCATGCTCACCAAGAACTGGAGGCCCATCCACCCAAGGCAGTGGATTCTCTCCCATGCAATCACGTGGCAGGACAATATCAGATTTCCTTGATCAAGGTGGTAGGGATGACGTGGATTCAAAAGTGTATCGGTTTCTCTATGCATGTGGCCTACCATTCAATGTTCTTCGCTCACCCTATTGGCATGAAATGGTAGAGGCCATCCGCACTACCCCAACAGGATACAAGAGCCTCGGGTATGACAAAGCTAGACCTGTGGGGCTTGACAAGGAAAAAGCCAAGATCCAAAATGCTTTGGGGCAATTCACAAATGCTTGGAATGAGTATGGGATATCAATTGTATCAGATGGTTTGGACCAATGTGAAAGGTAAGCCGTTGATAAATGTTCTTAGTGTCTCTGCTACTGGTGCAATCATCCTTTCGGCACATGACTACTCAGATAAATTCAAGACCAGCATGAACATTGCAGAACTCCTACTCAAAAACATTGAAGGTATTGGTCCATACAATGTCATCCAAGTCATAACAAATAATGCTGCTAATTGTAAGGCCGCGGGAGCAATCATTGAAGATAAATACCCCAACATATTTTGGTCCGGGTGTATGGTTCACACATTGAACCTTTTGATGCATGACATTATTAAGTTTAAGGAAAATGAGTACAAATGGATTGGTGAACTGTACAAAAAGGGTAAGCACATGATAAGATTTATTACCAACCATAGCAATGCCCATGGCATTTTCCGTGCTCACTCAAAGTTAGAGCTATTAAAGATAACAAAGACTAGATTTGCTAGCTATTACCTCACCTTCAGGCGCCTTTTGAAGGTAAGAGAGGCATTGGCTAGCATGGTATCAAGTGAATCATGGCAAGTCTTGAAAGATAGGCCCACATCCACATCTGACAGGCGTGATTTTCAGGACGTGGAAGACACAGTTCTTGATGGTCAATTTTGGGCAAGTATCAAGTTTGTTTTGCAGTTCACAAAGCCCATTTATCACATGATTCGGTTTGCAGATACAAATAAGCCGGTAATTGGGGAGGTGTATGAGCAGGTGGATAGCATGTTGGGCCAGATTAAAGATACTGTTGAATCGAAGGATCCCATCCTGTATGACCATATTCACATACTTGTGGTCAAAAGGTGGGATCATCTCAACGTTCCACTGCATGCCTTAGCATATGTATTAACACCAAAATATTATTCTCCATCTTGGTTGGCCAAACCAGCACCTGGGGGTGGGGTTAGAAGAAAGCCCCACACAGATCCAGAGGTACAGGTTGGGTAAATGGTTGCTATAGACAAGTTGGTCCCTGATGAAGAGGAATGTGCCTTATTGCGTAGTGAATTAAGCAAATACCTTAGTGAGATTGGTCTGTTTGGTACTTTGCATGCTAGAAAAGATCGAGATAGGGCACCTCCTATTGAGTGGTGGAATATGTATGGCTCATCATGCCCATGCTTGCATAAATTAGCAACCAAAGTGCTTTCACAAGTGGTAAACAGTTCCTCTGCAGAAAGGTGTTGGAGCACCTATAGCTTCATCCACTCGGTGAAAAGAAAACGATTAAATGAAAATCGGGCAGAAAGCTTGGTTTATGTACATTACAACTTGAGGTTGCTGACTCATTACTGTGAGTGGGCCAAAACTGATTGATCAAATGTCACTTGGGACAACAATTCAGAGGAGCATAACTTGGAGGATGGGGCCTTAATGAGGATGACCATGCAGCAGCAACAGCAACAATGCCACCATCATCTGCTACCTTGTTTCCAGATGCACCATCTTTGCCCCTGGGTTCAACTTCACAACCCCCACCTACATCAGTGAGGGGGGGTCATGCAAGACCAAGTCTTGGACATGGCTCAAGCCGCTCAACATCAGTGGCTACTAGGGATGAAAATCTCGTTCCCTTTGTTCATGGACATAGACAACGAGAAAAGAAATTAGAAATTTCCCGTGGCAAGAGGAAACATCCATAAAATCTACTTTTCTTGTCTTTTCTTATTTACAGTACTTTCAAGTTTCTGCACTGTTGAGATTCGAGAACTTCATGGATAAGGCATGCTACCTCTCTGAAACAAATCACACTATGAAAATGGTGAGTCTCTTGTCTAGAGAATAAATAACAAAGATAGCCAACTGAAAGTGGTGTCCACACAAGGATCGCTTGGGTCTCAATAAGAAAAAGGTTTCAAACCACAAGCACATCAGAAAGCATACCCAAAGAAGAGCAAAAAACATCATTGTATTTCCAACAAGTAATAGAAATGGATGAAGATTTCCCCCCTTCCCCTATCATTGGTCATTTGATCCACTGGTGTTTTCCCCGTGATCTAAAACCATAACCTGAAACCTCCCACAGCAATACACAAGTTCTAAAAATCGAAACTCCCACGACAATTCATAGGTTTATGGCAGACTGATTACTCTCCTTTAATTTTGTTCTCTTAACAGGCATGCATCCTCCTACTCTCGTGACAGAGGACAGTACCATTCACCCTTTTCCCCATCTAGTCATGTCCTCCCTAAACTCTTCACCTATAGAACCTCATTATACAAATCCCCTAACCTCAATAGAGACCAAATTCCACCTGCAAACTCTTCTTTTTTTGTAGGTAACAACATACAAGTCAGTTCAAAGCAACCCCTGGCAAGTATAAGGTTTAAACAACACAAGTCATGATTCAGGTTCTAAACAGCATGGCTTGTCTAGTGGACAGCCCTAGTCAGCCTCAACCCTCAACAACTTGAGTGACACAAGAAGTAATTCGCAAGGGGATCGAATTCCACTTGCAAACTCTTCTTTTGTAGGTTATAACATACAAGTCAGTTCAAAGAAACTCCTCGCAAGTATAGGTTTAAACTTTAAACAACACAAGTCATGATTCAGGTTCTAACCAGCATGGCTTGTCTAGTGGACAGCCTTAGTCATCCTCAACCCTCAACAGCTTGAGTGACACAAGTAGTAATTTGCAAGGGATCAAAACCAACTTTTCTACCAAGATATTAAAAACACAAAGAACATAATTGGGTTAAAAGGATAGAGCAAATAAAACTAATGAATTACATGCTACAGGCACATATTCAATCCCTTGTCAACCGTTGATCAAACATAGAATTTGAAAAACTTTTTTGAGGAACTTCATAAATGATGCCAAGACACCAAAATCTTTCACCCACCAAAGGATTCCCTAAACATGGAGATCTTGAATCTCAAGATCAAGCATGAAGAAATTCTTTCCCAACAAGCTCTTTACAAACAAAAGGGGCTATCCCAACAGAAAACCCTTTAATTTTGGGTGAAGGTTGTCAAAGGGAATGGCCTATGAACTGAACCTCAAGGTACGAGGAGTACCCCACCTACTCACCAACACCCTTAGCTCAAGAAAACCCTTTGGGGGCAAAAACTTCATTCCTTTAGGACACCTATAGCCTTCCTGATCTTGGTCTTGAGAGTACATGTTATGGAGGAAATTCTAACATGTTCGATAGATTCTAGACCTTTGGAGAAACAGTTATAGCTCTTAGGGCCAAGCAAAGGCTATTCTTGCTCCCACATAGGGTCTTCTTGGGCGTTTATCCCACATGTTCCTAGGTAACATAACTCAAAAAAAACTAGAGAGAAGGTGACCACATCAGAGAAAGCAAATCCATGAGCAATTATCAGAGATAGCAATGATTTGAGACATCACACCCTATCCCCTTGACATATTCTTGAGATGGTTCTAAAGGATGCCCTATACAAGGTTCAAGTGGACCTATGAGATTTCCATGGGGTGCTAGAAGTGCAATGGAGCCTTTTAGTCTTCACCAAGTTCACTTTACAATGCACTCAAACCATCTCACATGTTCCTCGATAACATAACTCAAACAATCTCGAGAGAAGGTGACAACATCATAGAAAGCACGTCCATGAGTTGTTACCAGAGATCTTATAGCAATGATTTGAAACGTCGCATCCTACCCCCCTGACATGTTCCTAAGATGGTTCTAAATGACACCATATACAAGGTTCAAGTGGGCCTCCAAAATTTCCATGGGGTGCTAGAAATGCAATGGAAATTTTGGTCCTCACCGGGTTCATTTTACAATGCACTCAAACCCTTGAATATTCTCTTTTTGACGAAAACCCACTCATCTCCCATTCGAATAGTGCCCCTACATCTAGGTTCTCAATGTTTTTCAAATTATAGAGAAGAAACCCAAAGTACCTCGAGGGTCCATGGCTCAAGAGGCATAACTTGCCATGTTTGGGATTCTCTCCAATACATCATCACTCTAATTGCTTCAAATCTTTTGACTCAATTAATGTGGGTACAAACCAATGGTTTGGTCCTCGTACCTAAGGATATTTACAATGTAATTTGTTACTACCCCCACTCCCTAATGTCCTCAAATTATGCCTTACAAAGGGATTCTAACAGAGATCCTTACTGGATCTATACGATAACATATTCAATATTGCTTCCACTCTATGACATATCTAAGGATGCCCTTTATCTCCAAGAAATCGACCTAACCTCAATAGACCTTCACACGCATCGGATGATGGCTAAGGACCTCTTTCAACATACAACCAGCACCTTTTGCACCTTACTAAGCCCCATGAGCTGTTAATCCTAAATAGGCTCCCAGCTTCTCAACTTCCAATGGTTTCACTTGTTTTCCTCATGAAGTTGCTAGTGTTGTTGACTATGACCTTGACAACCAAGTCATTATCTTGTTTATCAGACAATTCTTAGTTACCCCACTACCTTTAGCATACCATGCTCTGCTTTGCGTTCACCTCCAAGCCAACCCACCCACCTCCCTTCTTCGAACCCAACCCCCTTGTTCCCCCCTCATACCGCCATCTTATTCAACAAGAAGGATCCAAATACCTACTCTTCCTCCTCTTCCATCTTCTCCCTCCCTCCTTTTGTTCTTCATCTCGAGTCTACCACTTCCAAATATTATATGATCTCCTTAGTTGTTTGGGACGCAACCCTCGACTCTTATCCCCCCCATGTCACTAGAACTCCCTCCTCGTCTCCCAATTCTAAATCATGCCTTTCAAACCATTGGTATGACAAGGTATGCAAAACCCATCACAAGTATCCTCGCAATGCATTTGTACACGATCCTATCTCTTACCCCCACATACAAGATCCCATCATTCCCTCCCTAAATTTATTGATTCCTTAGTTACCCTTAGTTAATCATCCTTGTTCACTTTGTAACAACCTAGGAAGAATTTAATCTTCCATCTATCTAGACCACAACTTTTGTCCTTCTAAAAACTACGCATCACAACTCATAGTTCTTCCTTAGAGACTTCCTCGAATAATCGCAAATTATTCTCCTCCCTGCAAAACTTGGGAGAAAGGAAGTCATTTTCACTAACCCCTCTCATTCTCTTTGTAGATTCCTCTAAAATATTCGACCCCCAACTAAGTAATATCCTAAAAGTTAGTTATTGTCCAATCTTCCCTATTGACCTCCCAAATAGTATTCGCGTTTTCCAAGGATTGGCATATTGATGAAAAGGATTAGTATTCGTGTAATTCTCATCTTCCTTTGAGACATAATGCTTTGCTTTTGAGACTCAAGAAGTTGTCCTTGTTAGAAAGTAACCTCCTCTTCTTATGTTTCAAAACCCTAACCCTAGTCCTTAAAGGAGTCATTGGGAAATCCAAATATCTCACTATTATACAATTCCTCAAGTTTCTTTCAACAAATTCTTCGTCATCTTTCTTCCTTTTCTATTGGACCCACGCTATAGATGGTTTCTTAAATTTTTAAAATTTCCTTCAAATTGCATGCTAGTTGATTCTTTGCAAAAGCCACCATAGTGAACCCACTTTTTCTTAATTATCTTAACAAATTCCTCTTCCTCCAATCAAGCATAATTGGACTTGAAGGGGTTTGGGCATTTTTTATCGTCCTTGGCCAACGCCACAAACACTGGCATATGGTCATAAATTCCCCTCAATAAACCAACCCATTACCTTATCATTAATTGTTCATCTACTGAAGACTCAGTTCAAAAAACATGTCTTGTCTCTATTATTTTTTCATCACTCGTCCTCGTATTTCTCCAAGTTGGGGAAACTTTAACAAGCTCTACATCTATTAGACCCACATCTTTCAGTTTTCAAAGGATCTATGTGAGCTACAGATCCCCAAATCTACTCTATTCAAAGTGAAATTAAAGCCCCCTCCAAATATGTCTTCCCCTACCTCAACGTGTCTTGGACAAAAAATAAATCCAAAAATACCACTATCTTCATGTGGACCATATATATTGATTATTGTGATCACTTGTCCCAACTCCAGAGAAAAGAGGGTAGCTCCTACACCTAAATCAAATGTCAAACACCTAAAAATCCTTGAGGATTTCTTCCTCCACCAAAAAAATTTAACCCCGGATCTTCCTACTAAATACACATAAATGAAATCCCAACCCCTTCTAATTTGACCTTCACCCACAAATTTTTCCCTCTCACCAATGGTTTCATGAATAAGGATTACCATAACCCTTTTAAAGGCCTATTTTTTAGAGAGGTTTCCCAACACTAGAATGTTAAGAAACATACAAATCATGGCAAAACCTCCTCTTGGGCTTGGCATTGCTCTAAGGGCCCCTATGAGAGATATTTGCTTTCCAATCTTAATCTTCTTTTTAGCTTTGGCTTGAGCTATAAACAAGTGATATTATCTACCCCTCCCTAACCCTATCACCACCTTTAACCCTTTCAAACTAAGGCCTCTTTCAATTCTAGTAGTTGATGACACTGGGGCAACTTGCCTGGACCTAATATCTTGCATGCCCTCGAGGATAGTGTTCCCTTCAAAGATAGACAAACAATTTTCCTATAAATTCACCCTATTCTCGCTATTACTCCAAGAGCTAAATCTAACACCACTCCTAAATTCTCCTTGCAAACAATCTACCCTCTGGAGCCCTCTCTTTTTCCCCAAAGGCTTTTCATTTTTATAAACCCTCTAATCTTACCAGTTCTTTATATCATAAACTTTAGAGCCCTCATTACTTGAGAGTAAACAAAGAGTATCAAGTATGAACTTACCCTGTTCCTCTACTGCACATGTCTAACGAGAGAAATCCCCTTGGATTGCACGTTTAGGAATTCCCTTCTACAACTAGTAGTATGGGGCTAACTTTGAAGATCTAGAGGTTGATCCAATGATATTCAAACCATTCACCTCCATATTCATCCTTCCACCCTTAGTGTTGTCTATTTCTACCTCCTTTCTCTCACTATCAAATTACCTTTTAACTTCTTGAAGTTCCTATGGGCCTCACTTGTGAGCATCCCTCACCAAAATTTTTACCAATAATTTTGTTGTAAAGTTTAGAACACACTATGTTGTTATATGACCATACATGTTGAATCTAGTGCATTGGAAGGCAACATCAACATAATCGAGGACTTGGTAATAGGCCATCTTTCCTTTCTCCAAAATAATCTTCTCAACCAACCCTTCAATAAGGACCATTGCCACTAAAATTCGAGCAATTGAGAGGCATTTGGGTCTTGGAAGCTTAGGTCTGCTTCAATGAATGGGCACAAACTATTGCCAATTTCCCTAAAGACGTTAAATGACCACAAATCAAGGGGAATCCTAAAATCTTGACTCACGCTAGATGCAATATGGATCACTCAAATCTTGGATTGAAAAATGGAATCCGTTTTTTAATAGATAGAGGCAAACTACCCCAAATCAATGTGACTTCAATATCTTTGAGTCTCTGAAGCTCATGTCAACCTTGATGAATGAGCCCAAACTGTTACCAATTGATCTAAAGACTGTAAACCACCACAAATCAAGGGGTAATCTTGGAAGCTTGACCCAAATTGTATGCAATGTGGAATGCTTCAGTCTTGGATCCAAAAAAGGACTCCACTTCTTAATAGATAAATGTGAACAACCCCACATTGGATCCAAAAAACGACTCCACTTCTTAATAGATAAATGTGAACTACCCCACATCCAATGTGACTTCAATATCTCAATTTCGTCTCCCTCTAAATTAAAAATAAAATCCAACCAGCCTCTTACCAAGATATGAAACACTAGCATACAACTGACCACCAACTTCCATTTACATTCTTACCAAAGCCTTTAGGGTTTTTCACAGAAATGCCTCCTATGAAACCTTCTTACCAACACTTGATCCGCTAAGTTAACCACTTGGTACATTTTAATGTTATCACAGAGCACTAATTCGCATGGCTCTTAAGCTCTGCTTCTATTTTACATCCACAATCCCTACGATTTTGACCTCCCACCACCTAAAGCTTCCCCTTTCCTTCCACAAAACCTCCAATTTGACTTAACCACACCACATCAAATGCTAGTTGCAATACCTTCACCTAAGAGTTTACCAAGAAAACCTCCTCATGAATCCTAGAGTAATGCAAGGAGAAAAAAACCTTTCAATTTTCCAAGCACTGCTGAAAATTCCTTTCGTAACACACTTGATGATTTTCTAGGTAGGTAACTTGTCGCCCAACATCTTTACCCTATCTTTCAATATGCTCTTACCAACCCTAGGCAAAACTGGTACTTTTCCAAATCTCCCCTAGTGCATGATCTTGCCAAAATCAACCGTCGGATTACCACTTGATGTCTTGACCACAAATCTTCTCCCTATGCTCAAATCCACTTGTAATGAACAAGGACTCAACCTTTTGATGAATATTTGGACCCCCTCACGGAATCCACCGCATAGTCAACTATCCTTGAATCAAAGTCAAAGGCTTCCACCAGATCACACCTTGGCCCTAGATCTTACAACTTCAAGACACTAAACCCCAGCATTGTCCTTTCCCATTGACCTATTTGAAGCCATTTGTTGGACATTAAAATTAAATCGTATCCCATGGAATTCACTAAAACTCATCATTGTGATATTCCTTCATGCTCGAGTGCTTTATATGATCCTAAATATTATCTTTTTATTCTCTAAGCTCAAAACTTTGTTGATGTATCCATAATATGATCATGGAACAACCTTCAATTTTCTTTTGTAGATTGCTACTAATCCTTTTGTAACAAACATAATTTTAAAAAACATAATAACAATAACTATAATAGTGAAACCACCAAGGGTTACACTCCTTTGCTTCTTAACCAATCAATGCATATTTATTCGAGACTCAATGTAAACCATCATTCAATATTCAATATTGTATTACATTTTGCAAATATATATTATATCTATCAATTTCATAATAAATAGGAATTGAATATATCATTCGTATCGGAGCCCACCTTGGGCCAAAATAATGATCATTCTCTCTACCAAATTCATGGGAATCCAATTTGTCACTTCCAAGTTGATCACTCTAGCATCGCCTAGCTTCCTTTCCAATCGTTGCAAACTCCTTTGCTTTGTGCAACCATCGGTGCCTTTACTTCATACACCCACAACGTTCGTTGTACACATTGTTATTGCTCTCTTTAATACATGTAACCACTCCCCTCTCTTCCATACGACACAAATTGTTGCAGTACTTTGGACAATCATCTCCCATACACCTATCTGTCAGTTTCATGTCATCTATACTGTGAAATTAACCCGAACCGTGTTTCTACGATGTTCATAAACCAAAAGTCACACCCCATAAAACCATCACCCAATTTTACTGTTTATTTTTACCTTCGAAAGACGTATATCAATGTCGGCTTATATATGAATTTACCTTTTCAAACAATCAATTTCATAACATATATATCAAACTTTATAGACATGGTGTAAAAAGTTAAGTTGTTAACTATGTGTAGCTCGAGTGGTCGAGAGGAAAATTTGCTCCCTCCCCCTCTAGGGTTCAAATCCCATTGTGTGAAATGTTTGCTCTTAATGAGCTAATTGTTGTTGATATGTGGACCTCGCCTTAAGCACTAAAGAACCTTGATTACCCCATGCACCATCCTTGAAATGAGGGGAAGTGCCTACTTGATTTCCTTGAAAAATGCATTACATGCAAAAAAAAGTAAAAAATGTTAAGTTAACATCGGTTTGGCAAGAAAAGCCAGCGCCAAATTGATTGATCATGTGAAACTCCAAGCAAAGTAAGGAGTCGTCTCGATAATATTGAGAAGGGGCAAAAGGGATTAGGGGACAAATTGACAAATTAATAGAAGTTACACAAAAAGTATTGGGGATAGAATTGACAATTCAATAGAAGGTTTTGAAAGAGGATAGCTAGAATTCATAAGACGAAGAAACAACAAGGAAAACAAGTCAAAGACAACTAATGAGCATAGGTAAATAATACACTGACTAATCGAAAGGTTAGATGACTTAATAGCGCAAACATTAGCCTACCAAAACCCTACAACAAGCCCAACCTCACCAAACACAAGTCACCAAAAAGATCAAGATAGCACCAATGATCTCAATAAAACCAAAAACGTAATACCGAGGAAAATATTGATATGAACCCATCAACTAACAAATTAGAAAAGATATTGATGGCATCCTTACAATCAAAAGGTCATGCTTACAATTGGTTCACATAGTGGTCAAAGAAAACTAGCAGGTTCTTAGTGAATTTGCAAATGTCCACATAAGATCTTCTTGATCAATTTCAATGATGAATAAGAAGCCATTCTACCAAGTTTTCCAACTGGGGGCAAGTTAACAAATATACCCATGAATGGCAAGTCCTAGCAACTAGATTTCCCAATCTTATAGACAATCAACTATTGAAGATGTTTATTGCAAAGGATTAAAACCCAACATGTGAAATGAGGTGACTACAAGAGCTCTTGGAGAAGGATTTTCTCTAACTCGGATGTATTGTCCATTTTCTATAAGCAGTGAAACATGGCACATATTCACAATAAGGGCATGTGACACATCATGCCCCATAGATCTTATCATAATACCAACTCAACATTGAAGGCATCGATCCCCACCACGACTGACACGCAAGTCACCAAGTCATCAATCGCACTACCATGCATTATTACATCGTCAACAATATAGCCACGTCGATACCTCGTTTCCATGTGGCTACCACGTCATTGACATATTACCATCAGGCATCCCTGATATGACAGCAATAGACTACATGCCCACAGTCATATTACTACATGGCACTACATGCCATCAATCAGATTGCCACATGGCACCACCACATCATCACTCAGCTACAACATGGCACCTCTACCACACCAACATTGAAGCATAATCAACAAACTACCACATAATCATTTAAGATGTGGCACTTCATAACACTAACACATGGCATGCCTACATGTCAAAAACATGGAAACTGACCATCATAGTGACCACTATCGGCCACACTACCACGTCAACGATTCACAAAGCTATCTTGCTTATCATCTACATTGTCTACCATCAAGCACTCTATAACTATTCCAATATTTTTCCTTTGATCAATATATCGCGCTTGCATTCTTTAGTAAAACGTCAACAAGAATGTTCCTACCAAAAGCTTATTTCGACCCTAAAGACCATGTCTTTCTTCTATCCTACATGAAACTAATCCGTATCACCTACAGTTATCTCCTAAACGCTCGAGGACCATCAAATCTCAACATGTATAATAACACAATTATTATATCTTTAACTTGATAAGTTCTTCTCATGTCAATGCTAATGTGCAAGACCAACAAAGTAACACGATTGCTAGTTACACTATCATCAAACTCCCCCATGTCATTATTGTCAGCTTGTTTACAAATATTTAAACTTCGCAACAAGTTGAAGCAAAGATGAAGGTGCTACTTCAAATCTTTGCTCCAAATTAACATAAAAAAATGAAGCTTAACCACTAAAATTATTGAATTTATAAAAGTCACCTTACTGCTCCAACTTTCTATTGACATCTGGGTAACAAACAATCTCAGTGACCCACTTTTGTGGTCGTTGTCATTCAATGGAAATTAATAAAATTATCTCATCTTATCTCCATCATCATTGTCCCATGAGATTAGCCCCATATTTGCTTCTCACCTCTTCTTGCTCCAACCAATTGTATCACTTTGGCTAAAGATGAGGAACTTGTACCTCTTCATATTCCTATATTTGTCTTGTAATTTTTCCTAGCTCGTTGTATATTGTGTTCAATCATTTCATTAGAACATGGGGTAAATTATACCCCCCTAGCAACTCATTGCTCAAAAAACTTTGGAATTGTGAATCCCTTCAACCACAGAAAATTAGCACCTAAACACATTGTTTTTACACTATTTTCTCATATTTTATCTTTTCTTTTCCTTACTTTTTCAAAGATTGAATCGATTTGATCAAAGTTATACTTACCCATTATGATTCGAATTTCACAATTCAAATGTTATTGTCTAATCCTCTAAATATAATTCAAAAGACTAAGCTAATTCATGTTAAACAACTCAAATTTACACAATGAGAGTAGGAGATACACACATAAGCCTAACTATAGGAAAATACATGGACACAAGTCAACAAGGCTTGCAACGACGATTATTTAGGGGTGGAGATATTTACCCTCACAAATTTTTCGCCCCTCTTGGGTTAATTTGCCCATGCAAGAAGGGCATTTCAAACGGTTGAGGCCATGTCCAAGTCATGAGAAACCCACAACTTCTTCACCAAAGGGATCTTGCTCAACTATATGAATTATATATTTTGCTAATCCTAGTATATGAATTGACTATAAGTTAAATAGTTGTAAAAATGGGCAATGTCAACCATCAACACATCTTTCCACTCATCAATAACTTCATTACACATGTACATGAAGACATCCCTTACTACTTAAAAGCATCAATTATTAATCCATAGTTAAATTATAATTGGACTTCAAAATCATTAAATAATTTTATGTGCATAACGTCCATCTTCCCTTTCTAAAAATGGAGTGCCATGCTCAACTACAAGGGAAAGGATAAATCCTCCTCAAATGAGAAGGGACCAAAAGTAGCAAAATCAATAGTTGAAGTGTATCACGAACATGACTTTTGGGACTAAATGCATATCCATTAAGCATTAACACTCTTCGCAAACATGACTTATGGGATTAAATGCATATCCAATAAGGATTAGCACTCTTGGCATATATGCTTCAAACTGCCTCTTAATTTCATCCATGCGAATACCAATTTCCATTCTCCAATATCCAAATTTTGCCCCTTTTAGTTTTTGAACCAATTGTTCTGTCAAACTTGAGATTTATTTTTAAGGATTTAATAAAGGTGCTCATTAAACATAGGGACCAAGGTAGAGTAAGCCATACAAGGTGATGATAATGAATGACAATACCGATGATGTCAACAAAAAGGATATTATCAATGTCAACAGTAAAAGACTAAGAAGACTACTATTATCAACAATGGCAAATAAGAAAGTGACATATAAAACAATCACTTAACAATGCGTCTTATAGCAAAATTAGCCATATAAATATCATCATTGTAAAAAAAACCTTATAACATGTGTTTTAAATACTTATAGATTCTTACCCGTAGTCAAAAAGTTTAAAGGGAACAGTGCTAAGTGGTTGGCTACTACTTCAAAAAAGATAGGAGAATTGGTGGATGACACCAAGGATTAAGTAGTAAAAAGATGAGGTGCACAAAAAAGTATATGGTAGTTGAGAATATTTACTTTCATTTTTGTTATTTCTAATAGGTTGGATTGTTCTTCCCTCAATAGGTCCACATAAATAGAAAATATAGCAATCCAATACAATTCATTTTTTTCATTATTCTCCTTTTATATTCTTTTAGCTTTTTTAATTTAAAGGTTAGATGGTATTAAGGATGCCACCTCAATCCCTACTAAACATGTCCTAATGTTGTTGTCAATAACCACAATTAGACTTTCCCATGTCAAATCCAAATTCGCAAAGACACCAAATGTTATGGTGTAGACCTCTGAATATACTTTAAGAATCCAAGATAAACTCTCAAGTTACACAATCAATAGCCTCAAGGAATTAGCTCAATCAGTTATAGTTGATTTAAATATGCATATTATTGTATAGGTACAGAAAATCAAGTTGAATGTGGCACCCTTGTGCCAATTCTTCAAGTACTAGGGAGTGCACCTTGCTCCATAAGTAAGGAGCTACCTACTAGTCCTGGACCCGTTCCAAAAATTTCCAACATCCTTAGGGAAGACTTCCCCGAAAGGATTGCCAAAGAATTCAAGAAAGGAGGGAATTCAACCACAATTGACCCACTCAGCAACATATCTAAATGATAAGTTTGTGTTGCTTGCCCTTCTAGTGTGTGAAATAATGAAGCCTCTAGAGCCTGAGCAATGCAATGATGGATTGGGTCCTGTCATTCCTCATGCAAATCCATCTAATAATAGATGGGGTGACCAGCCCCAAGGATCATGATGATCCCCACCTAATACAAAGCTTATTCCATCAACAAGCTTGATTTCTAGATCTTGATGTTTGTTTCTTGTCTATATGCAATAAGAATATTATGTTTATTTTGATTATAGGCCAAGTAGACTTCTATTAGATCTTTTGAATGTCCAACTGACAATTTCATTTAAAGATCTTGGTTGATTTTGTTAGTGGGGTCCTCCCGCTTTTGCACTAGCTACCAATGGTTGCTTAGTGGCTCAAATTTTTTGTATAAAATGCCCATCATGTACACTTGGGTCTTTTTCCTAATCTGCCTGATCACGGATCATCAATTTTATTAGATCAAATAAAAATTAGATTTACCATTTCGAAATCGTGATATGCTTAGTGTGCGACTAGTTTGAATCATCTTTTCATTCTTTTCCGGAGTTATGGAGAACTTGAAATAAGAATGGATTGGGCTCTGGTATAAATAAACTAGATACTAACTCGTTGCTTCATATTGCCAAGATCCAATAACTATGGGTAGATACTATCACCTCATAAATACTTTCTTCCACAAGAGATCAAAATATTTTTTTGTTGAAGGAAACATTCAATTTTATTTTAAATTACAAGACTAGCATAGATTCAGGTAGAGAAGATGAAGACAATATCAATGCCACTACAAATAGTCGAATGACAAGAATGTCATCAATGTAGGGACCACATATTGAGAAGACTATCATCAATGATAACAACAAAGATGGTAGAACGTAAATGGATTGCTCAACAATTCGCTCTAGGGAAGAAATAATAAACCATATCAACATCATCATTACATAAAAATTGCAAGAGATAATGTACAAACATTTTAATTGTGTGAACATCTTTAGAACAGTAAATGGGGCCCTCTTGATTGGCTACAATAGTAGATAAGATAAGATGAGATAATTTTATTAATGTCCAGCAAGATGACCACAAATACATCAAAGGCACTACCAAGTACAAAAGTGTAGATTACAGACGACCAGAAATACATCAAAGGCACTGCTAAGTAATGGTTAACATAAAGGTTTGATTAATCGAAGGTAAGGAATAAATAAAACGTAGATCATACTTTTGAATCCTTGTTTTTTCTTTAAATACTTACAACAGTGGGGTTAGCAATACCCTTAAGGATATACCCAAAGCAGTACATGTCATTGCTGTGAAATTGAGAAGTGCTCTTTATTGGCATTATTACGCAAAATTATATTTCCTTCTCTATTGTGATGCCTTCCTCAAGCTGTCATAATCATCATCGCCACCCTAAAAACGTTCAACTAATTCTTCCTCTTCTAAAATCTCCTCCTCTGTTGAAATAAGAGTTCGCCACTCTTCTTAGACAAGGAATTTTCCATCTTTTCCAATTGGCAAGCATTACATCTGTACCCAACACCACATCCAACTCAAGCATTAGGCAACTTTTCATTACTTTTTCATCTACAATTCACTGTGCTTCCAATCTTTAGTAGAACTTCCCAACACATCCCTGTTGAGATTCTTTCATTGTTCTCAAAGGCCATGTATTCCTTCTCTTTTTCATGAAACTCAACCTTTGCACTTGAAATCAATTCCTTTAGCCCCTTAATAAGATTCCTCTTGGAGAATAACTCGATAGCTTCATCTTCACATCATTTCCAAAGTAGTTCATTCCATTATCACCACTCATTTTTGGATATAACAAACTCAAAGCAATTTCCAATGAATTTCATGGTGCTAATTCAACTTCACTTATGCATTGCTCCTATCTCTTCAATTTGATAAAAGCAAGTGAAGCTTATTCACTATAGATATGGTGTCTTGTTGTCGTCGCCATCCCATACAATACACCATCACCTCAACAGCTCTTCCCCACACTTAGGTTGGCTCTTCTCCAAGACGAGGGAGGCTTCCCTAAGGTGGGATTATCAATGCTATGAAGTGGGGGCTTAATGTGAAGTTTGAAGAGTAAGACTTCATAAAACAAAAGGTTGTAGTATAGTGTATTAAATAAAATGGAAATGGGGAAAGGGATATGGGACAGCTCTTCCCCACACTTAGGTTGGCTCTTCTCCAAGACGAGGGAGGCTTCCCTAAGGTGGGATTATCAATGTTGTGAAGTGGGGGCTCAATGTGAAGTTTGAAGAGTAAGCCTTCATAAAACAAAAGGTTGTAGTATAGTGTATTAAATAAAATGGAAATGGGGAAAGGGATATGGGAAATAAAGGCATAGACAAAGAAGGGAACAAGAAATTGAAATGAAAAGGGACGAGTGCCTATCAATCTATGGGCTAATAGAGTCATGAGACATTGCATAAATGAAGGGACTAGTTGTCACAATCAACTACTTCGCTATTGGCTATAAGTTAGAAAGGACAAATTTGACACCTTAAACCTACTTAGATGAAAGGTTTAGTGTTGATACATTCATCGTTAATTACAGTCTTAACTAGGAATTAAGTAATGAAACTATTCTTGGACAGTTGGATTGGCAACTCATCAAATTGATATGAAGGTGTTGTTGTATTTGGTTGAATTATTAATCCATTTCAGCAAGTAGGGTGATAATGAGGGGAAATAACACAGAAATATAACAGCAAATAGTTCATGAGGGAAGATTTCCTCACATTGACTACTCCAAAAAATAAAATAAAATGTATCATTTGGCCTTCATATAAGTGTGATCACAAGAGCCCACAGAGGTTAGACCAATTGGTAATGAGTAACTGAGATGAGAAGTTGTAAATGGAAGGTCACAAGTTCAAATCCCTTGCGGGTACTAGCTTACAAAAAAAGTGTGATCACAAGAAGCTTTTACCAAAAAAACAGTAAAAATAAAATGCATAAACATAACCATACAGCAAAGTAGCAATACCTCACTTCTTCATTATTCTTTAAGCTAGATATAAAAGAAAGCTCAACATCATCATCTCTAAGGTTCTACAATCTCCCACTCCACATCCCAAATCACTTCTTTACCCATTTATCAAATGAAATGGAGAGCAAACTCTTTTAAATAAAGGTAGCTTCATCTCTCTCCATTCCTTATCCCTTCAAGGTTGACAAGTCAAATGGTCTCCATTCCCTCCAAGAGAAGTAGCTCTATAAGAAAATATGAAATAATGTGCAAAATATTTCCAAGAGAAAGACACTACTTTAAAAATAGGCTATAGCCTTTCGACCATGTCCACAAGATAGATGTACCTTTAAGTGTGCCCTCCAATATGCATGCATGCAAAATACAATAAAATATTATTGACATAAGACTGTGTTGCATGGTCCACTTCGAAAAACTCTCCAAGTGCGCCCTTGAAGTGCATGAAATAAGAAAATAGTATAATGCTCCTCTTAGGAGAGTGCTCCTCAACCACCTCAAAATAGAAAGTGTGATCCAGTGTTGAAAACCTCGCTGAAAAATCACGACTTTTCCAAAAAATCGCAACTTTTACTCCAAGCCAACTTTTCGACGAGTAAAAGTCGCGATTTTTTTAAAAATCGTGGAGGCGCAACTTTTTTGAAAAACGTGCAGGTCGACCCAAAAAATCGTCCAGCCACTTGAATCCGTGTCTTAAAAGAGGAGAAAACGATTTTTTGGGGGTCATTTGACAAAGAGATTTGTTGGAAGAAGAGTGAGAAGGGCAAGAGGAGACCACCAACACCTTTGGAGGCTTTCAAACACCATTTACCATCTCTATCAAAGATTTTTGTGGAGTAAGTGTTCAAGATTCCTCACAGGTATGTACATTTTATCCCATTGTTTTTCTATCTTTTCCATGGATTGTTTGAAAGTTTTCATGCATTTTTTCTTGCATATTTCTTTGACTATTTCTTTGCATATTTCTTTGCTATTTTTTTTCTATTTTTCCATTGATTTCCATGCCCAAAAATATGAAAAACAGTCATAATGTAAGGGGAATTTAAAAAATTAGAATGGAATTGCATGCTTGTTTTTTAATTGTTTAGCCTAGAATAGCATGCTTGTTTTTTTAATTGTTTAGCCGCCCTCTTCTCCTTATCTTTCATGGCTTAAAATCTAAATTTAGAGGTCTGTTTTTTAAGCTAGAATGTTGCTATTTTTTCCAATGGAGTTTAATGTAATTTTTTTGTGTTTTTGTGCCCTAGGGTTGCATTTGAGGTTGTCACTCCAATTGCAAAAATGCCAAAGGTAGTGGACCCATTTTGGCAGTATGGTGAGCCCGAGGATGGAACAAATAGGCAAAATTTGAGTTGCAAATTATGTGGGTATCACATGTCAAGAGGGGTTAACAGGTTGAAATACCATCTAGCCAAACTACCTAGACATGATGTTGGCCTTTGTACTACAATGACCCCAAAAATCATGAGATTTGCCCATGACGCCATCCATGAAAAAAATAGAAAGAAGGATGAGATCGCTGCAAACAAAGCTAAGCTTGCAGCTTTTGGCCAAGCAAGAAGTGTAGGTGCATCTCTATCTACCACCACTATCGATGAGGGTAGTGGAAGGGGCTCCACAACTTCGCATATCGGGAGGGCGGGGCTCTCATCCCATTTTGTTGCACGAACAAGAGTAGGATCACAACCTTCTATCAAGTCAATTGTAAAGAAATCGAAAAAGGTAGAAGCGGACAGGGTAATGGGGAGGTATCTTTACTGGAGTCATATACCTCTCAACATTGTTAAAAACAATCCATTTTGGCAGCCAATGTATGATGCCATTACAGTAGTTGGCCCAAGGTATAAAAATGCCACCTTTGAAGAGTTGCGAAGCCCAATCCTTGAAGCAAAAAAGAAGGACATTGGTGCTAGGTTGACAAAGTTCAGGCAGTCATGGGAGAGCACTGGATGCACAGTCATGTCAGATGGGTGGACAGATGGTAAGTGTAGAACCCTTATCAACTTCTTGGTAAATTGTCCTAGAGGTACCATGTTTGTAAAATCAGTTGATGCATCAGCACATATAAAAGATTCAGCACTTTTATGCGAGTTGATGGATGGATTTATCCAAGATATTGGGGTGCATAATGTTGTGCAAGTTATTACAGATAATGCAGCTAATTATGTGGTTGCTGGCAGAATGCTTATGTATAGGTACCCCTGTTTGTTTTGGACTCCATGCGCAACTCATTGCATTGATTTGATGTTGGAGGATATGGAGAAAATTCCCTTTATCAAGGTGGTGATTGATCAAGCTAGGAGCATCCCCAAGTTCATTTACAACCATGTTTTTGTTCTTAGTCTCATGAGGAGGCACACCAAAAAAAAGGAATTGAAGCATCCTGCAATCATGCGTTTCGCCACCACATTTATTACTCTTCAGTCTTTGCTTCAATGTCAGTTTGAGTTGAAGCAAATGTTTGTTTGTGATGGGTGGCTTGATTGTGCTTACAGCAAGAGAGAGGATGGGAAAACCATTGCCAAGTTGGTGTACACTGACTCCTTCTGGGAAAGAGTGGAGGAAGTGTGCTCGGTGAGTGAACCTTTAGTAAGGGTTCTGAGACTTATTGATGGTGATAAGCCCGCAATGGGCTATTTATATGAGGCCATGGATAGGACCAAAGAGGCCATTCGAAATTATTATGTGGGAAAGGGTACCCCGAGGCACAACAGGCATATGTTGTTATGGGATTTGATTGATAGTCGATGGACCGAGATGCTTCATCGACCCATTCATGCAACAAGACTCTTCCTCAACCCCGCATTTGCCTACAAATGCAATTTTGATTTTGATGGTGATGTTTTGGAGGGGCTCCTCACTTGTATTCAGAGGATGATACCTGTTTATGAGACTCGAAATGCAATCAATCACGAGATAGAGGTGTATCAAGATGGTACTAGAGTATTTAGCTTTGGTGATGTTATTTGTGACAAGACTGATTTCACTCTAGGTAAGTTATTAAAGTGTTTTAAGTTTTTCCCTATATTTGAAAGATGATTTATGATTTATTTATATTTATTTCCTATTTTAGTTTTCCAATGTTGAATGTAATGAAATGTAATTTAGCGATCTTTCTTTCTTGTTTGGTGTAGCCACTTGGTGGCGAACCTATGGTGTGAGGACACCAAATTTATGGAAATTTGCCATCAGAATCCTTAGCCAAACCTGTACCGCTTCGATATGTGAGCGGAATTGGAGTGTATTTGAAATAATACATGCAAAGAGACGCAGAAGGTTAGAACTTAGAATTTCAACAAAGCAATTGCATTTAAAATTTAAATGTTTAGTGCAATTTATGAATCTATGATCCTCTAAGATATTATAATTTATTAATTTATTACCCTCTAGACTCATAAAAAAAATTATTACCCTCTTACAGGTTGGAGTTCACACGTCTTAATGACTTGGTGTACGTCCATTACAATCTCTGCTAATGGATGACAAAGATAAAGAAAGAACCAGATGCAAATGCCATCTCCTTGGACAATATTGATATATTGTCTGAGTGGAGGGTGGAGATTGAGACTCCTATCATGGAGGAATCACCTGCATGGCTAGAGATAGAGGAGGGGCAAGAGGAGGAGGAGGATGTTGGAGGCACCATGGAGGGTGATGTGCTAGCATTGCCACCACCTTCGGCACCGATTGGTACATCTAGCCCTCCACCATCACTCAGCGTCCGGTATTAAATGCAGGGCCAGGGCCTTCTGCTACTGCTACTAATGCTAGGGGCAGGCCTGACAAACGACCCATGATATTTCCTCGTAAAGGGGAAGAGGGCATTGATATTAGATAGCTAGATGCTGGTTTTCCTCAAATACATTTATATATATGATGTCATTTTGTATTGTTTAAACTTTATACACTTTTGAGTCCTTGATTGGACAACTATGATGTTTCAAGATTCAGTATCGACTTTGATGTATCATTTTATATTTGGCATGACTGCATGATGATGATATATATCAATGCTTTCTTCATATTTATGTTCCAATGTGTTTTTCTTAAGTTATTGTTGCTTAATATGTTTAAAATTCTAAAAAAATGAATGTATTTTTTATTTTTTAATGTTTGCCGACTTTTGCCGATATTTCTCGATTTTTTTGCTGATGTTGCTGAAAAGTTGTATTCGGAACCCTTGCCGACTTTTTGCCGATGCCGACTTTTTCAACATTGGTGTGGTCTACAACATGCAAAAACGTGTGCAATAAATAACCTCCATGATGGACGTGTGGGTCTCTTGACTGGTACTCCCCATCATCACATGTGCACAAGGTGTGCAATAACCAAGTCAACAAGGAACTCCTTCCAAACTATGGACCCAATGTAGGTCACTCCAACTAACTACATAAAACAATGTGCAAGGGTCTTACAAGCCAAAGGCCTTGGGACCTTCAACAACCTCCCAAAATAGAAAGGCAATTCCTACAATGTGCAAACACCTCATCTTGTTAAGTTTGGCCAAATCAACTCCTCCAAATAATAATAAAATATGTGCAAGGTCGTTACAAAAAATAGATCAATGGAACTGCTAAGTACAATCAGTGGAACTGCTAAGTACAATCAATGGAACTACTAAGTACAATAATATCAATACATTGTGGGAGCGCAAGGGCCATTACTTTACAAATATCAAAAGAAAATCTAATCTGTGATGGCTAGAAAAGAAAGCGTTGTGTTGAGGCCTAGAAATTCGCAAGCAACAACAGCAAGGGATTCTCCCTAGTCAACGTTCCCAACTAGCCCGTGACTGTTTGGTATAGGGAATCCGTCCGGATTGCAGTCCGGCTACCGTAGGTCAAGTAACAAAACAAAGGGTTTTACCGGTTGCGGCTCGGCCCACCATGTATATTTTTGTATTTTGACTTTAAGTATGATATGCAAGTGCCTATCTAAAATGCAGATTTATAAAGAATACGAGGAGTGGTCACAATGTGATGCACAGGTTCTTACCTCTCGTCTTAGACTCTCTCGCATCTAAATCACACAACTAAAAAAAAAAAATTAACTAAGCTGTCCCTAGGGAGCAAGATATTCAATTCATGAGTAATGTAATACTGTTCATATGTTAAGATAAATCACAGATAGTTGTTCTTAGAATCAAAACACATAAACATGAATGAAGATATGCACAACAAGATAACTCGTCATCTGTTAAAACATTCATTACTCATAGTGGAAATTATCACAGAATAAACCAGAGAACATTCATATAAGAACATAGGTTCAGAAAGTTAGAACGATCTCACAGTTAATGAAACACAGCTGAAAACGAAATAGTTCCCCTTCAACATTGTTCATTTCATCACATTTGAACAATCCACACAGCACTTTCTCCAACAGGCAAAATTGTAATTTTATTATTGCAAAACGAAATAGTTCCTCTTACAACAAGTAGTTCACAAGTCTCTCCGGGAAAAAGCCCTTTCTCTTTCTCTCTTTTCCCATTTATACAAGAACCAACCCAACCTTTCGGTTGCCCCACAAACGTTTCAATCTCCAGTCTTGTCGTTTTGCGAATGCTCATAATTCCATGTTACGTTCAAATAAAAGACGTTTATAAAACGGGCATAGCTAGGTAACTGACGAGACACCCAAGCCTGGGCCTTTGCTCTCCAATGATTACGCCCTACCATTTCTCGGTCCCTCTTCAGACCCTTACAATTTTCTTCCTCGAGTAACGACTCTGCCGCCTTATGCTTTAACATGCTTTGTCCTCCAACTGCATCTTCCTCGCCGCAATAATCTTCAAAGGGATCTAAGAAAAACTGACATGTCTATCTACGATCAAACGAGAATTTATCATTTGCTCCGACTATCTTTAAGAAACACAAATTATAATATCAATGAAATGAGTACTACAGAAGAGAAAACCGAAGTTTGGTTCTTATGTGCAAATTTCAACCTAAAAACAAGGTACACCAGTCTCTTATGAAAACAGTTACGATCTCAAAACAATCGGCGGGAAAACGATTAAGAACGGGCACAAAAAACCCCCATCGGCGGATCGGAACACTTGACATCGGTTCATTAGCGGGCTACGCAACCGCAACAGCGGGTAACCTACAATCTAGGGGTTTCGACACACAAACCAAAATTTGCGCGATAAAACGTCGAGGGTCGAAACTTCTGCAGGCATCGGATAGTTAGTGAGCTACACAACCGCAACGGCGAAAGTTAAAAGGCCAAGAAAAAATCGCAAACTAGTCAACATCGAAGAAACAAAGAACAGGATATCGGCGAAAGGACAAACAGTCCGACAGGCAGTTAGTCTATTCTGGGGCCGCAACGACAGAACTCAATCAACTTGCGGCGTCCAATCAAAGTCATAACTTTTTCCGAAAAAATTGAAAAGCGAGGTCTAATTTCCAACAATAAAACGCGGGCTGCCCTCCAAAAAACGGCAAATGGCAATCCCATTTTAAACCTCAACGATAAAACATCGTAAAACCTGCTAAGCCTTACAGTCCAAAGCATGCACAGACCCAAACGAAATCCCAAATAGCAAGAAAAACTGGCCTCAAACAATCCAAACATGTAGCAGAGTGGGGCAAACAAAATCAACAAGGAGGGTCCAAAATTTTCAGAAATTTGGGAAAAGTTGCAACTGCAACAATTGGCGGCTCACTGGTGAACCCAGATCTCTAAATAAACTCCTCCTTGAGCAATAGACTGTTTAGCAGTGAAACCGACATACTAAATTCTTCTAGATGTCTGGATTCCCATAATGTCACATATATGTACTTGTAATCATTGATGATAGTCCAATTTTTTAAGGAATGGAAACCAAAATCTCAAGGTCAGGATAACTCTTTTGAGGCTTAAGTAGGCGGATTTCATTTTAACTTGTTTTTGGGTAGCTTCCAGCTTAGACGCCACAGGATTGTAACACATGGCAAGCAAAAATATTCATTTGTTCCCCATTCCCATGCCACTTGGCCCTTTTCACTTGTGGACTTTGTGTCCTTTAGAGTCCTCCTCATGCCTTTCCTTCTGAATTTTATTCAAGCTCTTCCATCCATAGTGTCCTTTTGTGTGAGAGATGCATTTAATTTTCAACTCACGGACGGAGAAGAACTTTTGGCACTATGTACTCATATGATTCAGTACTTTGTTTCGATAAATATTGCTTTCTTAGGAGTTTTGACTCTTATTAGCCTTTAGCTTTCAATTCTTGGCATGGGATCATTTAGATATAATATACTGTTTGCCCTGTTCGCCTTTCCATGGGTCTTTCGCTGTAACCCCCTGGAACGTTTTAGATGTGAAATGGATGGAGCCTCGAAATAGTATTCCAGACCTTTTGATCCTGAGTTATTTCAGGGATTACACTAGACCTCGATGTGTTTATAGACATTTAGGAAAACTACTTACTAGAAGAAATTCCATCAGATTCAAACAATAAGACACAGTCTAATGCCCAAAGAATCTCAGTTTATCAAGGGTTCTGATGCTCTCCATGCAACCAAAAGTTTGCTTCTTTTATTGGAATCAACAGAAAACTAAACTAAACAAACAGGAAAGGAACAAATCGAAGTGGCAAAACAAGTCAATTATTTATGTACAAAACAGAACAAAATAAAACAAAATCAAGAAAAATAAGGTTTAAGAACTAAACCATTTACTGGTAAGTTCTCCTCCCATCCTTGTAAATCCTGCAACTTATAGGTTGAGGGGCCAAGCTTTGCCGCAATCTGGAAAGGGCGTACCCATAACTGTTGAAACTTCGTGTGCTTTCCCTTCTCATCATGAGGGTGATCCCACTTAAGAACCAAATCTCCTACTTCAAATTCTTTTGTCCCAGCTTTGTGCCTATCAAACCATCTCTTCACTACCTCCTATTGTTGTTTAAAACGTTCTCTGGCCTTGGATCTAGATTCCTCTGCCTTCAAAAGATTATGTATCCTCATCTGCAAGACTTCATTATCTGACCCTCTTGATTCTTGAGCTATTATGGAAGAGGGTAGCATGATATTGGGGGGGGGAAATGGCCTCTTTTCCATAAACAAGGATATATGGGGATACACCTAACGAAGTCTTGGGGGTGACCCTATCAACCCAAAGAGCATTTGGTAATGCTGAATGCCAACTTCTATGGTTTTCTATCACAGTCTTTTTTAAGATTCTAATCAGATTCTTGTGCGTAGATTCAGCCAAACCATTTCCTTGTGGATAATAGTTTGCAGAGTAATGCAACTTAATTCATTTTTCATGAGCAAATGTTGTTAATCTAATAGAGGAAAAATAAGTAGCATTATTGAAAACTAGAGAAATTGGAACTCCAAACCTGGTCATAATATGATCTTGCAAGAAGTCCATGACCGCATCTTCATTCACTCTACGCAACGGAATGGCTTCGACCCAACGAGTGAAGTAATCGGTTGCCGTCAGAATATACTTGTGTTGCAAGGAAGAATTTGGCTTTATCTCTCCAATGATATCAATCCCCCACTGCTCAAAAGGTTATGTTATCATCACAGGCTTTAATGGTCCTGCTGCTTTAACTTGTCTTCCACCACACCTTTGACAGATGTCGCACTTTCAGACATGGGCATGTGCATCTTTGAACAGTGTGGGCCAATAGTATCCGGCTCTGAGAATTTTATGGGCTGTTGTATCCCCGAAAAAATGTCCTCCAGCAGGCCCATCATGTAAGTCTATCATGACCTTCTTCGTATCTTCTTTCTCTAAGCATCTAAGAAGAACTCCATCATAATTCTTTCTGAATAATATTCCTTCAACAATCTGGTAGGAGGCTGATTTAAGACGCAGTGCTCTTCTTTGCTTAGAATTCCAATGTTTCGGTAGTAATCCCTCCTGAAGGTAATACACAGGGTGTCGATACCAGGAGTCCAGAGCTGTGAAAAGAGGACATACATCCATCAAATGTAACTCAGCTTCGTCTTCCCAGTCATTTCCTTCATTGTCTTTACTTTCAGTCATTAGTTTGCACAATCCTTACCCTTTAACTATGTAGGCTGGCTTGAATTCGAGGTCATACTCCTATAGAGATGTTACCCAGTTGCCTCTTCTTTCTCCTAACTCTTTTTGTACGAAAAGAGACCTCACAGCTGGGTGTGGAACTATTACCTTTGTCCAGTTCTTAAGTATATATGGTCTGAATTGTTTTACCGCTTTGAACACTGCGTAAGCTTATTTATCCACAGCTGGGTAATTCAATTCGGCCCCTTGCAGACCAGTGCTCATAAATGATATGGGGAACTCATCTCCCCCATCTTCCTTCTAGGTAAGCACCGCTGCTAGTGAATCGTCAGATGCGAAAGTGTACAAAATAAAATCTTTCTCAAAATCCGGACTTTTGAGGGAGGGTGCGTGCGCAACAGCTGTCTTTATTTTACTAAATGCATTCTTCTCTACATTAGTCCACTTGAATTGTACACTTTGCTTTACCATTTGCTGCAAAGGTTTAACAATTTAAGCGAAATTTGGCACAAACCTTCGCACGAAATTTATTGTCCCCATCAATGTTATCAGAACCGAACCGGTGGTCGAACCGGTCAACCCTGGGAACCGGAACCAGACCAGAACCGGACAAAAACCGGGAAACAAACCGGATCAAAAAACCGGTTGAGCAAACATACACAAAACATTCATATTTTCAAAAAATACATATATATCCATGTGCATCCATG
>LPNX010141776.1:221160-275348 GCA_001517045.1 Pseudotsuga menziesii
GGTTTTGTATGGAACCGGGCGGTTCATCCTCGAAACCGATCAATTTCGTATGGAACCGGCCAAAAATGGTTTGAGTGCATGATTTGACTCGGTGAAGCTTGTAAACCGGTCAAACCGGTTGGGTTTTGATAACATTGGTCCCCATAAATGATTGCATGCCCTTTTTATTATGGGGTAAGGGAATCTGTTCGATAGCTTTGATCCTCTCTGGGTCTATGGAGATCCCCTTCTTAGAAACCACGTGACCCAATAACTTACCTTCAGTAACGGCAAACACGCACTTCTTGGGGCTTAATGAGATACCATATTTTCGGCAGCGTTCAAAAATCTGTTTTAGATTAAATGTGTGTTCCTCCCTTTTCTTTGAGAATATTGTGATGTCATCGAGGTATACTACAGCACTGTGCCCAATCAGACCACGGAAAGCTATGTCCATAGCCCTCTGGAAAGTAGCTCCAGCGTTTATGAGTCCAAAGGGCATCCTTCTGTAAGCAAAAGTCCCCCATCTGGTTCTGAATGTAGTTTTAAGTCTGTCTTCTTCAGCTACTAACACTTGATTGTAGCCTGAGAATCCATCTAATAAAGAAAATAATTCAGAACCCGAAACCATTTGCAATATCTGTTACATAGGTGGGACAGGATAATTGTCTTTATCCGAAGCGCGATTTAGGTTTCTGAAATCCACACATAGTCTAATTTCTCCAGATTTCTTCCTTACTGGTACCAAATTTGAAACCCATTCCAAGTGTCTAACTTCGAAAATAATTTTAGCATCCAATAGCTTCTTTACTTCATTCTGAATCAGAGGCTCCAATTTTGGATGCATTTTCCTTAAAGGCTGTTGATAAGGTTTGACTCCAAATCTAATGGGGATAACATGCTGAATAATATTGCTGTCATATGTCTTCAGATCTTCATACGTCCAGGCAAAAACATCTTTGTATTGTTTGAACAAACTAATGAACTTATTCCTTTCACTTGGAGGGCAACACTTTCCCAAATTCACATATTTAGGCTGAATTTCAGTCCCCAAATTAATCAACTCGAACTGTAGAGACGAGCTATGAGTCTTCACATTCACTGGCCTTCTGAATTTCTCGTTTAGATCAAACGTTCGCTCTAAAGTCCTGACTCCTTTAGGAATAAAATTGTCGAATTTTAGCTCGGCCTGATGTTCTTCATCGTCAATAATTGCCCCTTTGAAGGTCTCGTCATTTGTCAAGCATTCTAGAATCTGCTGATCATCATCAAAAACCCGTAAATTGGTAATCATATCTGGAACCGAAGGCTTGAAAAGCAAAATTCAATACAACACCGGTTATTAGAGGGCACAAGCCTCGCAGCTGAAATGGCCAACAAGTCAGTTGTCGCATTCTTAAGTCTAGGAATCGATACAATGTTAAATGCTTGAAAATATTTAAGCAAATCCCATACTTCATTTTGATAAGCTTTTAAATGAGAAGAAATGCAATGTATTTGATTTCGAATTTGTTTTACAATTATTTCAGAATCCCCATACACTTTCAGATTTTCTACCTTTAATTCAATTGCTTTTCTTAGTCCCTGAACTAGTGCTTCATATTCGGCTGTGTTATTGGTGCATTCAAACTCTAACCTACATGAAAGAAAATGTTTATTTTTCTTGGGACCAATCAGGACACAGCCAGCTCCTAACCCCTCCAAAGTTTTAGACCCATCAAAGAAAAGCGTCCAAAAATCGCTTACCACTACTGTGCATGAAACAACATCTACATCTACAACTACGTCTACTATTTTACAATCAATTTCATCAGCCTGTGAAAACCGAAGGAGATCAGGCTGAGCATCTGATGTATCGATGGGTTCTTCCACTTGATAGTTTCCCGATTCGAGCTCAATAAAGTAATTTCCCAAAACAGAATTCACTGGTTCATTTGTATCTTCGAACTGAGTAACATTGTGTTTCATGTGGGGCTCTCTTAAAACTTTAATTTGATTTGGGCTTCCTTTATAAGGTAGCCACAAATGTGACCAATCCGAGGCAAAATATCCATTTAGCTTTGCCGACCAATCTCTGCTCAAAACAAGTCCATAAGCTTCAGGTATGTCAGCTACCACAATGTCAATGAATTGACATACCTTATCATTTGAAGATAAGCGGATGAGAACATCCTCCATTTCCCCAATTACCTTCACATTCGTTCTATCCAACTGAATGACCCTCCAGGGAGATGGTTTAGGTTGTCCATTTATCTTTTTGCAGACCGACAGCGGCATAACGTTGACTGATGCCCCCGAGTCTACTAGACAGTTGTGCACGTTGTGGTTGAAAATTTCAAAAGTCAGGAGAAAAGGTGGAGTCTTGCATTTAGGCTTACCTCCCACACTTGCTTCACCAATTTCTTCTTCTTGGGGCTGATTGTGAGTGGGAAGTTTCTCCTCTGATATTTCAAGTGCTTTCAATAACTTTTCTTTCTACTACCTCACATTGCACATCTCAAATAACGAGATATTTGCCCTTACCTTTTTGATATCCTCCACGATGTCATAATCCATCTTATGTTCTGTGAGATTCGTTTTAACGTTATTTGTTTTCTCTTCAATGGGCTTAGTAGGCATGTTGATCTGTCTTGGATTTTGACTGGTGGTGGTAAATTCCGGAATTTTATCAGCTGAGGTGTTTTTTTGAAATTTCTTAACATTCTTTTGAAGTTTCTTAATCTTTGGGAGCATAAGACTGTTTTCCTTAATCAACCCCTTGCTTCTCGTCGTTACATTTGTTTCCAAGATATCTTCATGTCTCAGATCCTTTTCTTCCTCGGTATCAAACAACGATACACAGTCCCATAAAACCATGGCTTCATCCTCTTGTTTTTCTGTTGATTTATTGTTGTCTTTCCCTTCTTCATCATTATCCTCGGTTAATTTGGAATCCAACAGCTTATTCATAACCAACGTCATTGAACTTATCCATTGAGGACAATTCTTTTCAGAATGGGGTTGTTGGTGAAAAGTGCAAAAGTTATCCATCCCCACCTCCGTTAAGTTCATCGATGCAGGACCGTGCAGAGGGGGTTGGGATTGATTGTTATCTTCCCTTTTCTTGTAATAAGGCTTATAAAACTTCTGGGCTTCCTTTTCCTTTTCCAAGTCTATTATTCTGTTAGAGAGCTTCTGTATCATCTTTGCCATTCCTTCGAAATATGGTGATTGCTCCTCTTTAGGCTTAGTAAATAACAAAGCTTTCCTCCCAACATTTTTTTCTCCCGACTACTCAAGATAGTCTTCGATGCTTTCCTTTTCAGCCTCTACTCTTTCCGCTTCTTCATAAGTCTCTGCTAGCGTAGGTTTGGCTTTCATCTTGGCAAACATGGCCAAATCGGGCCCTAGAGCTGAAGTATAATACTCAATCAGAACTTTATCCGAGCGTTTGTCATCTTCAGAAAAATTCTTAAGATAAGCTACAAATCTTTGGGTAAAACTATGCACCTTCTCTTTTCTTTCTTTCTTTAAGGCGCACAGTCCTTTCATGAGAGCCGCATGAGTTTTTTGAAAATCCTTTCAAAGGTATCCCAGTCTGAGATAGAGTTTGCAGGCAAACCAAAATACCATGATGCTGCTGCTCCTTTAAGGGTATGCGGAAAAAGTCTACAGACTACATCCTCATGTTCCCCAGCCCTCAATCCTTCTATTGCCAAATAGAAACTTTGTAAATGGTCATCTACTAACATCTTCTCATTTGGATCAAACTTGGGCAGCATCTTTTCAAAAGCTTGAGGTAAGTCATGCAACGGAGGTGTTAAGTTCAAGGGTGATCTGGATTTCCAAGCCGGTGGTGGATTTGGTGGGTTAAGTGGCTGATTGGTATTAACACCTACCATGAGTCTGGGTGGAGAGTGAGGAGGTGAAGGAACAGGAGCCCGCACAGGAGAACAGTAAGGTGTGTTTGGGCCTACTTGATTCAGAGGCTGAATAACCTCCTGTAAGGCTACTTCTACCAACTCTTCCATATCTCCAACCAACACTGAATCTTCCAAAATGGGACGATCTTTCTTCTTGTATTCTCTTCGAGGTAAATCAGGGATAGTGGGTAATCCTCCAATACTCTTTACATAGGCCCGTGTGTGTCTTCTCAGATCATTAACTACTTGGTTATCTACAGAAAACAAATGTTCTCTATTTTCTTTAGTATTTGGATCAGAAAATAAACTGCTTTCAAAACTATCACTGGTGGAGTAATTTCGAGGAAATGGATTTCCCCGACCAGCCATGCACTAGTGGCCCTCCTTCTAGCGCCAGAAACTGTTGAGGCCTGGAAATTCGCAGGCAACAACAGCAAGGGATTCTCCACAGTCAACGTTCCCAACTAGCCCGTGACTGTTTGGTATAGGGAATCCGTCCGATTTGCGGTCTGACTACCGTAGGTCAAGTAACAAAACAAAGGGTTTTACCGGTTGCGGCCCGGTCCACCGTGTATATTTTTGTATTTTGACTTTAAGTATGATATGCAAGTGCCTATCTAAAATGCAGATTGATAAAGAATACGAGGAGTGGTCACAATGTGATGCGCAGGTTCTTACCTCTCGTCTTAGACTCTCTCGCATCTAAATCACACACAACTAAAAAAAAAAAAAAATTAACTAAGCTGTCCCTAGGGAGCAAGATTATCAATTCATGAGTAATGTAATATTGTTCATATGTTAAGATAAATCACAGATAGTTGTTCTTAGAATCAAAACACATAAACATGAATGAAGATATGCACAACAAGATAGCTCGTCATCTGTTAAAACATTCATTACTCATAGTGGAAATTATCACAGAATAAACCAGAGAACATTCATATAAGAACATAGGTTCAGAAAGTTAGAACAATCTCACAGTTAATGAAACATAGCTGAAAACGAAATAGTTCCCCTTCAACATTGTTCATTTCATCACATTTGAACAATCCACACAGCACTTTCTCCAACAGGCAAAATTGTAATTTTATTATTGCAAAACGAAATAGTTCCTCTTACAACAAGTAGTTCACAAGTCTCTCCGGGAAAAAACCCTTTCTCTTTCTCTCTTTTCCCATTTATACAAGAACCAGCCCAACCTTTCGGTTGCCCCACAAACGTTTCAATCTCTAGTCTTGTCGTTTTGCGAATCCTCATAATTCCATGTTACGTTCAAATAAAAGACGTTTAGAAAACGGGCATAGCTAGGTAACTGACGAGACACCCAAGCCTGGGCCTTTGCTCTCCAATGATTACGCCCTACCATTCCTCAGCCCCTATTCAGACCCTTGTAATTTTCTTCCTCAAGTAACGACTCTGTCGCCTTATGCTTTAACATGCTTTGTCCTCTAACTGCATCTTCCTCGCCGCAATAATCTTCAAAGGGATCTGAGAAAAACTGCCATGTCTATCTGCGATCAAACGAGAATTTATCATTTGCTCCGACTATCTTTAAGAAACACAAATTATAATATCAATGAAATGAGTACTACAGAAGAGAAAACCGGAGTTTGGTTCTTATGTGCAAATTTCAACCTAAAAACAAGGTACACCGGTCTCTTACGAAAACAGTTACGATCTCATAACAATCGGCGGGAAAACGATTAAGAACGGGCACATAGAAACCCCCATCGGCGAATCGAAACACTTGACATCGGTTCATTAGCGAGCTACGCAGCCGCAACAGCGGGTAACCTACAATCTAGGGGTTCCAGCACACAAACTAAAATTTGCGTGATAAAACGTCGGGGATCGAAAGTTCTGCAAGCATCAGATAGTTAGTGAGCTACACAGCCGCAACGGCGGAAGTTAAAAGGTCAAGAAAAAATCGCACACTAGTCAACATAGGAGAAACAAAGAACAGGATATCGACGAAAGGACAAACAGTTCAACGAGCAGTTAGTCTATTCTGGGGCCTCAACGACGGAACTCAATCAACCTGCGGCCTCTGATCAAAGTCATAACTTTTTCCGAAAAAATCGAAAAGCGAGATCTAATTTCCAACAATAAAACGCAGGCTGCCCTCCAAAAAACGGCAAATGACAATCCCATTTTAAACCTCAACGATAAAACATCGTAAAACCTGCTAAGCCTTACAGTCCAAAGCATGCACAGACCCAAACGAAATCCCAAATAGCAAGAAAAACTGGCCTCAAACAATCCAAACATGTAGCAGAGTGGGGCAAACAAAATCAACAAGGAGGGTCCAAAATTTTCAGAAATTTGGGAAAAGTTGCAGCTGCAACACGTTGTCAAAGAAACAGGAGTGATACATGGACTGTTAAAGGCCAAAGAGATGCACAAAATTTAGCCAAGCCAAAGAGACACACAAAATCTAGCCAAGCCAAAACTCTCTCGAGTGATGCCTTAAGGAAGGTACAAGGGGAAGGGAAGAGTCCTCAAACCCCCCACTAGATCTTTCGCCCAAGGAGAAGTTGCTCTACAAGTCACCCACTTCTATATACGTGTCTCTCCTAATATTCAAGGCCGACGAGAAAAAGCTCATCATAGAAGAAAGTCCAAAAGGATTAGAAGAGAAGTCGGTAAGCATTGTGCCTCGTCTTCTCAAAGGGAGGGCCTACTACTATTGTCTAGGAACAAAGAACTGCCAATAGAAGGGCGAGTCCTATCCAAGGATTTGAGCCAACAACTCCAAATGTCACTCGCTACAAGAGTGAATTTATTTGCTATAAATTTATACGTCCATTTTCAAACTCAAGACTAATATTTACTCGATAGTGTATTCATCTAATGTATACACCCAATAACAAATTGGTAGTAAGAAGACAATCCAACAAAACCCAAAAGTACAAGTATTTAACATAGTTCAAAAGTGAAGTTTCACCCAAATCAAATTGCATTCATAGAGGTGTAAGAGAAGGAAAATTCAGCATAAAGACAATTCTTTTGGGGGAGAGGACGTGACATTTGTCCTCCAAGCATGAAATTAAAGCCTCTTTCATAATATCAAAAACATAAAATTGCTCAAAAAGGGAAATAAGCATTAATTAAATTAAAGAACATATTTCTAACAAGAGAGTTGGTAGTTTAAATAGTTTTGAATGCCTGCAATTTGTTTGGGAGGAATAAGTAGTATGAGGAATAAAGTAGGAAAAAGCAAACTTAGATTTGGAGAGATAAGGAGACATCTTTTGTCTCCAAAGTTAAATACAAACCTGAGTTGTTCTTAAAAATACAAGTATATAAGATACATGTCAAACAGCAACATGGCAAGCATTCACAACTTGATGATGTCAGATATACATAAGTTGAATGGGAAGAACTACCTTGCCTGGAAAATTTGGAGATTGTCAATTAGGTCTAGCTCAAGCTGTTGTGAGGATAAGTTCAAATCCCACTTGTGACATGTTCAATCTCCATGAGTTGATTATTGATTGGGTGTTTTAGTGAGCTAGAGGTTAATTGGGGTTGGCAAGGTATCAGCAATCTCATCCTCACCTATGGGTTGGAGGGTGGGAGAAGACAAATTCCAAAACCAAACCCTATGATGAATGATTGAAAGAAGAAAAATAAAAATGCCCCTTTAACCTTCCCAGTTGAGGATGATATTCTGCCACATTATAGAGGCATTATTTTTTGTCGTTGATGCCTAGAGTAAATTAAAAGCTCTACATTGACCCCAAAAGAACTTGAATTTTGTTGTTGTCAAATTTAAGAGATGTAGAAACAAATTTGGTAACAAAGCTTCACGCAATCATAGACAGATAATATGAAGAGTAGAAAAAAAATACTTGAATGATTTATTACTAAATTGGTCAAAGTCTTATGACAATGTCATTCCAATGAGGTGGGAGATTTATGTTGAGAACGTTAAGTAACTCCCCAACTCCTAACACCTAATTAATAATTTTATTAAATCATAACTCAATATTTAATTATAGCATGATTGCATTGCAATGTAACTTTATAACAAAGTGCTTTACAAAAACTCCCAAGTAAAACATATGACCATTATAATATTTATCTAACACATAATTGCTTGTCACATATCAACAACTTATTTGGACTAGCGAGTTGTAAGATCATTTGTTGCCCGCTTCTGAGTAGTGAACAATCAACAACTTAAACTGAATTGCATGACATAAAACCAAAACCGTCCATGTAGGACAAATCATGTCACCAATCATATGGTTGACCACTAACTCACAAATTGGATGGCATTCCAAATTGGATGAATATTTTAACCCTTCTAACATTGATGCAAAGTCTCGTTTGTCCACCAAACTCGCCTATTTAGCACCTTGGTAACACAACAATCAATGTTCTTGTTTTGTTTCATTGTAGAAGCACCATCCTACTCCACTATAGAAGCTCCCACAAATTCAATAATATGTAAGAATTCCTCCCACTAACTTGATTGGTGTATAGTACACACCTTGGGCATATCTTCAATACTTGATGCACTCCCTCACTATCTAACATTCTACAAACGAATCATATTGCTCATATTCAATCTTATACCAAGCACCCAAAGTACATGCTTCATCATTTCTAAGACAACTTGGAATTTCTATCTAACACAATTTCCTCAAATACACCATATCGTCTCTCACCTTTGTCTACTTATGAGTAGGCAAAAAATGGAAAATTTTGATCGATATATCAACCACTTCCATAATAACATCATGTTGTTTGAAAGTCATTACATGGTCAAGACCTATACATTCTCCCTGTGTCACCCCCACCACTTCAAAACAAAGCAACAATTTGGATACAAGAAGCCAACAACAAAGACCCGAAGAAAAAGGATATATACACACACAACAAATTTGCCCCAGTCAACGACTCAACGTAACAGAGCGTTACTTAGATCAACCACACACGCATGTGACAAAAAAAGAGAGAACGCAATATACATGCCACAATAATAACAACAATGACACAACAGAGGAACGATCCCAAGGATAGCAATAGTGACATAGCAAAGGTCCAGTTAAAGCATAGAAGCAACTAAAAGAACACAAGGTCAACTTTAACAATCCTAAACACAACCATTGAAACATGGTTAATTCATTTTTCAAAAACAAAAGGTAATGAATTCAGATGACTAGTCATCAACCAAATCATACCTACTTATGGTAATAGCAAAAAAAAATGGTTCCTTCACCTAAATCTTAAGAAAAAGTTCCTTTGAAGTTTTTGAAATCTTTTTTCTCTAAAGTTAATATAATTCATTCCTAAAAGGCAGTAGACATCAAGACGGGTTCAATTCTCCTAGTCCTACAATTAGAGAGGTCCAAAATGTTCCCTCTTTTTGAAGGGAATTAAAGGGTTATTTAAAAAAAAACAAAGGTGACCTTACATTATAAAGGGTGATCTCAATAACAAGTTTCATATATGGAAGTTCAAACACCCAATTATTGAGTGGTAAAGTTGTAGACTAAAAAGGCCATATACAAGCAAGCATACCCCTCAATGACCACTTTCAAATTTTAGTTTGTAATTTATAGTTAAAAGATAGCATGGCCCTAAAATCAAGAAACAATCGTACCATTAACCCCACCGAAGAAGGTATAATACCCTATATAATGGTGTATCGTTTTAACCTTTAAGTTGCATCGTTAATTTAAAATTTTAATAACAAAAAAAATTCCCACAAGAATATCCATTAAATGTTGTCAATGTTTCAACAAATTTTAGAGGAGATGTGTACAATTCCAATGGTCGTCCCATTTTGACAACCAACCTTCAAGCTAGACACAAAAGTTGGTATATCACTCTTTGACAACATAAATAATGTCAATAAACTAGATGCTTATTTCCAACACTTAAGGAAATACCACAATATTGAGACTTAGAAAATGATGATAGATAAAGTTCGCATGGAGAATGAAGCATCAACTTATTTTGGGCCTAAACCTAACAACTAGCATCCATCTATCAATAAACAATTAAGGCAATAAAGAAAGAGGATTTACCCTCTTAAGTATAGAGAAGTCCACGAGGAAAGGCTTTGTTTGAGAAGAGTAGCATGGCAATGTGTTCAAGAATATATCAACCATTTCGTACAATGTCAATCAAGTGGAGAATGCAAAACTTGAATCCTATCATATGGTTGAAGTTTATCAACAACCTTATGTGTTACATCTTACAACTTACTTAATGCAACCTCCCTTACGCAAGAGTTCTAGATTGCATCGAGATTGAACAAATATCGCACTCCCTTACGCAAGAGTTCTAGATTGCATCGAGATTGAACAAATATCGCAGAAGATATTTAAAGAATCAACAAAGTAATAGAGGAAAAACAACTAGCCTTCTTATTGGAAACAAAATCCTTGTGGTTATGGTAAATTGTAGTTTAATATTATTATTACTAATCACATTCACTAAATGTGAATATGAAGAGTCATAGGGGAGTCCAAGAGACCTCTTGGGAATATGAAACCAAGGGTCATATCTTGAAGTATTTATGCATGTACTATCTTAATGAAAAAAGCATCTTGTGCTTATCTCTATTTGGTTTGTTATTCTCATTGAGACCGATTCCAACAGTGGTATCAAAGCTCTATAGTTCTTAGGGCCTAAAGGCACTATGGTAGTTCTCCATAACAAGAGAGCACTAGTGTTTTTATAACTACATAACCTTGCCTTACTAGAGACATTGTGGAGAAGAATGGTGTTAGCATTAAGGAATTCAAAGGCTTGTTTTCATACAAAATTTGCTATAAACGCCTTGAAAATATCATCAACAAATCCAGGTTCCATTCACAGGACCATACCGGTATTTTTTATCTCGAGTAATTCGATCGTTTTGGGTGAAAATTTGCAAAACAAACATATATTTTTGTCTAAATTGCAAGATTTTGACATTTGAATAATATTGGACAAAGCGTTCAATTTGAGTTTTCTTTCATGTATTAACAGTTAGATGACAAAATCTATCAGAATTGTAAAAAAAAAATATTATTGTTTGTGGAAATGGCGACTCGAAATCGAACTTTATTGTTCAGGAAGTACAAGGATGCTTTTTGTGATGCGAGTAAACCATCATCTTCATATTCAAAGCCTTCGACTTCTAAGCATAGTGAAAGCGACCCTGTTATTGAATTGTTGAATTCCCTTATATAGTAGTCCTTTGGAAGATATACAACTTTAATGGTCCATTAGTGCTCAAAAGGCATGTGATGCTCATCTGGCCTGTGATATCGAGGAATATTGTGAACCCAGAGACTTGTGTTGGGTTCCCTTTATCCACCATACCTGCTCCTTGGGGGACTCAGGTTGTGCCTCATTGTGGATAAATTTAATTGAGAAACCCATCAAAATAACTTGATTTTCGTAAATTGAGAAGGTCGGAATGAGACTCCAACAATTGTTCGTACAATATTTTAGAACGATAACTCTCCAAGGATAGGGGCCTACTACGGGATTTTGAAAAATAATTCTATGAAGCTAGACTCCATTCAACACAATTCTCCCGTGCGATTTCATGGAATGGTGCAAGATATGTTCAAGACTGAGTTTTATGTTAGCATTCATATGAAGCTTCTTTAAAGATATTTACGAGCCTGTCAAGGTCTTTCTCCAGTTTCACAAAAGCTCAAGAACTCACACGGTCCCAATTTCAATTGAAGTTTTTTATACTGAAGAAAAGTTTAGGGAATGAACTTGAACTTGTAGATGAAATATGAACATTCAAGCACAATAAGCACCTTCGATGCGCGGTTTGTCCATCTTAACTTGCAATGGCATATCTCAAATCTTCTTCATCTGATTCTTCACAGTTGAAGCTCATCAACATTTCGTTGGAGTCGTTGAGCAAGTTGATCATCAAATGACTAAGAAAGAGAGGGAGCTACAACATGTTTTTGGCACTGCAATTACATTTGTTGTTGCAATAAGCCCTTCACTAGGTTCTACTAACACTTTTAGATTCTCTCGTAAAGTCATTTAGCAAACTTATAACTAAAGCCATTTACTTTATAATATAATCAAATGAACTATTTAATATCTTAGAATATGTTCCATACTTATTCCCTCTCCATTTACGAGAAAATTAGAACATATTGCCCAGATTAAAATGTTAGGTGTTGGATATATCAAACTAACAAGGCTACAATCATCTCTTCAAATTTTGCACTTTCTAGTAACCTAGAAAGCACACCCAACAGATGTTCATCTAACTGCCATGTATTCGGCGAGTTATGAGTACATATCAAGATACCTACTTGTAGTTTGTACTACATAGGCAACATTTTCAAAGCATGGGTATTTGATAGTTAACGAATACAACAAGGTCAAAGTGTTAATTTGTATAGGAAAAGGAGAAATGGACTTCTCGACACTTGTAAACAAAGTGGAATACTGACTACCATCAAAAGCTTGCATGAAATGCAGATTGTGTTAGAAGTGCACTACTCACAGAAAGTTCACACAAGCAGCCCTGCTTCCACTTATTCATATACGTTAAGAGACATGAAGCATCTGCAAGTAGGAAACAAAAACCAAAAAAAAAGGAAACAAAGAGAGAAACAGAACTCAGAAAACAAAAAAGCAAAAAAGGACCATGGGGAGAAAATTTGAGATGAGAAAAAGGGGCATAGAAAGAAAATATAAGTGAAAAAATGGAAAGAGAAAGAAGACATATACCAGTAGCAATGAAGGAAAAAGTTGTAAGGATAAAAACTTAAAGGCAAAGAAAGAGAGGAAAATGGAACTAATCTGTGAAGAAGAATAAACAAACAAAGGAGAAGTAGTTGTGAGATAAACCAACTCTGATAGGAAAACACAAGCAGGGAAATCAAAAACACGTCCATTGATCAATGGCAACAATCGTTGATGTATGAAAACAAGTTCAAACTTGATGAAATCACACCATTCACAAAATGCACCACGTGTAGCTTTGTCACCTTAAGGCAGGCTTGCTACAAAACCAAAGAAACCTAGGTTCCAATCATCCTGAACTGCTCCAGTTTACATTGGATCCAATCCTTGATGATTCAAAACCTGAATAGGATAAATGATAGGCAGATTCTGCAAAGAGTGTTCTTAATGCAACCTCAAATAGTCTGGCTTACTCTATAGTTCTCTTCAAATTCTATTTAGAGATTGAATCTTAAACAAAGTAAGTAATATTTGTTTCTCAAAGAAAAAGTGCAGCCAATCCATCTGCCATAGAGACATCATCCGAAACTCTGAGGTTTATTGGTTTTTTTTAATGCAAAAGAGATTAGACAATAACAAGGCCTATCTATCTGTTAGAAAGATTTTCCATAGCTCTATCATCAGAAAAGAGAACTCTACATGAAACGTAGCATTCTTAGTTCTATAGTTTTACGAGTCAAGTTCTGGAAATTAAAGTTTGTAGCTTCAAATATTACCAGAACCCCTTCCCCACCAGAAGGCCATTTGAATACAAGATCCACCAGTGCCCTTATACCACCTGCCTCTGCAATAGCACCCTGAGCATAAGAAAACAAACATCAACTTCATGTTACTTGGAAAGGAGGAAGTAAACTAGAATGTTGTTCTATGGATGATAGGAAAATGAAGCAGTATTTAGTCAAACAGCCCAGTTTTACCAATCAATAATAACAACTGTAATTTCCAGTGCATACAATACATGGGCAACACCATAAACATGCACAATGTAGGCAGGGTGCTTGCTAAAAGGATAAGTAAGGCTCATGCACAATGTAGGCAGGGTGCTTGCTAAAAGGATAAGTAAGGCTTCCTATCATACAGGGAGATCTGATCATCATAGTTTTCATTTTTAGTTTTTAGATTAAATAAAAAATAAGCAAAGAGCATAAAGTTGACACCTTGTGCTCTTCTCCTACAGACAGGTTCCAGAGTCCTCCCGCAGCCTCTTCAGCAACCCATCTATTAGGTGACCTGGCAAGGGCTGCCAAAATGCTAATGCCTCCTTCCATAGCAACTGCTTTAGCCACATCGGCATTGACTGATAAATTTGCTATGGCCTGTAGAAGAACAAATAACATTAACTTGGGGACAGTCTGATAGAGCCTTTTAACGTTTAATTGAAGAAATGCTTAGGCAGTCCAATTCTCCACTTTCTGAATACTAATAGAAATGCCCTGAAATGCTAAGGGCGATGATTTGGTGTCACAAAATCACCCATGAACAAGTAAGTTCAGAAAAATTGTGCAAAGTGCAAAGTACAAAGAGAGCGGCTGACTTGTATATTGAGAAAGTTGGTTTCACAGAATCAACCATGAACAGGTAAATTAAGAAAGTTGTGCAAAGTGCAAAGTACCTTTGCTGCTTCTGACTGTACACCCTCTCGACGCGACTTTGCAAGATCCAACAGAAACCCAATCCCGCCACCATGCATTACTGCTTCTGCCCTAGCAGGGTCAACGGTTGCAGTCTCGTCATCGATAACCACGAATGTTGCAAGTGCAGTGGCCGCTCTTTCCTGAACATCCTCCTGTGAGCTTCCCAGAAGGTTCAGCAGAATTGGAGTGCCCTGTTTAAGCCAGAAGCTATCTAAACCAGGCGTACTGCTCTCCGCAATGCGCAGCAGTGCATGAGATAGAACCCATTCCAACCACTCTCTCACAGCGCTTGACTTGTTATCCCCACTTCTAGTGTTTCTTACATTGGAGATTTTACTGTTATTATTGCTATTATTATTATAATTATTAATCCTCTTCATTCCAGATGATTTCTGTGTGTAGTGGGAATCCTGGGATAATGTAGCTATTCCTTTCACGATGTCAGTGAAGCGGGCAAGAAGCACCTTGGTCTTCGAATTATATGCAACAAAGACACCGGCATCGAGACCGCCACAGTTCAACGCACACAGAACCTTTAAGCTCTCCGAAAACAGCAATCTAAAAGCCGCATCTGGGGTTATATCCGTGCGCGATACATCCAGCGCAACCAATTTCGGCAGATTGACCCAGAGCTGCGAAGCCGCAGTCCACTTGATGTTCCGAGAGCCCGCCACTGACAAAAACCTAAGAGATGCTGCATTCCCCAGCGCCGTCTCGTCAACATTCATGCAATCGAAGAAACCGAGCTCCGAAAGATCGCGGCAATGCTCGACAAGTGCCCCGATTGCAACCCCATCCACGTCCCTTAACCCCGACAGCCGGAGCCGCTTAAGACTGGGGCAGCACAGAGCCACGACTCTTATCGCATCGCTCGTGATTTTCTCGCAAAAATCCGGCCCTAGCTGCAGGCTCTCCAGCCGCTGGTGGCGGGCCGCCAGCATTGAGAGCGACGCATCAGTGAGGTCACGGCACCCGTCAGCATTCATCTCCCGGAGCTCCTTCGCCTCCAGGTTTATGACCACGTTGCCGGCGCTGGCTCCCCTGAAGCGTATGCTTCGCAATTTGCTGCATCGCTTGGCAAGAGAAGACGCGGTGGATGAGTCCAGGTTGTGCGCCCTGATGTCAAGCGAAGTCCACAGGCATGAGAGTGAGCCTAAGAACCTCCATGTCCTACAAACGGAGGCAAGGCTGGCCCTGTCTCTATAATTCAAGAGGGAAAACAATGCCACCACGGTGTCGTCCGGGAGACTCGACCAGTCGACCTCCCGCTCCTCTTTCGCCAAGGAGACAACTGCTTCAACTTCATTAATGGGCCCTTTGATAACAGCCTCTGTGACGTTTCCCTTGCTCTGCAGGGCTTTTCTCCTAACCCTCCGATTCATTGTGTCTTGTTTTCCTCCCCTTCTTTCAGAATTTTGCCTTCATTGTCGCTAGTCTTTAACCCCAATTAAAGACACCACAGAAGTTTGAATGAATGAATAAATAATGGATTCGCAGCTTTGAAACTCAAATACCTTGAATGACAGATGGATTTGCAGTCCAGAGCGCGTTTCTTGTTGTAAACCCTCGGGGTCTTGTCTGTAGATTGAAAGGGGGATTAATTTGAGGGGTTCTGAGTGTTGAATCGGAACAAATACATGGATTTTAGTCGATGAATTGTGTCAAAGAAATAGGTAAATCCGAGAGAATGGATCGAGAGATGGATGGCTACATGTGTGAATAGGCAAACTGCCCTTCTTCAAACCCGTCTTTAGTTCTTACACTACTTATCGTGCTCTAAACTCTGATTCCGAAAGTATATCAACTCGAGACATGGTTTTTGAGAGAGGCGAGATCCATCCCCTCGATGGATTTTTTTCTTAAAGAAAATCAGCGTATGGTCACATAGTAGTATATGTTTCTTCACGTTCTCCATCATGGTCAATTCCATTCTCGTTTTATGTTGCGATCATAAAAGCATTCCGCTATGCACTCCTTCCACTCAATGGGCTTTCAATTTCTTTGCTCAATTGTGTGAAAAGCATTTGTCATTAATGAAACAAGATAGACATAGCAATAGAATATAATCTACTCATAGATATTGCAATAGAATATAATCTTAACAAATTTGGCCAATGGCAATCCTTACCCTATAATATTGTATTTGGAAAAAAATTGTTTAATTAATTAAAAATTTAAATTTGAGTAATCTAGAAGTTTGAAATCTCTTATGTTCTGTTCAACATTTAGGTTGGTCTTAGTTCAAATTTACTATTACTTAACTATTTTTAGTGATCTACTTTAGCTCTAGCTTCGTTGTGTACATATGAAGGTTTCTCCTTGTTCTTAAAAAAAAACATGAAATCTCTCATCTATGGAGCCATAGTGAAAAACTTACCTTTAATCTTACTAATCATTGCAATATATTTATGGTTCCAATATTCAAGAGAAACATTGTGCATTTTCACACCAAGCAAGACCAATAAATTGCATATGAATTAAAACTTGGTTTACATAGCCTCATAAATAGTCAACTTTGATAATAAACCAAGGACATTTGCTCACAATCTATCAATCTCAAAGACAAATCCCATTATAAAAGAACCCTTGGCATACGGGTGGATCGTCATTGTATCCTCAAAAACAAAAAATTATCCCCAATATTCAAAATGTAAACATGAAAATCTTTTAGCTTTCGCCAAAAATTGTTCTTTCCATTGGCCAAGTAGTTGCCTTCTTTCTCCTTGACCCATGAGGATCAAAGCTTCAAAACTAGCATCAAGAAAACCTTATTGATGCAAATGGACAAGATGGAGGGCTTTCCTGGGAGCAAGAGCATATCTTTACAAGAAATTACCTTCCTCAAGATTGTGCCTCCAAAGGGATGGGTCTTCAATGGCAATAAAAACCTTGAGAGGTTGAGACTATATTTTATAAATGTTAATAAAAAACTTAAGAGCCAAAACCCTAATTATGCAAGAACCTTAACCTTAACATGAAATGAAGGCGAACCATGAATGTTGAGTTGGATGAATATGTTTTGTCTATGATAATGGGAGCCTTGCTAGGACCGCAACTTTTTGTGTGCATGTTCATTTCAACTCATTCTTAGCATATTGAAAATAAAATTTAAAAAGCTAGACAACCCCTTAGGCTTGTGCATATTTGGGGTGAAAAATGCATCTAAAAGACTAAAAAATGTGTTGAAAGCTGAAAACCCAATAATTTTCAAAATTGAGACCATTTTTATATGGCTCTAGATGGACACATGTAGGAGTTGCTCCCACCTTGGAAACATTGGTCTCATTATGTCAAGTTCATCCATCAAAAGGGAAAACTTTTATTGAACTCGGTTCTTGGTGAAACACTTTCCCTAGTGAAGAAGTTGCCTTGTTTTCATAACTTGATAGATGTGTATGTTATGTTGGTGGGTGCATTTTGTCCTAGTGTCTATGATTTGGTCAATTGTAGCCTACTCAATGCAGTCAAGGTTGAGTTTTATATGGGCCAAGTGCTATTCTCCCCTCTGAGTTATCCAACAAAGTTGAAAAATATGGTCAAAGAAACTCCAAATAAAATCTAAGTGTAAGCCAAGGAAAGGTGAAATACTCAATTCAACATCATTCTCACACGTGATCTTAGTGATAGTCTAAAGCCCATATCAAAGTGGTTTGAGATTCTTGTGGAAGCCTGTGAGTCGTTTTTTTGCCAATGCCATCAGACCTTATAATCAACTCGAAACATGTGTCAACCCTAATGATGATCATGTCATTGCTTGTACTTGGGATTATATTTTTGTAAAATACATGAACTTGTTATTCGATGTGTCGAATCCATTCAACGGAATTGGCAAATTTATTTGTCTTCATTAGAGAATGGGAGGACTTTTTGTGTAGATGAAATTAGAAAAGCTACATCAATTGGGGACAATGGTTGAAACCCCAAACACACTTGAGATGGGTCATGGCTAGTTGAACTATGAAGGGCTCTATCGCAACTACATTGAACACAAAGAAGGTTTCCATCCCAAGTAGGTGGATGCTAGGAGTTGTACATTATAATCTAGGTGACCATGCAAGGTCACTTAGATAAGCTTACCACCATTCTAGCCAACTTGGATTACTTTGCAGATTCAGTGTTTTCACTATCTCATTCATTCATATATGTTGAATTTCACTACATTACTATGCTCTCTACAATACTTGTATGTTGTTTTTCTTGTTAGCACTACCTTTATTTTGTTCTCAACATAATTTGGAGCAATTTTCTCAATTGGCACATGGTTGTAGCCCGACTTAAAATAAATATTACTGGAAAAAACTTAATACTTTTGAGTCAATCAAGAAGACCATCAATTTGGGGGTATAATACCAGTTCTTGATTATGGATTTGTTTAGGGCTCTAATCATTATAGAGCTAAAATGTCTCATCCTTTTTTCCAACTCACATAATCAAGCTCCCATGAGGTCTAAAGCTTGGATAAATGTGTCTCTTTTTATTATCTCTTGGATTTGGGGTTTGATCCGTTAAGTTTTCTTGATTTGCTTAGATGATATCCTAAAACAAATTGTCATTGGAAGGTCAGTGAAAGACTGACAAGCAAGAAACATAAGAACACAAGAACACGAAGATTTTCCTTGGGGAAACCACAAGGGAGAAAACCCCGCAAAACTTCCTCAGTATAGATCTTAACCATAGCAGTGTAAGAACCCGGACAACTACTTCCAACTTCTTTCCGACGCACTAGTTATCCTCTGTCTTCCAAAACCGCTTGAGTGAGTGAGTACAAATGAAGGGGAGTGCCTCCCTATTTATATTCTTCAATTGACTTGACCTCTAACCTAATAGGGTTGACTTATCTAACTGATTGGGCCGACTTGTCCAACTGGACACCACAAATAACATTTATTATATTGACACTTGGGTATTGTTGACCTGACTTACATCCGGATGTTTGCATTGATTCTTTCAATGACACTAACAAGACCAAACTCATATCCTAAAGGAGGAATACAATCAATACATCTGGAATATCTTTTGAAGTTACAATACTTTAACACTTTGTCTTAACTGGGAAGGTATTCAACTGCAGTAGCAACTGCTACTATTACAATTGTACAACTGACTAGTGAGTCTCTATATGTCATAGGAAGTTTTGGAACATCATCATACATCTTCATCATCGATCTCAACTGGATCATCTTATGCAATCTCAGTATGTGAATACTGAATCATCTTTTGTATGTACTCAATCATCTTCTGCCATCTTTTTGGGTCATCTTCTACCATCATTTTGGATCATCTTCTGCAGCATCAATATGTGAATACTGAATCATTGTCTGTCACTAAATCATCTGTTGATGAAATTGTCATTGATGCCAACATGGACTTGCAATGGCCCCACAGGATGTCATCAATGCCACCCAAGTCCCACCTGTAGTGTCTTGACCCCTTATAGAGTGGGTTTGTGCCTTGAAGCACCTTGTACCCAGTTGACAAGGTCCTTGTACCCATAAGGCTGGATCTTGATGCCACCACCTTGCTGAAGATGTTGAAGACTCTGTTGATGGCGTTGAATACCTTGGAGATGGTCCCAAAGCCTTGATGGATGTTGGAGAAACCCTAGATGGATTAGAGAAGCATTAATGACCCATTATGTGGTCATTCATGATATGATGATGTCATGATAGGGTCATGGTACCCTAGGAGAAGGCTTGGCAACCCCACAAGTTGTTTGCATGGTTATTGATGACTTGATGGAGTCTTGGAACCCTTGGAGATGGTCCTTAAGCTCACAAGTTTCTTGAAGAATTCCATGAAGCCCTCTTGTCATGATCACGATGTCCTTGTACCCCTATGACTTGAAGGAATTCATGATGAGGCCCTTTTGTATTGGTGATGACCTTGCAACCCTTGCTGGGGTCATGGAACTCTTGTGTGTGATTCTTGCTACCATTATGATGATGATGACCTTGTATGGTCTTTGACATGTTGATGAACCCTTTACGTATGCTTTGATGAAGTCATTACAATATTTGTTGAAGACCTTGTGAAGGAAAATGGTGGGGTCAGGTGGTACCCTTCCTTTAGGGGTTTTGGTATGCTTGTGGATGAGGAGAAAAAGCATAAAACCTTTGGACATGCCCACTACATTGATTACTTTCATTTAATGGTAAACTCGAATTAAAATATGAAGAAGCCCATGGTTGAAGCCCTCACTAAGGTTGACATGAATTCTGTGGTTGAAAAGTCCATCTTACTTTTTTGGTAAAGAAGCTCTTGGCCTCTTGGTGGTCTCTTCTAAGTGGTGGCTTTGTGGTAACCTTGGTGTTGAAGTCACTTCTCTTGACGTGGTTTTTGTTCCTCCTTAAACCTTAGCGTGGAAGCCATTGATGTAGACCTTGAAACCCACTCACATTGTGGTATAATGGTCCTTGAAAATAGATCTGTGATGAACAAAATTTAAAGCCCATTTTTTCCCTTCCTCTTATAAGGTCGACCCAACAAAAATAAAAATAAACAAATGAATAAAACCATAACACAAATTAAAAATAAAAATTACAAAATGATAGGTCGGCTCCTTAAAAATTCATGAGAAAATGTGTATAAATACCTTATCAACGCCCTCATTTATCTTGAAAAAATTCAGATATGCTCTGAGATTTTCGGATCTTTCTGAGGTCTGTTATTTTTCAACTGAGGCAGCAGTAGCAAGAAAAAAATGCAGCAGCAGACATGAGTTTTTCTTGAAGTCTGAAATTCGGTGGTTTAATTGAGGAAATTCTCGCAGGTAGCAGAGAGATATTCACAGTGGCAGCAGTCCGAAATTACAGCAGTTAAAGGAGCAACAGCCGAATTTTTGCCGCAGAGAAGCTTTGTCTTACTACCACTCTTTTGCCTCTCGGTGGTGACTGTTTGCAGCAGTCTTTTCTTCCTTTTTGGAGCAGCAGTCAAGTTTTAATCTATGCTGGTTTGATGCCCTAATCTACCCACAGTTGGAGTTAGGTATTGGATAGAAATTGTTTTTAGCAGCACTATGAGATTCCTTTTGTGGTTTTTTAATGGTTTGTGAACAACCCTAAATGAGAAGAACAGTCCCGAGTGCTGAAGCTTCTCTGCACTGCGAGTTTATGGACAGTAAACAGACTTCTTTAGACAACAGACCCAAGTTTCTTAAAGCCCTTCTATAGCCATCAAACTTGTGGACAAGTTTTGTTTTGCAGTCAAGTTGAAACTTAAAGGTATTTTGAAGGGATCTACACAAGGTATGTATGACATTAATATAATGATACAAACATTTTACAGTATGTAGTGAAGCACATACAATGGTAAATGTAAGTGATGCATATTACTGAAGAATGACACGATGATAACCCTAGCAATAGTAAATGCAGTGATGTGAAGATCTGGGTATACTAATGATGCCTGGATGATGCCCTAGTTACACATACAGTAACATATACAAGTATGATGATGATATGTTGATATTGGGATTGACTATGACAGTCCACTCAAGAAGCTAAAAGCCTAAAACCTTTTGTGATGAAGTCCTAGACCAACACCTGAAGAGATGACAGTGCTTTCTTGAAGTGTCTTGACAGTCCTCTATTTGAAGTCTAGATAGTCCAAGATTGAAGTATTGACAGTGATTGACAAAGTATGAAGTTTGTGCAAGTTTCATGATGACAGTCCAAGTCTGTGTTAATGCTTGACTATGGTGAACTTGACAAGTATGATTTGCTTACCTTGACAGTGATATTCCTACCTGTGATTGAGTGACCATGACAGTGTGATTGTGACACATACAACAAAAGAAGTGTCAAATGATATAATGTTTACAGTGACATGATTTGACAGTGATGAATATACAATGATATGGTGTGATATGTTTTGACTCCTGAGATATGCTTGATTATGCTTACACATTCTCAGTGATATGTACAGTACAGTCCAAGGTATGTTGGCATGATAATGGTGTACAAGTATTGTATTGAATGAATATAGTGGTGTATTAATGAAGATGATGATGCCTTATATTTTATGATGCAAATTCTGTGATGGAAATGCAAGTGACATTCTAAGGATGATGATAATAGATGAAGTACAGTTGTATAAACAAGTGAAGCATGCAGGCACTTACCTTTTTATTATGATTGATACCTCGATGACAAGTTGTATTGTAGAGGCAGAATGATACACCTACAGCTATAAACATATTGAAGATTGATGACTTGATAAGCAGTGAGCAGACCATACAGAGTTGCAGCAGTAAAGAATGAAGACGATGAGCAGCAGAGATTTACCAGAGGTTAATGAGCAGTAATATTGATGAGTAGATTGATGAGCAGACCTATGACCAGTGTTTGTGCCAGAAATTGTTTCCAAACTACAAAGAAACAAGCCAACACAATCTCAAATACTCAATCAAACAAAACTAGGTTTTTAGGGTTTTTTAAAAGGTTTTCTGGTTGTGAAGTTTGGTGACAAGAGGGAATACATTCATAACCCAAATAGGGACTAAATCACAGGTAAAGAAGAACTGAGATGCATAATATAATAACCATGTATCCAACAGAAAATTACGTTGAAGTTCATCCACAAGTGGCAAGCACTACAAGCATAAAAACTATAAACCAGCAATGAAATTACCAATTGTGTAGCTAAACAAGCTAGAAATGAAGCCAAAGAACAGACTGAAGGGTAAAATGGAGCATATATTTCATAATCAGTTCATCAAATACACATGAGAGTCAAGTACTTAGCTTATCAACAAGTCAGGTTACCTCCTCTAGCCATCCAAAAGTCGAACCCTTTGTTCTCTTTGTGACCTTTCTAAATACTATCTTTCAAAATTCAGTTCGAGTCTAAACCCTAACTGCTTTTCAGCCTACTCATCGAAAGGGTATTATCAAAATAATAATTACAAAAATAAAATATTATTTAAAACATAACAAGTAACTGATTTTGCTAACAATGCTCATAGATCTTTAGCAGCTTCTGCTAACAAAGCTATCCCCTCTAAGGCTTGGGCCTTTCTCCTAGCTTTCTGCTGCTCTGCTTCCATCTTTGTCATTCTTCTAGTAAGCTCTTCATTCTGTTGCTGTAGGTTTCTGACAGTCTGTTTTAATCCTGCAAATTGTACCTCTGTACTTCTTTTCCTTTTTAAGGCCTCTTTGGAGACTGCAATTAGTTCTTGGTAGTGATTATTCACCTCTTCTAGGTCTTCGCTGAGTCTTTTATTAGCTATAATCAAACCATCATTTGTTTCTTGCATATACTCTACTTGATGTTTATACTGCTTGATAGTTCTATGTAAATTTTCTTTCTCTGAGTCAAATGCCTTGCTTCCTGTTGTATTTTTCAGTTCATTAGGAAGCCATGGAATGTTAAGCTTTCTAAAGATTTCCTCATCCTCAGGCAGCAGCTCTGTGGAAGTATCATGAAAACTTGGGTTTTCTTGATTATTAGTTTCAGTAGGAGCATTTTCATAAATCAACAATTTGTTTTCTGAATAGGAAACCTCTATTTCATCTTTCTGTTGTTCCTTCAGCATTTTACCTCGTATCTCCAAAAACACAGCAGACAATTTGGTCTCAGTGAGGCTAGATTCTTCTTCTGTTTTCAATGGTTTTTTCCCTTTGCTGTCACCCTTGCCAAAATCCAGCTTTTCATCAGAGGAAGAAGTATCAATCACAGTTATCCCTTCTGTATTCAACTTAGGGTTTAATTATTTCTTCATGTTTAGCCTCAATTTGTTTTGGGGTCTAGTTTTGGGTCTCCAGCCTGGGGCAAGCTCTCCTACCATTTTTAGACTTTTGCCTTGATGAATGATAGAGACAAATTCCTTGACTTTAATCTTCTTTTTCTTTGGCATTGCTGTCATATCCTCCTGACTGTAAAAATCCTTTTTTGTGCCAACCCTAGTCTTATCACTGACAGTCAACTCATCCTCTTCCAACAAGTATGTTTCATCTTCAGACAAGATTGTAATTGGACTTTGTTTTTGGGCTTTAGTGTTTTCCTCATCAGTTGAAATCTTCTCTGTAAGTATAATCTCTTCATCAATGAATTTTTCTACTGGTGCTTCATTCTGGATAGGCTGAGTCTCCTTGTGAATAAACTCCAGATTTTGATTCTCACTGTCATCTAGATGCTGCTTGGATTCACAATCTTCTTTTGTAGGTTCTGCAAACTCCTCTAATTTGACACATTCTTCACCTTCAACCTTCACTTTTTGCCTTAGTTTTCTGATCAGGGTTTGTCCCTTAGCAGCTGGCTTTCTGGTAGACTGTCCTTCTTGGCTGTTTTGGAACCCTGACCAAAAGAGAAAGTATTCCCAAGTCTTTCCTTCTTTCTGCAGAACACTGTTAATAATAAGTTTAATTAGACCATGGTGAAAGATGGACTGACTAGTGTGGTCTTGGTGTTCTTTGATCCTGCTAGACATTTTCTGCAAGCTTTTTAACAAGAAGAAAGGCAGATTCATCCTTGATTCACCACTAAGGTGTTGAAGGAACCTGAAATGATACTTGAAGACGAAGGCATACCTTCCTTCACATGTAATTTAGCTTTGTAGAACCTTGATAGGCTCTACCCATTCAGCTCTGAAATTATGGATGGGCACTCCCTTGCCCCAATCTGGAACAATACCAGGCAATAGATATCTTTGGGCATTGAAAGTAAATGGCACTTTTTTTAACCAAAGTTCTCCTTCATTCTTGACCCCTGTTGCTTCAGCCACCAAATCTATAATTAATTTGAACTTCAAAGTATCAAATGATACTATATCTTTGTTATAACACTAAGCAAATTTGTGAGAGACTTCAATATTATATCCATCAATATTTTTAAAGAAGTTCAACCATCCAGCATTCTCGAAGAGTTCAGCACATCCTCGAAATTTGTCTATCCAATTTAGCTCAGTGGGCTCGGCCCTATTAGTCTTCCCACTCCTCTTCATCTTCTGTGTGGTTTTCAGAACCTGTTAGTGACTTCACAGCCTATTTTCTTCAAGTTTTCACAGTCTTGGCAGTCAATCTTCCTTTGAACTCTCACAGGCTGCTTGTCCTCAATTTTATACAGTCTATTCTATCATCAATTCAGGAAATGCTTTGTGCCAAGTTTAAATAATTTAGGTTAAACAGAGCACGAAAGATCTTTAACAGGGTTGTTGCTGAAATTTACTAACATCAAACGATGCTCATTTAGACCTTTTGGACTAATATCTCACCATTGGGAGTTTGTTGAATACATGAATCTATGTTTTCCTCTAACAATTTGACATTATAAGGCTTAACAGAAAAACCCCCAATTTAACATGCCATGACCAAAGTCACGTGAGGTACCTCATTCCAAGCTTGATGTAGGTGTTAGAAGTCGATTCCTGGATTGGCTTAAAGACGAATTGAACGCTCCAGGTGTCTTCAACTCTCCAGCTCACCTCTAACTGTCACGCTGTGAAACCCTAATTCTTCCTTCAACTGCCAATTTCTGATTCTTAAGCAATGATTCTTCACCCCAACGTCCCACTAGCTTCGTAATGCTCAATTCGAGAACCTCTTTCCCGTCAATCTCGCCTTATTCCACTGTCTGTCATGATTTACCATGCATTTACCTCTAACTGCCACGATCTCCCTCACGTCATAACCAATACTTGTTTACATGATTATCCCGACGAGACACGTATCAAACCTGCTTATTGATGTGATTAGTCACCCCAAGAACAAAATCATTGAAGAAATCAGCGTGAAAAATGACAAATTGAGCACCCGCGACTTTCTTGTAGCACGCCGATGCATTATTTTTACCGTTGCGCTACAAGAAAGTTCAAAAATCTAATTTTGTGTTATTTGATCAAGAATTCAACTTTAAAACTAGGTTTATATGATTAAACATTGATCTTAGTGCTATTCATGAAACCATTAATCAAAATATACCCTATAGAACCCTTCAGGACACAAGAAAAACAAAAAATGATGAAAACCTAATGGCATAAACTCAAAATTGAACTCTAAACCAAAATTTCCTAGAAGTAAACAAATGAGCAAGCTTCAAAAAACACAAACAAAATATAAGACTGAAGAAAACAAATTCATGAATTAACAACCAACAATAGAGATGATGAGCAGTGTTGATGAGTAGTTGACCAGCAACAGCAGAGATGAGCAGATCTTGGTGATTGATGACTAGATGAGCAGATCTTGGTGATTGATGACTAGATGAGCAATGTTGATGAACAGAGAAGATTGAAAAGTGTGTTGCAGCAGTGTTGATGAGAGTGATGATTAGATGATCAGCAGTACTGACCAACAAGAGAACAAATTGAAGAGACAAGTGATGTTGATGTGATTGATGAAATGATGTGACAATCAGCTTTAATTGTAAAAGCAAGCTTGTCTTGCTTTTGAGGTTAGGATACCTCAAACCCTTCTTAGCAAGGTCTAAGAAAATCAGGCAGGGTCCTGGATGAAGAGTAGGTGCTCTTTGTATCAGTAGGTGTTGATTTTACCTCACGGTTGTAGCCGGTCTAAAACTAATACAAAAAGATTACAAAATTATATGGTGTTGTGTTATTTTGTGTTATGGTTCTTGATGATTCGAATGCTTATGATATGTGAATGATGAAGTGAAAGACATTTATGAAATGATTATGATATTGGTAGAATAGTGGAATGATGATTGGTAGTTAATTGTGACAAGTTAAGAAAAGTTTTAAAATTAGCTTTACACTGATTCACCCCCCCCTCTCAGTCTCTAACATCATCTTCTGGATCATCTTCTATAGCATCAGTATGTGAGTATTGATTCTTCTTCGGTCACATCAGTATGTGAATATCGAAACATCATCATCTACATCATCAGTATGTAAATATTGAAACATAATCATCATCAGTATGTAAATACTGAAACATCATCATCATCAGTATGTAAATACTGAAATATCAACATCTGCATCATCGGTATGTAAATACTGAAACAACAACAACATCATTAGCATGTTAGTGTTGAAAACAAAATCATCTGTAATTTTAGATCATCACCTGCATCACCAGCATAGAGATGTTGGAACATCAACATCACCATCAATATTGAGCATCATCAACAATCACCAGTATGAGAATACTGAATCTGCTATATCAATATAGGAATACTGAAAATTGTCTCAATAATATCATCAATCAACAAGCATCAGTGTAACAACACTGAGACTATCTCAGCAATCATCAATACTAAAGGAATCATTTTAGCAATCATCAGTATAATAATAATGAAACAACCATCTTAGCAATCATTAGCATAACAATACTGAACCAAACATCTCATCAATCATCAATATAACAATACTGAACCGAACATCTCAGCAATCACCAATATAACAATATTGAACCAAACATCTCAGCAATCATCAGCATAAGAATACTGAAACAAACATCTCAACAACAATACTGAAAACAAACATTTCAACAATCAACATTATAGCAATATTGTAGCAACCATCTTGCCCTCTATCTATCTCGGAGCAGAATCATGGTGAGTTCTCTGGTGGATCCATCTGAGCATTTTGTCTAACTTACTAACCCTTTCGAGCGAACAAGCCTAGTTAGACAGATGGAACTACCTGGGGACCAACAAGCCTTGTCCTGGCTTACACGCCAAGTTGGGTTAAAATTATCTAGTCAGGCACGCTAATCCCCCTAGGATCAACAAACCTCGTCTGACTAACCCTTTCAGGCCAACAATCCTATCCAGACTTACTCTAATCTAGACTGATCTACCACCACTGCATCCTTCTTCCATGTACTGTCACTCCCTCTTTCGAGAGAGGTCCTTTTGGACTACACCAACCTTGTCTCAAAAGTATTCAAAATTTACACAAGGCAGAGGCTTAGTTAACACATTTTCCACTTCTTCCACTGTAGGAACATACTTGAGCTTTACAGCTCCTTTCTGAACCATGTCCCGAATGAAATGATATCTAACTTCAATATGCTTTGACTTATCATGAAACACCATGTTTTTTGTCATCTTGATACAACTCTGATTATCACAAAGGCTATCAGTAACATATATCTCTGCATCAAATAATCCTGCCAATATCTTTCAAATCCATACTGCTTCGCTACAGGATGAACATGCTGCAATGTATTCAGCTTCCGACGTGCTAAGTGCAATATTGGTCTGCTTTCTATTGAACCATGAGATCATGCTTGATCCCAAACTAAAACAACATCATGAGGTGCTCTTTCTATCTTAAGCACTTCCTACCCAATCTGAGTTTGTGAACCCATATAATATGATCTCGCCATTCGATGCATATATGAGGCCATAATCTAAAGTTCCCTTTAGATACCTAATCACATGTTTTGCTTCTATCAGTTGAATATGTTTGGGATTCACCATATACTAACTTAGCGTGTTTACCGCAAAACATATATATGGTCTTATATTGGTTAAGTACATCAGTGAACCAATAATCTATCTATACAAGGTGGCATCTACAACTTATGAAGTATCGCAATTCAATAGTTTCAAATTTGTTGTCATCAGAGTAGTCATAGTCTTGCCATCTATCATCCCAAATCTTTTTAGGATTTCTACTGAATATTTTCCTTGGTTAAGGAAAATCTCATCTGGATATTGCGATACTTCAAGACCTATAAAGTAGTGCATCATTCCAAGGTCTTTCATCTCAAATTCTGCAGCAAGCTTCTTCTTACATTCGTTGATCGGCTTATCTTCCCTTGTCAAGAATAAATCATCTATATATAGTAGTAGTATCATAAGTCCATCACCCTCAATCTTATAGTAGAGGTTAGAATCTACTTTACTCTTAGCAAAGCCTAAACTCATCAGGAATCCATCGATTCTTCCATACCATGCTCTGGGTGCTTGCTTTAGCCCATACAATGCTTTCTTGAGTTTACATACATAATATTCTTGATAATCGGTCACGAAACCTTGCGGTTGTTTGATATAAACTTCTTCTTCTATCAAGCCATTTAGAAAGGTTGTCTTTACATCCATCTGATGTAACTTTCACTTCATGTTGGATGCCAAGGCAAGGACGGTTCTAATTGAAGTGTACCTAACTACTGGAACAAAGGTCTCCTCATAGTCAATTCCTTCTTTTTTGTAAAACCTACGAGCTACAAACCTTTCCTTGTACTTTTCTATACTACCATGTATTGAGTGCTTTGTTTTGAAGATCCATTTCGAGGATACCACTGACTTGTCTTTTAATCTTGGTACTATTTCCCATACATCATTCTTTACGATGGATTGGTATTCCTCGATCATTACATCAACCCATTTCTTTTTCTTTGTTGCTTCTTTAAAACACGTTGGTTCTTTATCAATTAGATCACACATCAAGGCCATATAATTGGGGTATGACTTTGGCTTCTTCCTTTCTCTAATAGTTCCTTATGGGACACCATGTATTTTTGCTTCTTCAATTACATCACGAGACCATGTAGGTTTTCTCTTTCGAGAAATCATTTCACTGGGTATTTCTTTTAGTAACTGAGGTTTTGTCATATCATGATCCTCAGGCATCCGATCTTCTTCTTCATTCCTAACTAGTTTAGGTCTTTCTGTAGCTTTGGGAGTTTCATGCTCCTCTTCATCTTCCTTATATTTCTTTGACTTTCTGAAGGTTGTATCTTCGTCAAATGTGACATCTCTGCTAAGTTCAATTTGACGGTATCTTGGGATATAGATCCAATAAGCTTTTGATTGCTCACTATATCCTACGAACAACCCCTTCTTTCCTGAAGGATCTAACTTTGTTTTTTTCTCCTTGGGAATGTGTATATATGGGACAACCAAATATCTTTAGGTGAATTACTTCAGGATTTTCTTCAAAAAACATTTATTCTGGAGTTTTGTTCCCAAGGGCATTGTGGGAGATTATATTATGTACATATACTGTTGTTCTGGCTGCTTCTTCCGACAGGTACATCGGTAGATCTTGATCATATATCATAGCTTTCATAGCTTCCATGATAGATCTATTATTTCTTTCTACCACACCATTTTGTCGTGGATTACAGGGAATGATGATCTCCCTCTTAATCCCAGCTTCCTTGCAGTAATCATTGAATTCATTTGATGTGAACTCGCCTCCATCACCTGACCTCAATATCTGTATTTTCTTTTCATAGAGGTTTTCTACAAGGGCCTTAGATTCCTTAAACCTTTCAAACAATTCATCCTTCTTCGTCAAGAAGTATATCCAAGTCTTGCGGGAGTAGTCATCAATAAAAGAAGCATAGTAAACATACCCACATAATGATGTGGTTTTCATTGGCCCGCATCTGTCTGAGTGGATAATATATAAGATCCCTTTTGCTTTACTGTCACTGTTTGGATAAGGATTCTTAGTATTATTTCCTTGTGCACATCCTTTGCACACTCCTTCATGGTAGACTGGTCACAACCTTACTTACAATTAGTAAGCTTTGTAGTGAATATGAGCAAGCCTTCTATGCCATAACTCACATCGGTTTATGGTACTGGTTGCTAATGTTGAATCTGCATGTCCCTTGAATTTGTAGAGTCCTCCTTCTTCAACTCCAATTTCTACTGCATCATCTATGGTTTTACTTTTTGTCCACATGAGAACTTTTCCATCCACAAAAGCAACTATGAATCCTTTCTTGTCTAAGGTTAAAATATAAAGAAGATTCTTCTTTAGTCTTGGGACATACAGGACATTATCATCTTCATAGACTTTCCAGATTCCAACTTATAGGATGCTTTTCCCATTCCTTTGATGGGGTATTGGGAATCATCTCCAAGCATTACTTTGTGTGGGGATTCCTTTTTTATAAGACATGAGAGTGAGTCTTTGTTACCTGGTATGTGCTTGGAGGCACCGCTATCTACTATCCAGGTGTAATTTCCTAGTGAGATTGATCTTGTTAGAGTAGAGAACAATACATATTCTTCACTGGAGTCTTCATCCTTCTTTGCTTCCTCTTCAACTTCTTGATCACCATCTTCAACAGCATGAGCTTGAAATCATTTCATATTTTTGACTCTTTGGTCTTTCATGGGACAGTTGATAGCAATTTGTCCCAACATGCAACAAGTGAAGCATTCCTAATTTGAGAAGTCTTTCTTGGACTTCTTGAACCCTTGAGTCTTATGAGGATGGTCATGACTATTCCTTTTGTTCTTGCCTTTGGTATGAACTGTAAAGGCTTGATCCTCATTGTCATTTGGCTTTTCTTATCTAGATGTTATCATTTCTTCTTCTTGGACACATTCTTCCCACAAATTCTAGAATTTGGTTAGTTTCCTTCTTGAATAGATTCCTCGGATAAAAGCTTCCCAATCTCTTGGAAGACCATTTAAGGTGGTCATCACAATTTCTACTTCAATTATATCACCAATGGCTTACAAATGATCCTTGATTTGAGCTACTCTTGAAGAGTAAGACTGCATGGTCTTTGATTTTTGAGCTCTTACACTTTTGGGGTGATTCCTCAGGGTCATCTTCCTATTGATGTCTCTTCCTTCAAATAGACTGGACTAAGCATCAAACATTTATTTTTGGAGTTTCCCTTGAGGATACTTGAGGAATCAAGTTATCCTTGATGGAGTTCACTATGATCCATTTGGCTATGGTCATATCCTTCTTATGCTTGGACTTGGCCTCATCTTCTTCTGGTTCTTTCACTTCCTCCTTTACAAACTTATCTAGATCATTTTCTTGGAGGATGAGCATGACCTATACTTCCATGCTTTGAAGTTTTTAGCACCTTAAATATTTTCATATAGCTTGGTATTCTTTGTCATGTTTAATAGAATGAGAACTTCAAATAGAACAAGGAGGAATAATACTTACTTGAAGAAAACAACTTCTGGCTGACCTCCTTCTGGATGACCTAGGGTTTGATGCAAAAACCCTAATTTCTCAGTTGGAAACCCTAGCAGGGTTGAGAGGTGGAGAAGATGTGCCTCCCTAGGGTGAGGTAGATTATATCTTGCTTTTTATGAGATTGATTATGGAGTCTTAGGAAAACTGAAGCCCTAGTTTGTCTTGACAGCAGTAACTAGGCCAAAACTGAAACTTCTTGGAACTTGGATTTGTCTTCGCACAAAGATACACTCTACAGGGGTGAGTTGAGAGAGCCCTCTTTTCTGGTTGATCTATCGATGGATTTGTTTGGAGTAACAAACCCTAATTGTGCAATGTTTCATTTCAGGGTGGCTCTTATACCATGTGAAGTTTTCTTGATTTGCTTAGATAATATCCTAAAACAAATTGTCACTAGAAGATCACTGAAAGACTAACAAACACTAAAACATAAGAACAGAAGAACACAAAGATTTTCCTTGTGTAAACCACAAGGTTAAAAACCCCACAAGACTTCCTCATTATAGATCTCAACCATAGTAGTGTAAAAACCCAGACAACAGCTTATAAGTTCTTTTTGGCTCACTAGTTCTTCTCTCTCTTGCAAAACAACTTGAGCGAGTGAGTACAAATGTAGGGGAGTGCCTCCCTATTTATGTTCTCCAGTTGACTTGACCTCTAACCTAACAGGGCTGACTTGTCCAACTGGACACCACAAATAACATTTATTCTACTGCCACTTGGGTACTATTGACCCGACTTACATCTGGAGGTTTACATTGATTCTCTCAACAACACTAACAAGACCAAACTCATCTCCCGAAGGAGGAATACAATCAATACATTTGGAATATCTTCGAAGATACAATACTTTAACATGATCCCCTTATTCTCCAAGAGTGAGCATTTATTTATTGGGTCCTTATGTAGAACAACACCTAGTGTTAAATCAATTGCATGCATTGCTTGACAATGCAAAGGTACTTTGCAGGTGAGGCAAAGATATCTCTATATTCTTCTAATATATTGTCCACGTACTTTTGTTGTCTAGATTGACCCCTTACAGAGGCCTTGATAATCACAATGATCTTTCGTTGGCATTGTGACTAAACCATGAAGAGAATAAATCTCCCAATCAAATAGATTACTTCCATGAACTGCTCCATTGTGATTAGAGACTTTATGTTAGTTGGAGCTATCTTTAATATCTTGTAGAGATTACCTCCCAAAGTAACAAGTACACTACAATGCCTAGACTTGTAAACAACATTACAATTCCACATATATGGTTGTCCTGCAAGAACATCACAAAATTCAATCATGGAAACATCACATAGTACCTCATCTTTGAAGGGCTTGATGTATTGGTATAGATGACATTGGTGACAAACATGGATGTCGTGTTTGTGGCTCAGACTATCAATGGTGTATGGGTGGAAGTGTCATTGTTAATAGCTTCAACTGCATTTGGTTTTCACTATTGAGAATGAACTATGGCAAGGTCCCCTTTACCCACATACGTGAGTGGAAGAGATTGTCACCTTCCTTGGGTTCCTCTATCTAGACCATCATAGTAGCAATGGTAATACTATGTTTCGTGTCAATGATATGTTTTCCCTTATCCAACTTAGAATTAGTTTGAGCCAAACTAAAACTATGAGGCTTTCAATGTTATGCACCAAATTCTCCAAAAGAGCATAAAATAACCAAGAAAGAGTAATCCATGCCTTAATAATGAAGAAAATAAAAGAATAACAAACCTCTTTGAGGGGGAAACCTCCTCATACATTGTAATAAATACACAAGACAAGATGAGTTGATTATATAAATGAATTTCCTTTATCATAAATAGGAGATGAAATGGTCATTACGTAACATAATACTGAGCCGACTAATATAATAACAATAAATGATTATCAGGGCCTTTACATGCCCCCCCCCTAAAAATATTTTCCCTCACAACTTGTAATTGAGGGTGTTTCTTCATGGATTATTAATCTACCCATGATTTGTTATAGATAAGTATATCATCAAAGAAAACTAACACATATTTTTGAAGATAAGGTAGATTTTTTTTGTTCACGAGGCTTTGAAAAGTAGAAAGAGCATTAGTTAATCCAAAAGGTGTCACTAACAACTCATAATGCGAGTCATGTGTTCTGAAAGTTGTTTTGGGAATGTCTTCTTCTCTTAATATGATTTGATGGAATCATGATTTTAGATCTAATTTTGTGAAGTAAGCCACTCCATGAAGCTCATCTAATATCTCATCAATATTTGGAACGGAGAATTTATCCTTGATGGTGATTTTGTTTAGATCTTTGTAATCAAAGCATATAATCCCAACATTATATTTTCTTCTTACCGTCCTTACTATTGTTGAAAAGTAACTTTTGCTTGGTTTAATAATACCTGCATTCAACATGTCTTGTATTGTTTTCTCAATCTCTCCTTTTTGTTGATGTGGATATCTATACGGCCTTTTATTAGAAGGGGTGCTTCTGTGAATGTGTTAAATTTGATGTTCATGATCTCTTCATGGAAGTAGTCCTTTAGGAATACCTTGGAAGACTTTATGGTGCTTTTCTAGGGTACATTTAAAGTCATATGGAATATTTCCATCTCCATGCTTCACTTCCATAGAGTAAATTATAACAAAAACTCCACAACAACCCTTTTTTAGGAGTTTTTTTGCTCAAATTTGGTAGTATTTAGCTTAGAAAAACTGTTGTGACAAAATTCTTTGGTCACGTAGCCATAAATTTACCAAATTGTACTAGTGAGACCAAATCAACAACATGGCACATAATCATTACAAAAATATACTCATTATGATCTCAACATGTCACTTATAGGAATTAAACCTAGGTGGAGAGGATAGGACCCCATCCCACAAACACACATGCTAGACCCAATCAAAACTGATAACCTCTATATATGTCTACATTGGTGCATTAAGATATAAGGTGTACCATGGTAGGGTTAAAAAATCCAATAAAAACATCGAACCGATTTCCCATTTTTACCATCCAAAATTACTTCTAACAGTTTCAAGAATTGGTGCTCATTATCTACAAGTATTTTTTTTTTCCAAGAAAAAAAAGCGTAATTTCATTCATCTTTCGAGATCAAAATTACATTCTGAATATTCACTGAAGCGTGAATTCTGGTCCACCATAAATTGGTTCCATTCGGGAGACTCTAAGGTCTTCTGTTAAAAAATTCAAAAAAGAGCATACGCAGATGCTATTTCAAAACTTTTTATGAGCGGTTCATAGCTCTGTACATATATCAACACAACAAAAAAGAGGTCTGTTATGTCTTTTACTGTTCGTGCTATAGCACTGCCTTCTATAAATAAAACATATGTGCATACATAGTTGCGATCCAATGAGACTGATCAAAACCATAACTTATATCTTTTACTGTTCGTGCTACAGCACTACCTTCTATAAAAAACATAAGTGCATACATAGTTGCGATCCAATGAGACTATGATTGAAACCATATCTCCTTACCACTGCAAAGATAATGTTTACAGTTCTTAAAACATATTGGAGACCTGCATATTGCCATAATATGAACAAAAGGAAAGCCTGTCGTTTATCAAAAGAGTTCTATATACGGCCTGTGATAAAAAGCCAGCAGTCTGCCATTATGTGATTCTTTCACTGTCCAAAAACCTTCTGCCAGCCGGAGCCCATCCTTGGAAGCTTTGTCCGCTTCCTTGTTGTTTTCCCTGTACACATGCCTGCATGTAAAAGAGTCAAGACGCTGTAGGAGTTGCCGGATGGAGAAAATAATATGAGTTAGTCTCAAATGCCTGCATTCTTGAGTCTGATTTATCCAGTTTATAACATTCATTGAATCTCCCAGGAAATTTAGTTCAGTGCATCCTTTCTCTAATGCAAACATCAGAAGGAATTTGAGGCTCATTACCTCTGCAAAATTATTTGTTCCCCCCCCCCAAGTCCCATAGACAATACGAAGAAATGTGACTCAGAAAGGTGAAGAACTGCGCCTCCTCCACACAGGTTATTTTGTGCTGCACCATCGAAAAAAGCCCATGGCTTGGTTCTGTCTAAATCCACTTCTAATTGCCTTCGTTCTCTTGCAGCCCTTAAGTGGACAGGAAGGGATTTGTAGAAACCCACAACCAAAGTCCCTATGATAGCCGGTGAACTTGGAATATCCTTGAAGATTACCTTATTTCGAGCTAGCCATATCCCCCAGATGACCAGCAGAGGTAAAATTTTTAAGTGTTTTTGTGGTGTCCTCCTCCACTAAGAGTCCCAGGCTGCCCCAATAGAATCCCCTTCCCACTGGCAATTGAAACCAACCAACGTGGAAACTTCCCTCCAGACTTCAGATGAGAAACTGCATGAATAGAACAGATGATGTGTGGTTTCCAACTCCCGTTTACACATCACACACCAGCCCGGCCCTTGAAAAGTTCGCTTCTATAGCACATCCCAGGTAGGTACCTTGTTATGTCATTATCTACAAGTATTATATTGTCCCCTGCTTTTGAATTGTTATATTTCACTAGAAATATTCATCCATAATGGATTTCATTACATTTTTTGGATTTTCTAAAGCTACCCAAATTTAGTTTGTGGTTTTTGCAACAACCATGCCTCCCTGATGAAATCAAGTCCAATAAATTTATTTACTACAACATAATGTAGATTTTTTCATGGTTTTACTTTCCAATTTCAATGGTTGAATTCCACATTTTTTAATGTTACTCATGTGACCTACATTTTTTTCACACATTGACATGTAGTGTGTTTACAGGATGCACCACTTGCGATGCTTCTTAACCTCTTATGTACACTGAGGATTTGAAAACTTTTAGTGTGCATGTCTATTGTGGTGTTTCATGCAATACACGATGTTAGTGAGAAACATGACCAATGTGACATATCCACAAAAGCACATCAATTAAGACAAATCATAAGTTCCTTTTGATGGCCATACATGGATTAGTTTATTGCAGTTTAATGCATGTAAAAACAAAATGGTGGATGACTTAGCACACTAGATATGGTGCTACTTTACATGTGGGTGCATTTGGAATATTATATGTGTCTTCCATCCATGATGCATTGACATGTCCTCATGTTACATTTCCTCGATGCTTAGGATTTTTCCATGTACAACAATGTTGATTACCAAACACATTAGTAACTAGAAGCACCGTGTTTTGTTATTTTGATGTTTTCCACTTTATTTCATGCATCATTGTGTCTTTTGGTGACCCAATACGGAAATACATGGTGTTACCATAAATGATCAAGCATCACATAAGTGGGGGACTTTCCTCCCTCTCACACTGCACTGACATGGTCTAAAAACATGACCTATTTGAGTTGTTATGTTTAAGGAGTTCATCTCTAGTGATGAATCTGTTGAGATCATTGAGTTTGTTGCATTGTAAAAAAAAATATTAGAGATGGTACACTATAAAAAATATTTGTACAAATTTTTTTCAATTGTTAAAGTATCACCTTTAAAATTCAACACTAAATGTCTATTACATATGGTGATTTTGTACATAATATATCTTTTATATCTATATTTTCTTAATGAGATTTTGTATGTGAATTAGGGGCAACCATAACAACAATTCAATGCATAGAACTTTGTGCATGTTTGGTAGAGAGAGTCCATGATCTTTGCTATCAACCCAGATATTAAGACACACATTTCACATTTCATCACAAACTCATGTAGAAGATGACACTATTTTCTCCATTTCCATGGTGTGCTTCCCGGTGTTGCAGAAAATGACTAACTTATATATGTTTAGAGATATGTTAGTTCATATATTATTGACCCCAATGAGTTTTAAGTTACCAAGGGGCAGTTGTATTTCCTCTCTTTTGGAGTCAAGGATGTTAGGTACTTAGTGCTTATGATCACTATAATAACACACCATACTGTTAATGGGAAGTGCATCAATTGCACTATGATGCATGATATCCATGTTTAACAACCTAGATTGGATAGGTGGTATTCCTTTTTACCATGGCAATTTCATATTTATTTAGATAGAGGTTGTAGCCTATCAGTTGGGAGATATACCCCGCTTTGTTTCATAATTAGCTTGTTTACATTGTAAGAGGTTTACAATGACTCAATTGTGAAGGTTTCTGATGACTCAATTGTCCTTTGAATACCACCCTCCTATATAGATGACTAACATGCATATGCACATGTGGGGATAAAGGTTCCCAAGAGGGGTTATCCAATGTTCACGTGTAAGTTTGTGGGTGAGGATGTCATTCACAAGTTAGTTAGAAAAGGTTATCAATTCCTAGACCTTATGTGATATCCTTATACAGGGATTGATTGGTAAGGGTTTTGAAACTTTTGATTTACTAAAACCAAGCCACTATCATTTGAATAATAATATCATCATGGTGTTGTGATTAGTTTAGTTTCATAATTTTGTGTTGTATTTAATACACACATTATCGATTATAAGATTTTGTTTAAACTATCTAATTTTGATTTACTAGTTTACATATATTAGTTCATATGGTGATGAGGGGCCTCCTCCATAGACTAATGCAAAGATGGATAAATCCAATCAACCAAATCAAGAAAAAATATCTATAACACACAAAATTCAAACAAATATTTAATATAATCATCAAGTCACTAATAAATTACATACTTTATGATTGGCTCTAGAGTCTAGCTAGTTCGACCTAGATTGCCACATAAGTTCTTGAGTTTGAGAGGATATTTATGATCCTTCCCGAAGATATTACATTATTGTTTCATCATAGTGTTGGTATCTTTGAGGCATTCCAAAGAGTGATGACCATGGAGTGGCAATATGCCATACATGCTCATATTTCTTCTTTATTTTCTACATCTTCAAATGACAAGATGTATGAGGACACTCCTCCTCGAATTTCACTACCAATTGTTCCTACTACTCCACCTGTTGATCACTAGTAAAAGTTAAAGAATTTGTGACTTTTAAAGTCATAAAAATGTGTGTATAAACTACTATTTTTGAAAAAACTACTAATTGTAGGATAATCCCAACCTTGTATAACATAATTAACTTTATTAGCGAAGTAGGTTAGATGATAAATCTTAATAAGGGAGATTAACAATAATTATTTGTAGTATATTTTATAGTTTACTAAGTCATTCGTTGTTTTTTTTACTAAGAAATTTAGTCATGTTATAAAGGACTGGGTTTATACTATTACTGAATAGATAATTAAAATATAATAGGTATACACATGTTTTGGAAGTTCAATAATTCCTATGTCAATTGTGTCTACCTTGGGTGGTTGAGAGAAGAGATTGTTAACCTCCTCAATGACATTCAAATCCTGCGTATAACATGTTCAATTTTTGTGATCTAATTGTTGATTAGGGTCTCTTACTAAACCATAAGGAATATCTTGCTCTTGCTTATGGGTCAGAGGGTGGGAAAATAAGTTACATGTTGAAAAATGTTTACTAGTTTCTATAGTGATATATATTATTGATATTAATTAAATAGTTAAATAGTTACATGTAATTAATTTATTAAATTTTGGCAAATCATTGTTAGTATTCATTATCAAGCATGGATTCAATATTAGTGAAAGAAATATATAACATTGTTTATTTAACCTTCATTAATTAGAAAACCATTAAATTACATGTAACCCATTAAACAACAATAATTCAACTAATGTAACTGATTAAATAATGAAACATTGTCAAGTATTCCATTAAATAATATACATCAAATTGAAAATATTGTAACCCATTAAACAATATACATGAAAATCAAATCATTATAATCTATTGAACAATAATTTCAAGCAACCCATAATATATATTGCCAATCTACAAATTCAAGTACAATGAATATCCAACTTCAAAACATAAAAGTATTGCAATTACTATTATCTATCTACATGATATAGAATAACTCAAGCACAATTAGCCTCCATGAACTCATCATCATAAAACCATAAGTACTAGTTGTCTCCAAGTCAATAATATGAAGAACTACATCTTTTCTAAATTATTCAAAGGCCAATGTGTGAAACTTTGCAGTGCGTGTTTTAAGCATGTAAACCCATCTAAATTATCTCCCTATGGAAGAGGAACATTACTCGTAACTTTAAAAATGTTGTCCTAAAGATGATAATGTCAAGCCTTCTAGAATTATAAAGGAACATCTCACTGGTGTAAAATCTAACTGCAAACCTACATCCTTGTTGGTATCACATGCCAACATCAATGGACGCCACATAAAAATATCCTAGGATAACCCACAAATATATTCATATCTCCATGCAAGATCAAGATAAGTGTATCACATTTATCAAAGTCACAAATATAGATATCCATATAATCCAACTCCTCAATCTTGGAATGGCGAGCTTATGGTATCGGTAATGACCTATCTAAGGTCATCATTAACTCATCCACATGAGAATCCCTCTCATGTACCTCAAATCCTCTAGCAAGTGAACCAACCTTAGTTAAGTCACTTCCCTCATTTCTAGAGAGTCATGAAGTGAGAGTAATATCAATCAAAACTTTCTCTAATTTAGAGAATCTAGGATCCCTAGCTCTGTACTCTATAATACTCCCATTAGCTGCAACTCTAGAATAAATCTCAGCAACATCATCCATTAGGGTACAACTCTTCTTAAATCAATAATTGGAAGTCTCTTAGATGGAAGAAACCAATGCTATATGACCAACATATCTCCTAAGAGGTACAACAACCCTTACTGAAGATCTAGGTGCCCTTACATGTCTCAAGCCTCATGTAATATCCAAGTAAGATATCTTAGTTTCATGCGGGATGAGGTGGAAATTTAGGGCATTTATGATCCTAGCCTCACCCCATCCTCACTTGAATCTAGCTCATTATGAGTCTCAGTCTCAATCTTCAGAACAATAAATTCCTTGCCTTAATTAATTATCGAAGGAGGGTCATGTGAACTAGAAGCTCACTGCCCATGAGGGTTAGAGTAATTGGTAATGAGTAATTAAGATGAGAAGTTGTAAATGGAAAGTCACATGTTCAAATCCCCCATGGGTACTTACTTACAAATAAAAATTGGAAGCTCGCTCATCAAATGTCAGAACTTTGCTTACTATTTTCTTATTTCAAGTTGGAATATAGACCTTATCAACCTTGAGAGTTTTGTTGTATCTGAAACACATACCCTTCACAGTGGAGGGTTTTAACTGTGTCCTCTTGTACTTAGGCACATGAACATAAATTGAACTTCCAAACACACAAAGTGAGATAGATATGGTTCCACAATAGTAAATTCCTCCTCTAGTGCTATGTCATGTAAGATCCCATGAGGACACCTATTCAAAATATACATGGCTACGTTACATGCCTCAACTTAATAATTCATGGGAAAATCCATTTCATGAATCAAACACAAAGTAGTCTTAATGATGGGCCGGTTTTTTCTCTCTGCAACCCCTTTTATTATGAGTTGTATGATACTATTAGCTCCCTTTTGATCCCAACTTCCTTGCATAAAGAGTCAAACTTCATGAAGGTGTAATCTCCTCCATTATCCTAGCCGATTTTCCTTCCTAGTTGCTTTTCAACCAAGGCTTTGAATTTTATGAATTTGTTGAACACTTCATCCTTAATATTAAAAAAATGGACCTAGATCCAGTGAGTTAAATCATCAATAAAAGTGACATAATACCCTCCTACTTTTCAAGGAAGCATAAGACATAGATCTACTTGAATGTATTAGATCAACAGTCCTTGTTGATCTATGCTCACTACTACTAAAACATCCTTGATGTGTTTTCCAAGAGAACATCATTTGTAAACACTTGCTTTCTCTATCTCTAAGTTTAGTAATCCTTCTATCAGCTTCTTCACGATATTAAGTGTCACATAGTGAAAGTGAACAAGACATCGACGCCAAAACTTACACAATTGGATAATGTCATACACCAAAGCACCGTGCTTCATTGGATCTACCTGCAACCTGCAAAGACCTCCAACATGAACCCCTTTCGCAACTTGTGTTCACCTTCTAGAGATGACATCCTATGCATTAAACACAACCATAACCTGAATATTTTATATATAGGATATTGAAATAATATTCTTCTTCAACTCAGGAACATATAATGTATTACTTAACTTAAAAACATCACCCAAGGGTGTCTAGGAGGAGACCGAGCCAACTCCTCTCATGGGATAATTAACATCATTACCAAGTTCTACACTCATGCTTCCCTCTTTCTTCTATTTTTTTATGAATAAAAAGCTATCAAATGTCACATGTATAAAGACTCCATTGTCTAGATACCAACCAACACTGGACACAAATTTAGAATATAATTAAGAGATCAAAGACATATCCATATGAAAAAATATACAATATGAAGATGAACCAATTGTTCAAAGGGTCAAGGGTGATTCTCTCAAGGAACCTAGGGTTTCACACCCAACGAACTCAACTAGGTCAAGTATCTATCCTTGGTGATCTTTAGCTAAAATGCAAATTCCCTCTTACACAAGAGTGATCTCAATCATAACAAGCTTTGATACCATGTTCAAAATTTCGCATTCTTTGACTTTTAATCCAAAACATAAAATATACCTCTAATTGTAGAGGTTTTCTAGATATTAACCTTAAAATTTTAGCCTTAGAATTGTTGTAAAATAGATACTACAAGGAAAACACCTTATAGTGGAAATTTTTGTGGAACCATACCCAAAAAGTCTCATTTATCATTTTATAGTGAACATTGCTAATGGAGGCGAGAGGTTGAAGGTTTTAGTGTAGTTTTGTTTTGGCGTTCCTAAAATACGATCACACATTGGTGCATCAACATATAAGACACACTAGTGTTCCCAATTGTAACATATACCGAATATAAAAATACATCATCGCTGGAGGAAAAAATATGATTATTTTTTGACAAAATCACTCACTAGTGCATCTAACATGACATAATGCGTAAGGGTATTACAATGTACAATCCATTTGACTCCTATCAAATACTTATTATTAGATATAGGTAAGTTAGATTTAAAAAAATTCTAAGATTGAACGATGCATTAAATGGACATAAATGCACTGGTGTGCCATCATACATGATGCATCAACTTCAGATGTTTGTACAAACAAAATGGTGTGCTAGAGATACATTGGAACATCGATGCATCCAAATCCATGTAGCATCAAAGTAGAATAAAATATTTAATAATATAATATATGGTTTTATTTTATTAATTTTTTTGGGGGTGTTTATAGCTTATAAATGTACTAGATCATATCTATATATGATACAACATCAAGTTCAAAAGCCATCACCACACTGGGACATCTAGTCAAATCACACATAGAGCTAGGTCTTCTTAAAATGGTTTCACAATATGCTTTACTAATAACAATAGATTGGTGTGCCATACTGTTTGGTGCACTATGGTGGGGTAAAAGAAATAAAGATTACCAAATGATAATTTCATTTTTAGTTTGATTTCAAAGCTTCAGATAACATAAGTACCAGTGCTTAACATCATTGTACAATTTCCTCATCATTAGTACCTTTGAGCTATTAGATTCCTCCCCTTATTCGATTCACTAGTGAATTTGGGATGTTTTCAATTTTTGAAAAATGTTTCCATAACTTTATTATTTGTCTATATGGAAACCATACCTCCTCGACAAGAAAGACAATAGGTAATTTTTTTTATTAATTCCCCATTTACATTTTCAGCGGCTCAATTGGGTCTAGACCAAGTGGTTGTGTGAGGAGTGTTATTCTCCCCATTTAGGTTCTATTATTGTAAGTGACATGTTGAGCTCATAATGAGTATATTGTTGTAGTGACTTCGATCCATGTTGTTGACTTGGCCTCCTGCACTAAAGAATCTAGGGTTTACCCATGGGTACCATTGTCAAAATGAGGGGTGAGGCTTGGAGGTTTTCCTTTGGACATTTTAAGTTCTAATAATTTACATTTTTATTGTATTAGAATTGATAATTTACCTTTAATTTGCTATTTTTTTCTTTAAAAAAAATTCCACACTGTGTTTTCAAGTTGTTCAACATGTACCAAAATCTATAGTGTACCCTATGAATATAAAAGTTGCACTGCAACCAATGCTTTATGTGGAAATACAAGGCATACCATTGCTTGCGCGTTACTATTTTAACAAAACAACACACCATTAAGTGGGGACCTTTAAAATCTCATGAATTTGTTTGGTGTGTTGTATGATACAACATTTGTTTGGTGTGATTTATGATATACATAATTAGTGTTAACACTGATGCTTACTATAAAAAATACACCAATAAAGTGCAGAAATATGCTGAACACATGCATATGTGTGGCACATTGTATAATTTATATGCACTGTATGTAGTGAATATTGCCATTATAATTGCAATGTTTGTAGTTTTGCATGAGGGACTAGATATATCGATGTGTTTTGAGATGTCCGAAGGCATCATTACTAATGCATTTATATTTAGTAAGCACACCACTAATATTTGGAAATCAACAAAACTAATGAGCTAATCGGTGTGGTTTGGAGTGTATAGATCCTTTGTATGTGGTGAGTCAATTTATTCTAGGTGCACTAATGTTCACAATGCACATAAGAATGGAGCACCGAGCACCATGACAATCCCTCTTGTTTTTGAAGGTGCATTGATGTTCTTAGTGTGTAGTAAATATGGAGCATTGAAATCCCACACCAGATTAATGGCGCAATATGTTTTTTATTGCGTCACACAGCTTATGGTGCATGATATGTTGTTAAGCACTTCTCACATTGCATTATCTTATTAAAGATAGACTGTTGGTGTTAGATAGCTTATTTGAAAACATAATAACAAATAAAAACCAAATTATTCAATAAAAATGTCAATTCAATAATTTTTTTTGATGTTATGTGTGTGTGTGCATGGGCATGCCTAATGAAATTTGTATGTGAGTTAGAGATAACGACGATGGCAATTGTTATAGCATATTTTTCCATGTTACTACAAAATTCTTATTTTTGGATGATATTCACCCTTTGTAGACTTCCTTGTCCCTTTATGGTTCAATCCACCTATCCCTTCTCAGTCAAAACCTTCAAAAAAACTTTTGTTTCCTGCATGTATATGTCTTGGTAGTGATCAACGCGTGTAAACGTATCCTACCAATGTGCAACATGTGTATGCCTGGTTTTGAAGGTAAAAAATAATAAAAGCTCAGGAAATGTGAAAATAGTTTCACGAGTTCAACCTTAATTTTTTTCGTAGATAACTACCTAAACTTCCCTAACTACCTCTCCAAAAATATAAAAGAGGAAAACAAAAGCATGAGAACAAGGAGAGAGCATTATAGCATCATTATGTTGAACTTATGTGATTTGAATTTATAAACTCTATTCCTAGGTCTGCAAATTATTCCTCCATATTTGGAAAGATGCATTTCCAACAGTCTCCATTCATTATCTTGCAAAGAAACTACGGTCTTATTTCTTTGGGATTATATTTGAAGCACGTAGGAATTGTGTATGTGTGTGGCCTGGGTGGAGGAGCTTAGATTTTGGTTCAAAACAGTTCCACATTCGATAACATGTGACATCTATCTTCTATCTTGTTGTTTATTTTATATAAAGAATTCTCGTTCTTGTCCTATAATGTGTTAAGTTCTTGTTCTTGACTATCTTGTCAATTTAACACATTTCTTTGCAGTTAATTTACTATATTTGTAGTTTTCTACTTGTATAATTGTTTGTATTGATGATTAACTCATCCAGGATAAAATTGGATTAGAAGTTGAAAGATGGGTCTTCTACAACCGTTGGACAAGAGGTAGGAATTTGATATCTTGATCTTTCGATTTCTATATAGCTGTAAATATGTTTAATTTCATTTCTGAAAGGGTAGCTTGAATTATCTTTATGGGGCACCACTTTGTGATGGCTCCAACCCATAAACATTAGGGGGATTTTTCTCGAAATAGAATTGGTGACTTTGCTTTGGAGAGTCTCATTTTTTAGGTCATGTTAGGGTGTTTATGAAATTCTTGATTTTGCTTTGTTTGATTTTTTTTTCTTTTCCTTTTTGTTGTTTGTTTTGTGAAGATCTAGTTATAACAGTTTCCCTTTCATCTAGAAACCCTTAGGTTATAGATTGGGATCTGTTTTAATTCTGAAGCTCTTGTTTTTGTCTTTTCCCACAATCATATGAGCCCTATTGTGTTCATAGAAGCATATATACACATCTTATTTTGTTCATACACACATATGTTTTTTGTAAGTAAGTATTCGTAGGGGATTTGAACTCACAACCTTCCATTTACAACTTATCACCTCATTTATTCATTACTAAATGCTCTAACCCCCATGGGCTATCAAAGGCACATATGTTGTAGATGGCCAAAGCACGTATATACATGGCCTAATGTGGGACATAACACATATATCCCTATTTAATCTATTTTTAAATTTTTTATTTGTTGAAGTTGAAAGATTAAGGTTTGGAATCTTTATTAGTTGATTGTGGCTCTATAATTAATATTTTAAGCTTACAAAAGCAATGAATTTATAAACAAAAAGAAAACTTTTCAGTTTTGGGTTTTTTTACCAAGATTTATTTTTCTTGTTTGTTTGGATTGCTTATTCATTTGCTTAACAATCTAAATGTTGCAAAGAACTCTATTTTTTGTTATCTTTTGTTTTCGATTAGTATCATCAAAGTAAAAAATATAAAAAAGAATTTCTTTTTATTTTTAAGTTTTTTCTTTGATTGTGTGTTGCAAGACAATTTTTAAAAGAAGTTTGTGCGTTAGATTGTTTATATACTTGTGATGTTCTTTGCATTGAACAAAGTTATTCTAGCATATGCATACTTCTCTTTTTCTTTCGAACATTTTAAAGAAAATGTACATTTTTTGTTTGTTTGAAATTTGCCATTTTTCAATTTTGTTCAAAAAAAGAGAGTGGAAGGTTGTGTTTTTCTTTGCTTAAAAGTTTATAAAATGAAAAGTGAAAAAAATAAAACATTTTGGAAAAACGTTGTTTTAATTTCAGAAGTGTTTCTTGTCACTAAAAACAATTAAGGATATTTCTTTGCTTTATATGCAGTTATATTCTTATATTGCTTATTTATTGCAAGTGTCATAACATACCACTAGTTGAACATTCGTTTCTCATGAGTAAAAATAACCCTTAAAATTAAGCAATTAATTGAAATTTATTAAAAGTCTTATTTTATAAGGTTCACAAATTAGTTTAGGTGTAGCAACCTTAGATTAGGGTGAAAGAAAACACTCTGAGGCTCTTAAACCGTGAAACATAGGTGTCTGTCTAAGGATAGGAAAATCCAACTATAGCGTAGGTTTAGCTCCAAAGATCCTCTAAAAAAAGAGTCAAGCATGAGGTTAAGTTGAGGAGATTACCCCTCTAATTCTTAATCAAGCATTTGTGGGATTTTGCTTGTATAGGGGTTTTAAAAGGTACCACCTTGGGCTCTCTGTGGTGCCGATACTTTTGAAGCTTCAAGCTAAGTTACCTTGTCCATACGTACAATCCTGACCATCGACTAGTCCCCCGGATGCCAATTGTAAGTTGGTATCCTTAATTACTTTTCCTAGGGACTACCTAGGTGATTACAGGGGCTGTCCTGCTGTTTTTGAGGTAGTCATTGAACCAAACTATTAGTACCCTTAAAGGGTGTCCCGTATCTTTCTCGGAGACTTGGACCAATACGGACAATTAGCAGAGGTCTTGGTAACTTATTCTCACACCTTTGTTGTTGGTTGTAGGATTTAATCAACCCGTAGTCATCTTCGAAAGGCCCATTTGTTTGCTTATTTGATATCTCTAGTACTTTTGACGCTAACGGTGTGTTCTATGTGTTTTGTTGTACACAAGTTTGAACTTATTTTGAATATCAGATTAGGGTGGAATATCAACCTCTCTCTCAGTCTAGGATGATCCAGGATCTACCTTTGATTAGAGTGGAGCCTCCACTTCCTCCTTAGAGGCATCGATTAAACATATCTAGTTCTTTTGAGCCAATAGGCTCTACTGAGTTGATTAGTGAACCTCTACTTGTGAGAACTAACACTTATGCACCAAAAAATATTAGAGTTAAAATATTCAAGTCGAAGGACTTGTTAGACCCTTTTACTCTCCATTGAACGGACCTAACGATTCAGTTCTAGTGGAGATTCCAAGTACTTTTGAACAAGGGGAAAGTGATTACTATATGAGTAAAGGATTAATTATGGATGTTCTAGGAGAAGGATTAGGAGATCTACATAGTCCTACATCAACTATAGTCATAGGGGGATTATATCCTCTTCGATTTAGTGCTTAGATGTCAAATGCGACACAGGTCAACGTAACTCCTATTGTTACATTTAGTACTAGCACTTTACCTTTGGGATATGCAGTAACTCAACCTATGAGTGGTCCATTTTCCTCACCTTTTTCCTCTAGTGTCTTTACATTTGGGATGTTAGCTGTGAGCATGGTTAGTATTTGAATGAATTCTCACCCACTTTTTTTGAATCCTACTACTAGATTTTGATGTTCCTCAATACCTTTCCAAGGTTTTCCTTGGAATGGAGAACACATTCCCCCATCCACCCTTGCAATAGGGAGTGGGCCCTTCCAATCCACTGGACTTGTTTTGGGAGAAAACCCATTCACAGGTTGGAATACTTAGATGGTCTTTTCAATCATCCTTCATGCCTTCTATATCGAACCCCTTTTCATTGTTTAATGGAGGTGGCAGTAATTGTATACCCTGAACTAGAATGCCAGTTGGGGGAAGTACCTCTCAAGCCCAATGGAATTGGATGCAAGGTAATCTAGTTGGGGGAAATCCCTTAAAAATAAATGGAACCCTTTCAAGGGCATTTGCTTTGCAAGCTATGGTAGGGGGTAACCCTTACTAGTATTTTGAGAATATTTATACTTGGAACTTCTCGTTGCAGGTTCATATTCGAACAATTTTTCCATGTATCCGAGACTTTCTTTTTTGACAACTTTGAATTTGACATACTTATCAAAGTTGATGAATGAACCAATGTGTCATGACCTAATTTGACCTCTTGTCCCAATCAAACTTCCTTCTTACATCCCAAAGTTTGAAGGTAAAACTAGTGAAGATCCTGAAGATCATGTCACATATTTTCATCTATGGTGTTCTTCCAATTCACTTAATTATGACTCAATCAGATTGAAATTGTTTCAATGCACGCTCACTAGAGTAGCTGCGAAATGGTATATTGAATTTCCTAGTTCATCCTAACATTGCTTCCATGATTTAGTAACTTTGTTTTTGAACATTTTCAACTTCCCAATCAGTATGATGTCAGCACTGATCTGTTGTCTCAATTTCGATCGAATAAAGATACCTATATCTTAGATCACATCCAAGAATGGTGTAGATGAAAGAGGTTGGTAAAGTCTATATTCCCCTTGAATTCTTGTTGGAATGGTTCCTTAAGTCCTTGTCTCCTTATATCGTCGGGGGTGACTATCGAGGAAGAAGCCATATTTAAATCCCAACATCTACATTTGATTTATTGTTAGTATGGATTATTATTTGAAATCATATCCGATTCACCGAAACCTAGTTGAGACCCTTCAAAACCTAAATTGAGACCCTCACAAACTTTGCATAGGAGACCATCTTATGCATCAATGCACTTTAATGAAAGAATCTCATAAGCTATTGACTAAAAAACAACAATATGTTGTTTTGACTAATCCTTTTCCACAAGGACAACACATGGCCCTTCTGGTTCTTCCAATGTCCCTGGAAGTACACAAGGGGTCACACATATTGCACCCTCGTTTGATCAATCTTTTGTCCACATGGTTGAATGAAATGTTATATTATCTACACGAGGAAAATATTATGGCAACCCTGAATCCTTGGTGAGAGATAAAGAAAATACTAAATTACAGAACCCTCTTCATATAGAGAAGCATGTGGTAGAGCACTAATAGAAAAATGAGTAATTAGTTACGAGGAGATAAAAAAAAACGTTGCTCACCATGGGTAATTAAGGACTAAACCATTAAAACATTTAGTCACCACAATGTTTTAAAGTGAACTACAACCAAATTTGAGCAATTTTAAGTGATCACAACTAAAAATGACTAAAATAAATAGTGAATTTAGTCATGGGATAAAAAATATGACTAGATAACAACTACATTAATATGAATTAGTAGTATTTCTTACCTATACTTAATTGAGTTTAGTGGTATAGTCATTAGTGCTCTTAAACATGCTAATGATCATGATTATGTTTTTTAATATTGAATTAAACTAATGGCATCTGTCTCGGGTACTTTTAATGGAGTCCGGGAGGGGGGGGGGGGGGGGGGGGGGGGGNCACTAAATCTTGGTATAACTAGTCTAATTTTGATAAAGTACATGCTTCCAAAATGCACACTGCCACTTCCATAAAGCCCTTGTAGGCCTTATCCAATGACTCCACTATGCTATCCATAATAGTTGGAATTAGAAGTCTGTAATATGTTGCATCAAATGTTGTCGATGCATGGTATTTAGGAAGCACCAAAGGATGCCTTGTGTCATAATCTCTTTGCATCCCATTTACTCCAAATCTCCCCCTTCTTGAGCTTAAACATATTTTGTGTCGTTACAGTCGCAACTAGTGGAATCAATATCCATACTGCAAGGACTAAGGCTAAAATCTTGATATTTGATTCAAACATCACTTAAAATATTATATTTTTTCATTTTCCAAAGAATTTAGCTTAGGGAAATTATTTCGCGTCACAAATGATTGGAATTTAACATTATATTCCAAAACTTCAAAGTTTTCTACATCTTCACAAGTACACTTAAAATATTCAACAAAAAATTTAAGCTTCAAAATCCTCACAAACACTTGAAAATCCTCACAATCTCGAGATGAATCTCACAAATTTTCTTGAAAATGGCTTCAAATTACATATAACCCCACCTCGAACTTGCCATTGAAATTTTCACAATGTACTTGACAAACATTCTCACCAGAAACTTCAAAAAGCTTCAAATTTCATAATCTATAAGCAAGCGAGACAAATACATTCTAGGCTCCTTTTTTCAAAATAAGCAATTACCTGAACCAAAATCTTAATATATTGCAACCTACAACCCAACCAACCACATTTGGGTATGAAAACATTCATTACATTTGCCTTATATCTTATGCTATCTTGTCTTGCACTAGGAAATCGATCATAGAATGCGCTAATGGCTGCCATTATAGAGTCCCTTCAACCCACTACCAAAGCAACTCAAAATTGCGCCAATTTGCCCTGAATTTGAACCATAATGCACTAAATGATCATTGGAAGGCATGCCTGTCCATAGAATCCAAACCTAAACTTATGTCAAGATGTTATTGTTGTCATATGTGAATGTGTGGTAATACACAACTAGTTTTGCATATGATAGGTTAAAATACATCAATGTTTCTATATTTAATAAAACAATAAAAATATAATAATATTTTATTTTAATAAAAATTAATAATAAAATTAATCAATTTAAAATTCCTATTCCAATAATAACATTCTAATAAATTATACTAAAAATTTAAGTTAAATAAATATTTTTGTTTGAACTTTATTAACTTATATATATATTTATTGTATAGTCTATCAATAGGGTAGGGATTAAATTCAAACAACGTTTCAAAATAAAATTGGTCCATAAATCCATAACGCTTTCCAAACTATCTTCAAAGTATGTTGGTGTATGTCAAATAACAACCTATTCCATTTTTGAACAGCCCAACGAGGTACCTCCAAAGAGCCTTTCGATTAATAATACCTGAAAACCCCTCCGTAAGTAAAGCATATTCGAGACGTAAATGCCAAACCTCACATTAGGTAACAACAACCAGCTCTATATATAGGTTTTGGTGGGCTTAGCTTCGTCTCAGATTTTGTACTCGTCGTCCGTGTTGGTTAGCTCATCATTTGCAAGGGTTTGGTTTGTAAGGGTCTTTTGGGATCATGTCTTCGGGGGTTTGGTTGGGAGGCATCCCAAAACGGGTTTCAAACCTTGTAACAGATCCAAAAAGGCTACGCTGTTTGGTCACCATAATGTTTTTTTGTTTAATTATATATATATGCTTGCATAATGGTTGTTTTTTTGTTTAATTATATATATATGCTTGCATAATGGTTGTTTTTTTGTTTAATTATATATATATATGCTTGCATAATGGTTGTGTTGTGCTGAGACGTTTTACATTCTAGTATGAGGAAGATGTCACATAACGTTTGGTCATCATAATGTTTTTTGGTTACATAATGGTTGTGCGGTGCTGAGACGCTTTACATTCTAGTATAGGGAAGATGCCACATAACGTATAATGCATCGTGTGATGTCATCGCTTAAAAAACAATAAATTATTTGATGTTGGCTTCAATAAAATTTAATTTAAACACAAATATGTAGATTTACTAAATTTTACAACACAATTAAATTGTTGTATACATAAATGAAATAAAAATCCAAATAAATAAAACTTAATCTGATGTTGAGTTCACATATACTTATTATGACAGTTATTACTATTTCTTTAAAAAAAAATTAGAAGTTGTTACTTTAACTATGTAATATAAGTTAGGTATGCATTAACTTATGTTACAACTTTACAATTTAATTTGTTGTAACGGGTCGTTGATATATACTTATTATTATACCTATACTTATTAGGTATTTTTTTTTTAATTTTAATTTTTTTGAAGTTTTTTACTTTTAACTATGTAATGAAAGTGAAGTATACTTTAACTTTTTATTTTAGCATGGATGTTTTCACAATGTTTTAGTCACATCTAAATCTTTATATAATGCACACTTGTCAATCAGGCTCATATCATCTCGAAGGTATGTTCCTCTCCATCCTTGAATTTGTCTCTCCCTAATATTGTGAAGCCCAGGCAGATTAGCACGCCCGTTGATCCAAGGGAGGGGATTTTGGGCTATTTTGATGGAGCAACCAATGCTGGTCACTGTGGTGCTGGTATGCATATATTGGTGGACAACTCTCAACACTTTAGACTTCACATGGGGGCAGGATCGGGTACAACAACCAGATCTAAACTTTTGGCTCTTTGGGGGCTTCTTTATTTTGCTCTTCATAAGAACTTTCGGAACCTTCATGTCCGAGGTGACTCAAAAGTAATTATAGATTGGGCCTTGGGAAACTATGACATTCACTCGGTGGAATTGGAACACTGGCTTAGCAGAACAAAAGATCTCATCAGACAATTAAGCACACTTACATTCCAGCATATTTTTAGAGAGTATCATACTGTGGCTGATGAACTTTCAAAGAAGGCTATCGGTACCGGTTTCAAAGGGATAAGTTGGCAGGAATACTCTAATGGTTCCTTGATAGACTCGGGAGTCCTTTTGCTCTATTAAGTTCGAGATCTACATTTCAGTTTTGTTTATAAGTCCTGATTTTTGTCAGATACTAGTTATCTCTGTTGAAGATGTAATTCACTAAGTTATCTTAGAATTGCCCAGATACTTTTATATGTTTTCAGATTACAAGTTACAGACTTGTTTTCACCTATATGACAGCCTTGTATATGAGATTTTACAGACCTCTGGAATTATGTAATCGCTATCAGTGTCGCTTTTAAGACATAGTTTTATTAAAGTTAAAACTGTCTTTTTTCGTGTGAAAAAAAATCCATAAGCTTGCACACAATACATTAACTTATTTTATTGTTTACAATTTTATTTGTCCTATCCCTCTAAAAGTTATAATTAAATAAAATTTGACTTGCATACATATCAATGTAGCTAATTTATATTGACTATGACCTACAAATACAATTATAGTAAAATAACATTCATAATACTATATAATTTTATCAATGTGGCCTCTTAAGTATATAATTTTAACTATTTAACTTAAACTTTCATATATTTATGGTTGGCTTAAATTTTAAGGTATGCTTATACTTGGTTTGAAGTATTGACTTTCTTTGTATACTATATGGTTGGCTTAAATTTTAAGGCATGCTTATAATTGGTTTTAAGTATTGACTTTCTTATTCTTATATATATATATATA